>CM042159.1:10595874-10615874 GCA_023376005.1 Doryteuthis pealeii
TGTTTTCAGACGTGTGTTTTTTTTTTTGGCGAGTATACTCGTGACTGTGATAGGTATCACGTTTACCACGGGATGGATGTGAAACCTGAATGAATGAAAAGATCCCTCAAAATCAGGTAAAAGTCCTTGACATGCTATAAAACCCAATTTGGAATTTTCTTGAGGCCCCTTTAGACTGTGACGGCCTAACCAGTAGCTGCCCTGTCAGTTGGGACTGTTGTACATACTGGCTGCACCTCTGCAGATAGGTAAAGACATCTCAATGGGGAAATTCATAATGCCTGTTGGCTGGGGCTTCCAGCAAGGATCGAACTCGCTATTCAGTAGTAATGCATCCGCAAGACTAGCTTGCTATCCACTGCACTATGATGGGACGCCCTTTTCGCGTATATTGTATGTAGATGTGTATGTAAGTCTATCAACGTCTGTGCATTGTTTGTATGTATGTATGTGTAAGTAAAAAGTTGCTCCGCAAAATATCATTTTTCTTAGAATTAAAAAAAAAAGGAAAAACACAAAATTTATTTAAAGAAATGACATCCGACAATATGCAAAAGAAAAAGTAGAAAAATGTTTTGATGATTCAAAACTTTAAAAGATTTCTAAATTTAGAATACTCGAATCTTTTTTCGTTCTTTCGTCCAGACATTCGCATCTCTATCCCCACCCGACACAAAAATATAACAAGGTCGTGAACATTGTTTCGGTTTATAAAGAAAATAAATTTGTACTAAAGAAAATTTAATATCATTGTAAAAACTGGTGAATTGTTTGTTGCTGTGGGGAAGTTTTATAAAATATTGGCAAACTCAAATATTAATATTTAGAATGAGCAAATAATAACACATTCTCTCTCCCCCCTCTCTCTCTCTCTCTATATATATATATATATATATATATATATATATATATATATATATATATATATATATATATATATATATATATGAGGAAGAATGAATAAAGAAAAGAAAGAACAGAATAGATAATAAAAGATGAATTTAATCAATATCACTTACACATGTGTTTCGGTCAGTTCATCTGTGTGAAAATATTTCGCATACAGAGAAGATTCGACCTTCATCAGAGTGAAATTTTATTTTGAATGACCGAAACACATGTGTAAGTGATATTGATTAAATTCATCTTTTATTATCCATTCTATTCTTTCTTTTCTTTATTAATTCTTCCTCATATTGTCGGAATCATTTCCAATTTCCATTTTTACATATATATATATATATATATATATATATATATATATATATATATATACACACACACACACACACACACACACACACACACACATATATATATATATATATATATATATATGGCTGATATCAAGAGTACATTTTTGATTTTAAACTGAAGTATAAAAGAATTGAAGTGTTACAAACATTTATAAGGTTACAAAGTGCAAGTTAGAAAACCCTGACCAATATTCTAACACTTTGCAATATTGTGGCTACCTAAACTCAGCGTTTTTTTTTTTGTTTTTTTGTTTTTTGTTCAGGTTGAAGATAACGATTCCGTTGGTCTTACCATAAAGTAAATCAAACCCAACGCGTATGAGGTCATAAAGACCTTGATTTAAAAGTAATTGCATTTGTCAGTAAAAGAAGTTAATATTCTATTCAAGAAGAGAGTGGGAGTCATTAGGCTACAGGTCGATGGGTAGGGAAGATGAAGGTGAAACTTTTTAGGCTTTCACCATTTTTCTATTTTAAAATGAATCCTTTTATCTAGCCCAGCATCCTGTGTAAAAGCTAATGGCGTATTCAAGTTTCGAGATGCGTATATAAGATGGCGGATAGAATGAAAACGAGGCCAACGAAGTGTAAAATAGGCAAGTGGATGTTATAAAAGGAATCTAGATAAAATATTTCCATTCGTTGTTATTATATCCTGTGAATATTTTGGATTTTAAAAGTACCGGAATTATTATCAACATTTTTGGGCTACCATTTTCGGCCTACTTAGATTTATCCTCACATTTCGGTGATGAAAATAAAGATGAGAATATTAATTGAAATAAGTGGAATAGTAGTTCATATCTACCCAGGGGTGGCTAAAGCGCGGCTCACGACACCATATGCGGCTATTATATGACTATTAATGTGTGGTTCTCGGAAGATTCTACATATCTGTGTCTTTAAGATTACACAAACCGATACAAATTGCACCTATATGATTTTCCCAACCCTATTGCCCTTTGGCAAGCCCCAACCCCTTTTTATCATATGGGTGCTAGAAGGCGGTGGCTGCGGGTCTACATGTCCTGGGAATGACGTTAAACTCTATCTGATGGTGAGGTTCCAGTTTTGGAGGTTTGGGGAATGTGGAGAAACCCTTCATCACCATTGCTCCCTGGTCCACTCTGACCCGGAGTGGTAGTACCTGTTAGGGTCCCATCTATGGGTTAAATAGAAAAATGTATTTATAAAAAAATTGTATTATCCATTAAGAATTGATTTATTTCAAAACTTTATCGGCATTAAATGACCAACTGAGGTTGATATGCCGTAAAACAAAACAGACCAAACCAAACCGATACAAATTAACAGCCTAGAAATTGCATGAATATCTATTATTGTTTTTAATATGTATTTCGTAAGATTTATATCCATTTTTGTAATAAAATGTGTATGTAACAATAAATGTTAGATATATATATATTTTTTTGAGGATATGTGCTTAATTAAAGTCATACCTAACTTTGAAAATTAATTAGTTAATAATTAATGAATTTAGGCGGGCATATATGTTCAAAATGTAAGGCTAAACAAATCGAGAAAATGTCAATCCCTGTATGTACATTTCGACCTATTAGATCTCATCAGTAAGGTTATAGACATTGGAGACTGCTCCGTGTGTGACTCGAAACCTCGACTGCCAAGCTGACAGGCGGGGATATATATATATATATATATAATTTTTAAAAATATAACATACTTTTTATATCCATTTTTGTAATAAAATGTGTATGTAACAATAAATGTTAGATAACGCCTTTATTATCACTAGCAAGAATATGTGCCCTCTGGGCGTAAATATTTAAATCTTAAAGTAATGAAATATATTTAATTAAAAAGACTAAAGAAATGAAATAAGAACGCATATAAAAAAGTTTACACTTAATTTAATTAAAACTTAATTGGTTTCTATAAAATCGTTGATAGGATTGATTTTAATACGTTGGAGAATGAAACAATAATATTAGAGATCAATGCCACCTAGTAATTATTTATTAAACCCGGTTTTGTTAAAACCAGTGTGCAAATAAACCACACCATACATTATGTAAACCTTTATTTTTTACTGGTATATAAGAAACATTACAGAATTTTAAACGTACTAATATACTCTAGTATTCTCCCCCAGCTATGGTTAAATGACAATTCAGCCCGGGCTCTTTAAGCTTGGTAAAGTAACCTGTTTAGGAGAAGGAAAAACTCAGAATTCAAACCTGTTTTACTCCGCTTAAATAGCTTTAAGTGGCATCCTGCTATTGCGGAGGGGTTCAGTAAATACATACTAAATAGTCACCCTCTTAAATATTGAAAGGTTCATCGTTACTTAACTTTGGTGATCTCAGGAGAGAAATGGTGCTTTCAGCATGACTTAACAGTAAGTCGCATAGAATAGTAGTTGTTTGTTCATCTTATATATATATATATATATATATATATATATATATGGGGGGATATGTGCTTAATTGAAGTCGTACTTAATTTTGAAAATTAATTAATTAATAATTAATTAATTAGGCGGGCATACCTATTCAAATGTAAGGCTAAACAAATCGAGAAAAATCAATCTCTGTGTGTACATTTCGGCCGAGATTGATTTTTCTCGATTTGTTTAGCCTTACAGTCGAATAGCTATGCCCGCCTAATTCATTAATTATTAATTTTCAAAATTAGGTACGACTTCAATTAAGCACATATTCTCCCAAAAATTGTCGGCTAAAAAAGCTATATCCAAACACATCGTTTGTTTTTTTACTTCTCATATATATATATATATATATATATATATATATGATTCTGTATGAAAATGTGACTTACCGGTGAAATTGGTCACAATGGTTATTTGATACAAGTTTCACAATGATAAGACAGCGATATAACAAATATAAAATGTTCAATACATAAGTAGAGCAAATTTATTATTATAACAGTACACGTTATATATATATATATATATATATATATATATATATATGACTTCTCATATCTGCCAGGAGTGGGTATTCTGATGTGGTGGGTTCATAACCCTTTCTATTTAGGGGCTTTGATCCCAAGTGAGCGATAGATGTAAGTCTTTTTCTCTTTTGGTTTTCATTAATAGAATGAAGAAAAGACGACACTAATTTAAAAAATTTTGTATTTGGGGCAAATAAGATATTCCCTCGGGGGAATTGACTCGGGAAAACTAACTCGCATTACAAAATGTTTTGCAATTGAACATGTCTGCGCAAAGAAAAAATAATTATAAAATTGAAGGGAGCGTTCATTATTTTTGTACTGAGCGGGATGGGAGAGTTCGTTATTTTTGCATTAAGCGGAAGGAGATGTACAGCAGAAGATCGTGTTACTTTCTAATTTTCTGAGCCAGGATAAATCTTTCAAAGTTCGTAATTTGGCAATAATTTAATTTAGTAAATGAGCTTCCGGTTTGTGTATTTTTCTCCTTCCGCTGTTTTCCCGCCAAAACATATCATGTTGACGTATCATTGACAGGAAGATGCACAAGATTTCCATTTTGGATTCGTTAATTTGAGATCCGAGATCTAAAGAAGGTCACTAGAGGTCAAACAACGAAATAATCAGCTTCTAAACATTGGCAACAAATAAATTTTCCAGAAGAATTTTCATTTATTTCATTGATTCTTCCCAGGAACGGCACGATGATTTAGGACAATAGAATTATTTTTCATACAAGTTTTAATGTTTTTTGTCCTCGCATATCACTTATCCTTGTTTTTCCATGGTCAGCTCTATGTTGTTTATTCTAGGGTTGGATCTCCAAACAGCTTTTTCATACTTGCACCCAAACATTTCACATAAGAACCACCAAAGAATAAATATATGCTATTATGAAAATATTTCGTCTCGGAATTCTGAAGTAATTGATTAGTGATAGTAATGTTATGCGTTCACAGCCTCGAATACTAAGTTTATCAATGAATTAGGAGAGGAAGGGGGAAAGAGAAGGGTGAAGAGAAGAAGAGGGGGGGGCTCGCAAAGTAATCTTTTGACTAACGAGAAGAGAGCCTCTTTGTGTTTGAATTCAGAGTTTACCTTCTAGACTGGTCCCCTAACCAAGTATAAAGAGCCCAGTCCGCCCTACTATTTACTCATAGCTGGAAGGAGACTAGTCGGATTCATACATTTCCTCTGGGTATTAGCGTTATGTGAAATGCAAACAGCCTCGTGCAGGATTCGAATTCGTCTCGCCGTGTCCTTTTCCAACCACCATTTCCCACGCGCCTCTAAGTATTGTGGTTTTGTTTCTAAATTCTCAATTCATCATCATCATCATCATCATCATCATTTCATGCTAGTAGCAAGGGTATCATGACGATTTCTCGCCAACCGTCCCTATCATTCATTCTCCTCGGGAGGTCCTCTAAGCAGTATCCAGTTTCCGTGCAGAGACGATCAATATAGGACTTTGCTGGGCGGCCCGCACTGGCATGCCTATGTGTTGGTTTCCATAGGATAACGTCAAGAAGTTCATCCTTGCTTCTCCAGCAGTGACCAACATGTCTTGTTCGTATCACTCAGAAGGTCTTTGTGATGGGGACAAGTGTCCGTACAACTGCTTTCCTATAGGGTATGTTTCCACAATTTGTTTAATATTGCGCGCAGCATTCTCTCATCCAACTTATTCTCTCGGCGCTTCGTAAGGGTCAATGTAGTGAAGCTGCACACTAGGACTGATACAACTTTCGGCCTTGAAGAATTATTGCGTTAACTTATCAGTGAGATCTGATTTCCATATGGTCCTTAGACCAGTCAGCATCTGAAGTGGAGCGCCGCACCAAGCATCAGCTTCCCACTTTACTGCCAAGATCAAGCTGTGTTACTACTGTACCGAGTTGGAGAGGGCCAGTATCGTATCCGAAACCTTTCTAGGTTAGGAATAGTTACTTGAAACCAAATAATTGCGTATAAATTTTTAGTATTGGATGGGAAAAGTTGATGCCATATAATATGCCACAAATTATTATGTTAGACAAATGAAAAAAAAATGTGGCAAATAAAGTATTCCATTCTATCAGTAGATCAATCTGTTGGTGGGGCTTAGAATATAACAGTAATTTATGAGGAAGTGGGTCCCGGTCTCCTGCTCAGAAATTGCTACTCGGTGACTATTAAAATAACGTCCCCAGCTATGTCGGTGTTACTTGAAAGAAAACAACCAACTTAGGGCGTTAAATGTATTTTAGAGGGGGGCTCTCTTTTTGGCGTAATTCTTATTTATTTATCGTAATTTGTCGTAATTCTTGTTCATTTATAGAAATTTGTCGTAATTCTTGTTTATTTATCGTAATTTGTCGTAATTCTTGTTTAGATATGAAGATGGATATATTGTTTGGAATAGATTGAGATAGATAGATAAACAAAATAATATAGATAGATATGAACGAATAGAGATAGATAAATAGATATTTTCTACAAGTAAATGTATTTGTGGGGTGTCGCCTCTTTTTTGTCGTAATTCTTGTTTATTTAAACTAAAAACAAGACATTAAACAAACGTGAATAAAAGAAAATCTGAGACGACATAGCTGGGGACGTTATTTTAATAGTCACCGGGTAGCAATCTCTGAGGCAGGAGACCGGGACGCACTTCCTCATAAATTACCGAATATAACTACGGCCTGGAAGAAACTCTGAATTAAAGAGATGAAAATATCAGTAGATATAACTTTGTCTTCTAAAGATGGACGAACTAGCAAAGATAAAGAGAAGGACTATCAAAAAAAGAATCGGTTTCTAGCATCCCTAATTGAAAAGAGAAGAATGAAGAATACTGGTATGGATGGAGGACGATGAGGAGAGCCAGCTTCTTTTTTATTTTATTTTATTTTTATTTTTTTTATTTTTTCATGGAAAAAAATGGGGAAACGCTGACCCAGAGCCGTAATTTTGTTTGTTTTGTGCAACTCAATACATGATGATCTGCGGGCAAAACTCGCAGGAAGTTGGGGGGTAGGGCTTCCGTGTGTGGGGAAACTTCGTCTCATGTTTGTTTTTACTTGTATTTAGATATCCGTTTATTAACACAGCCGACGCGAAAAGGCTGAGAGATGAGAAGCGGGGGGTAAGAAGAGGATTGTCCTGTCACTGATGGGGGTGGAAAACTGGGAATTCCACGCGAGGAGTAAAGTTTAAATGAGGAAAGTAAATTCGATTAAGATAGAATATATAGAAAAAGAAGACGGAAATGAGTAATAGACTAAGATAGGCTGAAATAGATAGATAGATATCAATAGACTGGCTGGTTATTTTGTTGTTTTATTTTACAGCAGATCAACCCTCTTGGGGTCATTTAATGCCGAATCAAGTCATTTTGATAAACAAGGGATTTACAGTACCTGCTGTTGCCTAAATGGTCACCCAATTAAATAGTGAACTAGCCATCGCTGCTTTTTTGGCGATATTGCGAAACCTGTGCTTTCATTGTTACATGACCGTAATATCAATAGACAGAGATAGATAGATAGACAGATAGATAGATAGATAGATAGATAGATAGATTAGAAAGAAATAGACTTAGATCTTAGATATAGAGAGAGAGATAGATAGATATTTACGACATATTAAAACCAGGTTGGTTTTATGCATAGAGGTTAGGAAAGCGCGTTCATTGTCATAAAGTTGATTACGAGTTTTTTTTTTCTTTTTTTTTTTTTTGCACATGGTCCTTTCGAACACGAAGAATTTTTAAACATATCTATTTAACCCGTAGATGGGATCCTAACATGTACCACCACTCCCGGTCAGAATGAACAAGGGAGTAATGAAGAGGGAACGCGAGTGGCATAATGATTTTCGCCGTCGGAAATAGACACACCGAGACGATCAGGATTTAAATCCTGGTCGAGGTTGTTTGTGTTTCGCACTTTTTCATTGAAATGAAACAGAATGAAAAAAAGGAGAATGGAAATATACGAAATGAATGAGTGAGATGGGAAGAAAAGAAAGATTTTTTTTAAAAAGAAGGAGAGAAAGGAAAAAAAAAAGAAAGGAGGTGAAAGTGAAAAATGAAGAAAGAAAGAAAGAAAAAAGTGTTGTGTGAAGAAAGAAAGAGATGTGAAGAAAGAAAGACGAAAGAGAGAAAGAAGAAAAAGTAATGCAAAGAAAAAGAAAGAAGACTTAAAGAAAAAAAAGAAGGAACGAGGTAAGAAGAAAAGAAGAAAGATAGATATGTAAAGAAGAAAGAAAGAAAGAAGAAAGAAAGAAAGAAGAAAGAAAGGGAAGAACCAGATGTGAAGAGATGAAGAAAGAAAAAAGAAAGATCGAAAAGAAAGATCGAGATGTGGAGAAAGAAAGAAAGAAAGAAAGAAAGAAAGAAAGAAAGAAGAGATGCTGCAAAGAGAAAAAAAAAGAAAGAAGTATAACTATGTGAGGAGACATCGTAAAAAATTTAATGAAACAATGAAAAAAGAATGAAAATATACGAAATGAATGAAGAATGAATGAGTGAGATGCGAAGAAAAGAATGATTTAAAAAAAGAGGGATAGAACCCCAAAACCAGAAATTCAATAAAAGAAAAAAAAGTAAATTTAAAGAACTGATCGCTTAACGAAAGAAAATTGAAGAAAACTGAAAACCCGAAAAAGTCAAGAAGATGAATGAATGGGTAATTAATCTTCTTCACACATCAAACTTCTCTCCTACCGCTACCCTTACCCACCCACCCTGCCACAACGACTCTTGTGGCCACTCGCAACCACCTACCTACCCCCACCAACCCATCGTACCTTTTAAACCTTTCTACGGCTATTTATTATCCGATTCTTGTGGCGGGGTGGCATCTGATTTCCCAAAGAAGTTAATTTGAATTCGCGAATGTCACCAGTAGAGCAACTACTCCCTTTCCTGCTCCTCTAGGGTGTCCCTCCTTCGGCTATTTCTCTTGCCCTTCCCCACCCGTCCCGATTCTCTTCTCCTCAAGTTCTTCTCAACATCAAGTTGGTATCGTGTGGACACCTGACCACCATCTGCAAAACACTCTCCCTTACTGGATAGACGAGACGTGTTGGGGTGACCTACCGTCGAGCTATGGCTACTACCATCGCTCGTCCTACTCACTGCTTTACGAGAGTGATATATTCATCCTTTACTCTCAGAATCACAGTTCATTCTGTTTTACCACACTGAGTCTACAATGGTAATTTCCACCTTTAGTTGTTAAAATTCCTAGCAAATAAGGCAATTAGAGTAACCTCCCTTGACTTTCACTTTGAAATAAGCCGGTAGCTATTTTGAAAGTCTCCGTGCGAAATAAACAGATCATTGAAACTTTTTTCGAAAACAATACAACTGCGTGCTTTAACACAAAAATATCATAAAATGTGTTCTTAATAACAATTAAGTTCATTTCAGATAATGCGCACGTACAATTTTATGCTAGGAATTTTAACAAGTAAAATTACCCAATATATTTAAAAGAATGTCCAAAAAAATCATTATTCTTCATTATTATTACTAGCAAATATATGCACCCTCCGCCGGTTCCAAGTATTTAAGTTTTAATGTAATAAAATATTAAATTAAATTAGAAATGCTAATGAAACTAAATAAAAATGCAGATAAAAATATTTGAAGCAGATATTTAATCAAAAAATAGAACAACTGAAACTTACTCTTCCCTCACTCCCATCTTTCATTGTTAAATTTTCCTAATTTAACTATTTAGTTAAAATAGGAAGTAAATAATACAATTACAGTTATTTTTTCTAATTAATGGATGTCTTTTACGATTTATTGAAGAGACTTTTGTTCGTCTTCCTTAAGATAAAATCAAACAATTAGAAATCAATAATGCCAAGCACATATTTATTAAAATCAAATGTTTGATATCAATATGCAAATTAGCCTTCCCGTTTACAGTGTAAACCACTATTTTGTTGTATATATAAATACAATTGCATGTTTTTAGTATGTAGATATGCTCAACAGTATTAATAATGTAAAACAATTTTATTAATAATTGAGGTTTAAATAAAAATAAAATCAGAGAATAGGACGTAAATAAGTAAGAGAATTGTAACTTGAGTAGTGATATAGTTTCTGTTACAGACACACAATCTCTATTATAATAAGAGAAGAAGATTTTCAGTCAAAGCTAGTTTTCTCTCCACCTTTCGTGTCCTGCACCTAGTGGTGAGGTTCCAGATTTTGGGAGTGTAGAGTACCCCTTCGATGATATTACTTCGGGGTCCACTCTGACCCGGAGTGGTATTCCCTGTTAAGGCCCCATCCATGTGTTAAATACATAAAAAATGAGAGTTTAAAAATATGTTTAAAATATTGAATACCCAATCAGAATGAATAAAACAAAAACATCTTCGGCATAAAATAACCCAAGTGTTGACATGCCGTAAAATCTACCCAACCACCCAACCAAGCTACCAGTTTTAACGGGTGGTTTTTCACTGCGGGCCGAATGACAAGAAATCTCCTCAGGTCTCCAGAACTATTCTATTCTAGCTGATGTTATCAATACTGGACCCTGTCACACAAACCATCCAAGTAAGATGAATATGAATCACGAACATATGACATGCTGGACACTGCCGGAGAAGCAAGGATGAACTTATAAGTGACGTTATCCTGTGGAAATCCTCAGATGGAACACTAGCGTAGGATGACCAGCAAAAAACAAACAAAACAAAAACAGCAATGCGGATTCTGGATGCTGCGTGGAGGACCTCGCAGGAGCGATGACAGATAAGGTAGGAGAGAGAGAGAGAGAGAGAGAGAGAGAGTCATGAATATCCATGCTGTTAGCACGACCTGATGATGAGAATGATGATTTCTCAGTGGATTTAAAATGTCAGGCTTCTCTTTGCAAACCATGGCGTTACTTTTGGGATTATTTTACGTTTTATTGACATAAGGAGGGGTTTTCTTTTAGAGGAGTCAAAATCAAATACTCCTTGGCCGGGAACCTCTTGATAGTTGACCCTAACAATTCTTGAATGTTTGGTTGGAATTGTGCCATAAATTATAGGTGGGAGGGGCAGTTGGGCAGATAGTTGATAGATTGTAAAAAGGTTGGGTATCTTCTTTCATCTACTAATTAACAAATCCGAATCGTCATTTCTGTGACAGTGACAAACTGCTTGATCCAAAGACAATAAATAAGCGGAACTTTTACAATACCCAAAAGGGCACGTGAGTTCGAATCACACATAGAGCTTCTTTTTTTTTTTTTTCTTTTTTTCAAATCGCACTCTCACTCACTGACATGAAAATAACGACTCAGTTGAGTTGCGATTAAAAAAAGTAAATTAAAATTAAATTTAGGAAAGATGAAAGTTTCGGTTCTAATGCAGAATAGCACGCAAGAGATAATATCATTATATTACTTATAAAAAGGTATTCATTTCATGGAAATACCCAAAACTTTTGAGACGCTAGAGTTAATGTTACGGTTTAGGTTTAATCTTAGGGTTAATGTTTGGCTACTTTGGGAGTTTCTGTAATCTAATGCTATTTATATGTAAAATGTGATTCTAATGATATGATCTTTTGTGCGCTATTCTGCATTTGTACCGTAAAAACAAGACTAAAAAATAATTAGGCTAAAATTTATTTTATTTCTTAAAAAGTTTTTAGCGTTTTAAAGTAATCTCTCCCCCTGTCTCTCTCTCTCCCTCTCTCTCTCTCTCTCTCTCTCTCTCTATATATATATATATATATATATATATATATATAAATGTGTGTGTGTATCTGCGTGTAAAAGAAAGATTGTGTATATATGTGTGTATGTGTGTGTATTTGTGTGTAAAGGAAAGATTATGTATATCTGTCTGTGTGTCTGTATGGTTGTTTGCACATCCAAGTCATGGAAAATTGGTGGAGGCGAGCAAAGACCAAAGTCCAATAAAATCTATACTCTATTTTTGTCCGAGAGGGGTTAAAAAATTTATCGCTCATTTTCTAGAAGAAAAGCTAGATGAAAATATAATAAGTGTATATATCATATAAATATATTTAGAATTTAATTAAAAAGTGGTTGAAAACTAAAAACTAATTACAGATAAAACATAGTAAAAAGCAAATAAAAGAAAAAACAAAAACAAAACAAAACAAAACAAACAAGAATAATAATAGAAATGAACAATATGAAAATAATAATAATAATAATTAAAATAAGCAACATAAAAACAAGAATATATAAAAAAATAAAAGATAATAAACCAAATATATAAAAAAAAGAATCTTTATCAATCTATATATTTATTTCTAACTTTTTAAATCCCAAGTAACGCCGAGTAGCTCTGCAAGTTAATTAATAAAATATTCGATCGAACGAAATGATTATTTTTATTACTAAAGATATAATAAACTGCAATAAAAAAATAATTAAATAATTGCATCACGGCCTTTTGGCCTGAGAGACTCAGATGCAGGTGACATTACCTCCACCCATACAACACTTGCCCCCTTACCTAAAAGTGGTAAGGTCTTGGTTTATTGCCCAGTGCCTGAGGGGTCATTCATTATCAGAGTAGGTATTTACCCAACCCGTTTGCCAAGGGTATGATGTGGCACAAGTATGGAGCACCCAGCGAGGATCGAACTCGCTATTCAGTAGCAATGGATCTGTGTGACTAGCTAGCTATTACACCACGATGGAATGCCATATTACCCAACCCGTTTGCCAAGGGTAGGATGCGGCACAAGATCGCAAGTATGGAGCACCCAGCGAGGATCGAACTCGCTATTCAGTAGCAATGGATCTGTGTGACTAGCTAGATATTACACCACGATGGGATGCCCTATTATCCAACCCGTTTGTCACAGGTGGGATGTGACACAAGGTCTCAAATATGGGGTATCCTGCGAGGATCGAGCATGCTATTCAGTAATATTGGATCTACGAGACTAGCTTGCTAACTATACGCTTAAGGGCAAAGATTTGGCAACTTTTGATCACACCGCTTTTGGTCGTTAGCAAAAATGAAGAAACTCATCAATTTCGCTTTAGCTTAAAGAAGCACCAACTCAGAGGACCGAGAAGGGGACTGAAAGGATAAAAAAGAAAGAAAGAAAAAAGCTCTTTAGTTATTTACTATTAAATATCGGTAAACTTCAAAGAGAAACTTTCAGTAAGTTTCTTTTACTTTCACATTAGTTGACCAACCAACCGGAAACAAAAATACAGATCGTTTAGTTTGCCTTAGTTTTTTTTATTGCTTTTTTTTTTTTTTTTTTTTGAGTCTCAAAATTTCTTTTCTGAAATGGGAGCCTTTTTGCAACTAATTAGAGGGAAAAAGACTTCTTCTTCTTCTTCTTCTTCTTCTTCTTCTTCTTCTTCTTCTTCTTCTTCTTCTTCTTCTTCTTCTTCTTCTTTCTTTCTTTCTTTCTTTCTTTCTTTCTTTCTTTTCTTCTTTTGTTTCTTCTTTTGTTTCTTCTTCTTTCTTTTTTCTTTTCTTCTTTCTTTCTTTCTTTTCTTCTTTTGTTTCTTCTTTCTTTTTTTCTTCTTTCTTTTGTTCTTCTTTCTTTTCTTCTTTTTTTTTCTTCTTCTTCTTCCAGTCCCACCGCCAATACTTTTTTGTTGGCTGCTCTAGTTGTATTTCCCACTGACGACTGTGGTCGCTTTTCGAATTCACATGAAAAGCCCCCCCCCAAAAAAAGACTACCTGCAAATTTTTTTAACAAACGATGTTTAGATTTAAAATTTTTTTATAAAACTAACCCCTAACCCTAACCTCTAACCCTAACCCCTAACAAACAACCGGATATTGACGGTGTAAATGAAAAAACATGTCCTTTCTTAATCGAGATCAAAAAGGGGTGCCTAAAGGTAATATAGTCCGTTTAGTTGGTAACTACTAAAGACGAGTTTTATTTAAAGGGGCACAAAAAAAAGTTGACACTGTGATGAAAGCATTTTGTCTAAGCCGTGATTGTTAACCGTTTCAATCTTTTTCTCGGTGACATCTAAATGCGCTAAAGAATAGTCATTAACCCTCAAATATGCCACTGGCCAATGCTAAGTATGGCACGAGGGGTAAAGCCCGTTTCATGACTTAAAGAGCTTCAACCACGTAAAAGAAGTTTTCTTGAAGTCAGTTATTTAAACGCGCACACCCCCACCCCATTCATCACGGCGTTGTTGTCATGACGCCCTTTTTTTGTGTGTCTTTTCTTTTTCTGTTTTATTTCTTTTTCTTTTTTCTTTTTTCTTTCTTTTCTTTTTCTGACAATCATCTTACGAGGGAATGCAGACAAATTCCTAAAAGAGCAATGGATTTTTTTCTTTCTTTATTCATTCAATTCTTTTACTTATCCACCTTTTTTTTTCTTTTCTTTTTTAATTATTTCCCGTGTTTTTATGGCTTTTTTTTTTTTTTTTTTTTTTCTTTTGTTCATTTTTTTTTTGTTCGGAAAAAAAAAAAAGAGCATGGTTGATTCCTGGGGTTTGTTGCTTGCCGGAACCATGCGAACGATTCTTATTTGTGTTAGTAATGGATGGTAACGAGAAATGGCAGTGAAAATATCCCGGTAATTATGGTCCGGTCTCAAAGATCTAGTGCCGTTCATACCAAGAATCGCAACCTAAATTTGCGATACGATAACAATATAAAGTGACGCCTCGGCTGGTGTAATGGTTAGCGAGCTAATTCATTGTTATTGAGGTCGATTCTCACCGAATGTCCCACTCTTCTGGCCTTGTGCCAAACAAAGCCAGTAAACGACTACGATGACAATTTGAAGAAAAGGAGCTTAGCGGCTGAGAGAGTTGTGTATTTTTCTTCAATATTTTCAATAATTCATTTGGAAGCGATAAAAGAAAATGGCTAAACTTACAAATTGGTCGGAAAATTAAAACAGAGAGTTTTTTGGTGGTCCCCCATGACAGTTTAACTACAGTGTATGAATTAACATTTTGCGAATCTGGTTACGGTTTAGGGGTTTGGAGATTAAGCTTGTATTGTTTAAAAATTAAAATAAATTACTATACCTTTAATGATGAAAACTATTTTTTAAAACCAAGATTAATTGAAATTATACATTGCAATACTAACACAAACAACTTAGACTAATGTGTCTACCGTTGGATTCAATAATTAATTTCAATGGTTAATTAAATCTATAGTAATTTGTTTTTTTTTAATAAAAGCAATACGTAATTAAAAACAATGTAACATAATGTACTTACACATGCATCATAGTGTAATGGTTAACAAGCTTGTCTCACAGATCTATTACCACTAAATATCGAGACTTACGGTCAAGTAACGTTGAAAGCACCTATTTCCGATAGATCACCAAAGTTAAGCAGTGATGAGCCTGTTCAATACTTAGTTGGGCGACCATTTAAGCAATTGCAGGTACTGTAAACAACCACATATCAAAATGAATTGATTCGGTATAAAATGACCCGAAAAAGGTTGATATGCCGTAAAATAAAACCAACTAACTTAACATCGAGTTCAATCCTCGCTGGATGCTCCATACTTGCGACCTGTATTACATCCTACCCGTGGCGAACGGGTTGGGTAGAGAAATGCGTCCCATCGTAGTGTAAGGATTAGCAAGCTAGTTACGCAGATCCATTACTACTGAATAACTAGTTCGCTCCCCGCTGGATGTCCATACTTGCAACCTAGTGTCACATCCTACTCGCGGCAGATGTGTTGGATAAATACTTGCAAATGCATAAAGGGAGGCGCTTGTGTAATGTTTATTGTCGTAAGAAATGGATTCGGCAACCCGAGTTCAAATCCTGGTTGAGGCAGTTTTCATTTCACTTAGCTCTAATTTTCTTGGAAATGGCATAAATTCATCTTTTCTCCAATTAGTTATGCGTAAATAGTAGGTCAGACTGGGTTCTTTAGCCTTGGTAAAGCAACCAGTCTAGGAAAAGGAAAATTCTGAATATGATGTGACACAAAGTCGCAAGTATGGAATATCCAGCGAGGATCGAACTGGCTATTCAGTAGTAATGGATCTGCGGGACTAGCTTGCTAACCATTTGGTATTTATCCAGTCTGGATAGGATGTGACACAAGGTCGCAAGTATTGGGTATGCAACGAGGATCGAACTGGTTATTAAGTGGTAATGGATCACTTTCTCTCTCTCTCTCCCTCTCTCTCTCTCTTCTCTCTCTCTCTCTCTCTCTCAATATATATATATAGGGTGCCCAAAAATAGACCTGACTTTAAAAAAAAGGCTGTGAGGGGCCTGTTTTGGGTGGGTCGTATATATATATATATATATATATATATATATATATATATATATACCACAATGAAGTACCCATAAATTTGTAAATGTATACGTATATTCGTGTGTTTATGATGGTGTGAGTAAAACCACGTTTATATAATGATATATGCTATACGCATAAGATACTCATATATATATATATATATATATATATATATATATGTGTGTGTGTGTGTGTGTGTGTGTGTGTGTGTGTATCATTTTGTATATTTCCGTTGTAGCAGTTGTGCGCGTTTATCTCGTCGGTTACGTGTATGTGAAAGTGTGTTGTATTTCTGGTATGACTGCGTTTGTGTTGTGTAGTGAGGGCTGGGCTGGGGCGGAGGAGCGGTATTTTCTTTTCTTTCGTCCAAATAAACCAAGAGAAGACAACTGGTGTCAAGTCAAGACATGTACACCGCTGCCAACAACGAAGACTTATCTAAAATCGGTGTTGAATATCAGGATCGTTAAATGGTAACCTCGCTGCCATTCGCAAAAGATCCCTTTGGGAAGAGACCAGCAATACGATATAATGGCAGCCTATCGATATACGCTAACCGGAATTGCCTTTTTTTTTTAAAAAAAAAAGAAGAACTAGAAGGTATAAAAATGCGTTTCCGGCACAGTCAGGGGTCGAACAAGATCTCCAACAATATCAGCCGAAGTAATTAATGTTGAGAGATGTCGTGAGATATACAGACCCCACCCTATTTATCTATTTTTTTTAAATTTGCTACCATTGAAATACTGAATATCTCTCTCTCTCTCTCTCTCCTCTCTCTCTCTCTCCTCTCTCTCTCTCTCTCTCTCTCTCTCGAAAATTGAGAATAGTGTTAAGTATTTTCAAATTACTCATCACTACAATAAGAAAGTTTAAACGTAATAAACGCTTTGAATCATCAAAACTAATAAACGTTCTCGTGTGACTGGGGCGTCCTGTCGTGGTGTAGTGGTTAGCAATCTAGTCTCGCTGATACATTACAACTGAATAGTGAGTTCGATACTCGCTGTATGTCCCATACTCGTGACCTTGTGTCACATCCTACTCATGGCGAATGGGTTAGGTAAAAGGGCGTTCAATGGTATCATGTTTAGCAGGCTAGTCTCACAGATTAATTATTACTGAATGGTGAGTTCGATCCTCGCTGGATGCCCCATACTTGCGACTTTGTGTCCTGTCCCACCTATGGTGAACAGATCGAGTAAAATAAAGAGAGTTCAATCGTTGTGTAATGTTTAGCAAGCTAGTTTCTCAGGCGGTAGAGCGTTCGGCCAGAATCCGCAAGGTTTTTAGTTCCATAAACATAACATTTCGAACATGAGCGTATACTCAAAATGTTATGTTTATAGAGGCGCGTGGTTTAATGGTTAGAGTAATGGGAAATGGACTCGTCAATCCGAGTTAAATTACTGGACGAAGCTGTTTGCATTTCACATAGCGCTAATACCCTTGGGAAAGGTATGAATCTAATTCTCCCTCCAGCTATGGCTAAATAGCAGGACAGTCTGGGAACTTTAACCATGGCTAGGTAACCAGTCTAGGAGAAGGAAAACTCTGAATTCAAACCCGTTAAACTCCGCTTAAGAAATTGACCTTGCGTCACATCCTGCTCATGCGGAGGGGTTGATATATATATATATATATATATATATATATATATATATATATATATATATATATATTCGTAATGTTAACCTTTTGCTGTCACTCGAATGGAAAATATGCAACTATTTCAGCGACAAGGATAAACACTTCTTTCTTTTTTACATTTTCTTTACTAGCAAAACAACAAACACCCTCCGGGCGATGTAAAATAGATTTTTGAAACATATTGCCTGAGGGGTGGGAGTTAAAAATTCAATGTCAGCGAGTTTCTACCCCAAGTAAGTAAAAACATCAAATTCATTAAAGGATTAAAAAATAAAACAATTTGAAATGTAAACTTTAAATATGTATTAAAATAAAACAAACTATGTATAGATATATAATACTAGTCATGTATTTATTAAAACTTGTTTTAAAAAAACAATGAGGACTGTCTAGTGTATTTGACGTAGGCAGTGACGTAGTTTTTGTTACAGACAAAAACCGGAAGCGAATCTCCATTATTAATAGATTCATAAATCTTCGTTCTTCTATGAATGAAAATAAATTTATCCCCACCCCCACCCCCCAAAAAACTAAGATGGCTGACAAGAGACGAAAGATGGAAATCAGAGTGAGAGAAAAAAAGCGATCTCTAAAAGAAAAGTCTTAGCCAATTTGCATGATGGGTTTCGGGATGATTTGGGGGAGGGGGTTAGGGGTGGTATGAGAAGGATTGAAAAGATGAGGCGAAGGGTTTAAGGAGCAAGAAAGAAAAGTGGGGAAAATGATAAAGAATGAATGGGTGAATATGGCAGAGGCAAAGGATTTCTAGAAAGTAAAACATAAAGGGTTAATGTGAAAAAAGGTGGAAAGAATTAAAGATGAAATGAAAAGTGGAAGATGGGAAGTGAAAGAAAATTTCAGGGGGTGGGGATAAGGAAGGAGATAAAAACAGAGAAAGAAGGTAAAAAAAAAGAAAGAAAGAGGGATAATTGAATAAGAAGAAGGAAAAAATGTAATGAAAGAAAGAAAGAAAGAAAGAAAGAAAGAAAAAGATTTGAAGAAAGAAAGAAAGAAAGATTAAAGAAAGAAAGAAAGAAAGAAAAGAGAGATGAATAAATAAAAATAACGAAACAGAAGAAAATGTAAAAAGAAACAAACAACAGAAAGAAAAGAAAGAAAGAAAGAAAGAAAGAAAGAAAGAAAGAAATATATGTAGGTTAACAGAAAGAAAGAATGAAAGAAAAAAGAAAGAAAGAAAAGAGAGATAAAGAAAATAAGAGAGATAAAGAAAGAAAGAAAATAGAGATAAAGAAAGAAAGTGAAAGAAAATGTGAAAAGAAAGAAAGAAAGAAAAGAACGAGGTGTAGGTTAATAGAAATAAATACTAAAAGGGGAGGTAATTAGATAGAAAGCGACAAAAAAGTACAAAGAAAGAAAGAAAGAAAGAAAGGATAAAGATAGAACTAAAAGTCGTAATAAGGTAACAATTTGAAGGAGAAAAAAGCGACAAACTTTCTAGGATAAAAATTGAAACAAAATAGGAAAGAAAAAAAATCTCTCTCCACTCTTTTTATTTAAAAAAAAATCATTTATTTTATTTCATTCTTTGCTCTTTTCTTGCATTGGGAGTAGGGTGAAATGTGTTCATATGAATGTGTGCAACCCCAAGCGGACTAGGTGAGAAAAAAAAAAGCAGCATCATTGGATGTGCGAGTGAGTGCTCGCGCGTGTGAGGGGTGAGTAAGTGCCTGACTGAACAACAAGTGCGCGCCGGTCGAAGGGCGAAGAAGCAGCCTGTCATCAAATCATTCTCCTGAAGCAAAGAAGGCAGAACCGGATAATTATTTGCTGAGAACACGGAAGTTACTCAAACCACCACCCACACGACCCCCCCCCTTCACCCCGCCAGTTTCGCGCTCATAATCTTCCTTCTGACCC
>CM042159.1:10620874-10643374 GCA_023376005.1 Doryteuthis pealeii
TTCGATTTTTAATTAATTTGTGAAAAATCAAAATTGATATTTTCGAATATCATTTTTATCCTCATTTAATTATAAGAAAATAATAAATCTAATCTTTTTGAGAAAGAGCTAGATATGAAAACCATCATTATTTCAAGGGAGATAATCCTGAAAAAATGGAGGCTTTTTGAAATAGTATTGGTTGCTTTTGTGACCATCGGTTTGTATTTCCCAAAATACAACATAGATAGACAGATAGACAGATAGATAGATATTATCAGAATGGGGTAGAATGATAGATATAAAAAGGGGATAGATAGATAAATCACACAACATTTCACTGCACACCCTGATGAAGGTTGCATAACCCTAAAACGTTATAATGTCGACTTCATAATCAAGGAATAGTTCGTGTGGACCATATGACCTTTAGGCACCCCTTCCGCGATTTCGACTCACAAGGACACTTTTCTCATTTACACTGTCAAAATCCGGTTGTTTGTTAGGGGTTAGGGTTAGGGGTTAGTTTTATAATTTAAAAAAATGTAAAAATCGTCTGTTAACAATTAACCGGATTTTGACGGTGTAAATGGAAAAACTGTCCCCGAGAATCGAGGTCGCAAAAGGGGTGCCTAAAGGTCATATGGTCCGTTCATGTTTTTTCTTTTTTCATCTTCTTCTACATACTGTTGGATTTAATTCTCTAGTTTACTCCCATATACGCAGATATAACAAGAATATATAGATAGAAATGAACAGACTGAGATAGATAGATGGATAGATAGATAGATAGATCGTGTGTGTGTGTGTGTGTGTGTGTGTTTGTGTGTGTGTGTGTGTGCGTTTAAAGGCATGATTAACAGCCACGCTGGTACAGTGTCAGCCCAAAATGGTGGTCTGCGCATTTGTTACATGAGCGACCATTCAAACTTTTCCCCAACTGATGTGATTTCCGTTGCTGTCATGAAGTGTTTTCTCGAATATTCTCGAAGAAGTGTCAGAAATGGCGCGGGAGGTGGAAGGAGGAGGATTTACCGTGGGTTCAGAATAAATTGGCTGCGGGACGAGACTGGCATGTCACATGGACAAGGGAATCGCACTGGCCATCCAGTGCACACAGACATATGCACCTTTATATTTGGAGGAGACGGGTGGCTCTCTCTCTCTCTCTCTCTCTCTCTCTCTCTCTCTCTCTCTCTCTCTCTCTGTGTGTGTGTGTGCACAGCATGTTTTGAACATGAGTATGTGTGTGTGTATGTGTGTGTGTGTTTGTGCACATCAGCACTGTGTCCTTATATACGGCACCCAGATGCAAAGAAATGCAGGTTGTAAATATTCGTCCTTCTAGTTTGTATTTGTGTGTGTGGGGTGCGTCAAAGTTTAGATACCGGACATATATGCCGAAAAGAGGGGCCTTAATGAAAAATTGTAATATTGTGAAAAGTACCTGGTACTTATTACTTTAAGAATAACATTTATTATATTATTATATGTAGATATAATATAAATGATTCGGCCATATGACCTTTAGGCACCCCTTTTTGATATCAATTAAGAAAGGACATGTTTTTCATTTACACCGTCAATATCCGGTTGTTTTCAGATTTTAAAAAATTATAAAACTAACCCCTAATCCTAATTTCTCGACGATACATATCCGCTTTTACGAATGGTATTTGTGATTGAGATTCGAACTCTGAATTTTTATAAATATTATCAGAGTTATAATTGATTAGAATAATTTTATTTATTTTGTTATTGTCAAAAGGAACTACACCGGTTAAATTACAAAAATACTAATAGTGCCATGTACTCACGTGGTTACCTCATTTCAGGAATGTAGACGCGTCCTTTCTCTAAAGATTACATTTGTAACAAAGAAATAAAGAAAATCAATTAATTCGAACAAGTATGCTTATTTCAGATTGTTAAAATTATAAAGTTTCGGCCCATTTTCCAATTATTAAACCTTTCTCCTATTTTTTCCCAGTATTTTTTCCTTCTATTTTTTTCTATTTTTAATTCTTTCTCCAACTTTTCCCAAATTGTTAACCCTTTCTCTTATTTTTGATTCTTTCTAAAACGTTTTCCTCATTTTTTTACCCTTCTCCCTTTTTCTCCTTTGTTCCCTATTTTTTACGCTTTCTCTCAGTTTTCCCCAAATAATAATCTTTTAGATTTCCATATGCCACAGTTGAATGAGCTATCTATTTTTTTAAATTAAATTCTAAAATGATTTGGTTACTTAAGTTAAAAGTTAAAGTTAATAGAAACAATGACATCGTAAAATGCATTTAAAAAATGAAACTTTTATTTATAAATTTACTTATTTATTAATTGAATTATTTTGATTCATTATCTAGATATATAAATGAATTATTGACCATATTACCTTTAGGCACCCCTTTTCGATCTCGATTAAGAAAGGACATGTTTTTCATTTACACCGTCAATATCCGGTTGTACCAGATACTTTTTACAAAATCACAATCTTTTTAAAGGAGACCCCTGTTTCCGGTATATATTTCCCAAGGGTATTAACACTATGTTAAATGCTATCAGCCTCGTCCGACGATCATCATTACAACATGTGTGAACTAATGACGATCAAAATCATTTTGAACACTATCCCAAACCAACAAGTGACACTACACTGCCTATAGTTTCAGAACTGTAGTCTCACAATCCAATACACGATTAAAAACAAGACTATTTCATTCTATTTGGCAATATTTGAATGTGATAATATTATGTAAATGTTGGTGATAAAATTTCGCTTAAAATCTTTTATCATTTATTTTTCAGACCGTGAACAGTCCCCAGTACTTTTCCGACAAACTGCATCACATAGGGGAAATGTCAGGAAACTATAATCATCCAAACGGTAAGTTCATAAGACGTGAGCGAGAGGCATAACTTTTATCTCAGCCTCTCTCTCTCTCTCTCTCTCTCTCTCTCTCTGTCGTGTTGTTCTGAGGGGTGAGGATCAACAATTATCTACACTCACTGTACATTAAATTAATACTCGTGTTCATTAAAAGTACGACCGTTATCATCTTGTAACATCCTCTGGTTCCAAATCATACAAGATGAAATGCAAAAATGTAAATCCTGATTATCCTGTGTTGTAAATTCTGATTATCTTGTACTGTTTTCTGCCGAATTATTGTTTCTTATGAGTGTCGTCTCCTCAGCTGACCATTCCACTTTGATTATAAAGAAAGAAAGGGAAGAAAAAGGACATGCTACACAGAAAAATATATAATAAGAAAGAAAGAAAGAGAGTAGGGAAATATAGATAGAGGAGGTGACGCCACTCATAAGAAATAAGAACTCAGTGGATAAGCAACATCAGATAGTCAGATTTAAGAGCAACACCAGATAATCATGGGAGAAGACCAATAAGTCTGTAGCCCGACAAAGTTAATAGCTGAATTTTAATCTTAGTATTTTCACTGTATAATGTATGAGACGTGGAGGCGTTCAATTTGTAATGGTTATTGCCGTGGGAAATAGACACGCCGATTCGAATTCAATTGTTTTTGTATAAATATGTGATTGCGAATATTTCTCCCTTAATTCTTGACTCATAGTTTAACGTATTAATGTAATATACGCATATCTCTTATTGGAACGAATGCATGACATAATCATTGTACTTATGGTTTTCTGTCAAAATTTATTTTTTGTAAGCTAAAACCGAGCGTAATGATTTTTAATGAAAAAAAATAAAATGAGAATAGTGATGAAAAAAGAAAAAAGAAGAAGAATAAGTGAATGAATGAAAATGAGAAATTCTGAAAAGAAAAGAAAAAAAAGTAGAAATAAGTAAGAAAATGAAAAAAGGTGAAAAGAAGAAAGAAAGAAATGAAAAAAAGAAAAAAAGAATTAATGTTGAAAAGAAGAAAAAGAAAAAGAAAAGAAAAGAAAAAAAAAAAAAAGGAAAGAACAAGATAAATGAGGAAAAGAAGAGAAAAAAAGAAAGAAAAAGAAAGAAAGAAAAAAGAAAAAAGAAAGAAAAAGAAAAAGAACGAAAGAAAAAAAAAGGAAAAAAATGCAAAAAGAAACGAAAAAGAAAATGCTCATATTGCCTCATACCCCACGTGTATGGGCTGGGCACAAGGCCTCGTTTTAATGTGGGCCCACCCACAAGCCGAAGCTCATGGGTGAGAAAGAAGAAAAATTGCGTTTATTCCCTCGGCATTCCCCCTCAAGGAGGGCGCCCCAAGCGCTGGGCAATAAACCCAGCCCTGCCTGGGGGGAAAGCCCCCTGGGATCAACGCTATTATTTGTACTTTACCCATCCAGTGGCCGAAGCACACTGCCCCCCCCCCGGGTGGGCAGGTAATTGGATTCTTTTATTTGTCATCTAAAAACAATTGGTACTCGACCCCCCCCAAAAAAAAAAACGAACCATTTTTTTCTATCACCTTTTTCATGACAATGAAACTGCTGACCCTAATCAACGTCAGATTATTATCTACCTTAGTGAGGCTTTGCGTATTCTTGCTTACCGTTCCTCTTGTGTTCTTTCTGCTTGTCTGCGAGGCATCAGTCTATGCCAAGAATGTTCATGTTCGTTAGTTTTTATGGTTTAGTCACCGGATAAAAGTACTTCAACGTAAACGCTAAATATTTTCAGTACTGATGTAAAATAGATCTAAAAATTGACCGAGTACTTTCGGTGTTGTGAATGTCTCAATTTATGAACAGAATAGGGTGTTACAGTTTACAAATAAATAATAGGGCTCAGTTTACGAGCAAACAGTATGCCTCAATTTACGAACAAACGATGCGTCATAATTTACAGTTTAAATATAATGTGTTTCAATATACAAAAGAAAAAAATAGCGTTTACAAAAAAAATAATTGCTCTCACTTTACGAATACATAGTGTGTCTTAGTTTATGAATGTTTTTCAGTTTACGAACAAATCGTCGTCGTCGTCGGGGTGGCCTAATGTCGGTATCAGTCAAACAGCGAGGGAGTCTATCCCCTTTTCACAAGCGCTAGACCAAGGAGATTATATTTTAGAGTCTGAGGTGGAGCACCTCACCTACGAACAAATCGTCGTCGTCGTCGGTAATCAGCCAAACAGCGAGGGAGTCTATCCCCTTTTCACAAGCGCTAGACCAAGGAGAATTATTTTAGCGTCAGAGGTGGAGCACCACACCTACCGTCAGCTCCTCACTTTACCGAAATAATAGTCTGTCTCTATTTAGAAATCTGTATTAATTTACAAATGAATGATACGTCTTAGTTCACAAAAAAATGTTTCAGTTTACGAAAATAAAATTGCGCCTTAAGTTTACAAACAATTAGGTTGGCTGAGTTTGCGAACGGATTTGACGCTAAGGTTTCGAGCTGGGTCTCGGAATTCTCGGGTTTTAGGCTCACCTGACTTGCTTGATCGTCGAGGTTCTTGCAACCCGAGCGAAAACTTTTTCGGTTACCATGATCATCTACGACTTCCCCTTTCGCACAACAAAGTTTTTGGCTGCTTCCGTGGCGTTATGGCTCGGTTGGAACCCGTGAAGCACAAATGAAATTACATTACACGTTCAGCCGTGGGTTTTCAAATTACACACGGTGTGAAGCAATGCACAACTTGCCAGCGCACCAACTACCATGATACTACCAACCACAGCGAGTTGAATTGCTTTTGGTCACGTGATATGCGCGCCGTATATTAGCACTTACCAAAATATTCCAAAGAGTTTGACGCACCTTTGAACTTTTTCCAAGAATACTTTTCCTATTTAATGTTTCCATCGCGATAATACTTTTGAAAAAGGCATGAAACTTAATTTGTCTTCGTTTAGTTGATTTATTTCTTGTTATTAGAGGTTGATTCCGATTTAGAATTGGACTCGAAACTATGAAAGTATTAAGAAACTTGTTTAAGGTCTTCTTCAGAAAAAAAAGGTCTTTTCTGAAAAATGTAAATATGCAAAGAGAAAGTTTGTTGTATGATATGAAAAGTTTAAAACATCAAGAAGAAGAAGAAGATGACATCAAAGAAGAAGAAGAAAGAAGAAGAAGAAGAAGAAGAAGAAGAAGAAGAAGAAGAAAAAAGAAGAAAGAAGAAGAAGAAGAAGAAGAAGAAGAAGAAGAAGAAGAAGAAGAAGAAGAAGAAGAAGAAAGAAGAAGAGAAGAAGAAGAAGAAGAAGAAGAAGAAGAAGAAGAAGAAGAAAGAAGAAGAAGAAAGAAGAAGAAGAAGAAGAGAAGAAGAAGAAAGAAGAAGAAGAAGAAAAGAAGATTTGAAAGAAAAGAAAGAATAAAAATATTTATAAAAAAAAGGAACTCTCTTTTGTGAAGGTTTATGTTACTAAAAATGCCATCAATGTCAGTTTTGTCCATTAGGCCAGTCAGGGGGGCGTGGCGGGCGGGGGGGGTGTTGATGAGTGAAAAATGCTGAAGACAAAAACAACAGAGAGAAAAAATAGTCTGCATATGTAACAAGGCAAATAAATAAATGTGCCTGTCTTGAAAAATGACAGGGCCAATTGAGACGATGTGGTGCGGACAAACGAGAAAGGGGGTGGGTGCCGCCGGTTAGCTAAAGGACGAAATAATTGAGGCGGAAAAAGAACGAGTAAAAAAAAAAAGGAAATACTATAATCAGTGTAAATAAAGCGATGACAGCATCAATAATAATTAGATAAACTCGCTGTTGATGTTGCGGTTAACGAGCTTATTTCACCGACCCACCATTACAGTCGTGACTTTTCCTAGCCCCCATCCCAAGTGAGTGCTCAATACCTTTTTTGCCTTGTGCCAGGTAATATATGTATTTTTCCAACCACTCCATCACGTGATCTTTTATCAAAAGCGGAGTTAGAATCAAGTTTATGAGTAAAGTCGTCGGGGTTGCCTAAAGTCGGTATCAGCCAATCAGCGATGGAGTCTATCCCCTTTTCACTAGCGCTAGACCAAGGAGATTGTTTTAAGTGTCTGGGGTGGAGCGCGGCACCTACGATCAGCTCTTTACTTTACCGCACAAATTCCCTGTGCTACTCATACGCTGAGTTGGCGAGGGCCGGTATCGAACTAGGAACCTCGTGGTTTACTAGCCGAACGCTCTACCGACTGAGCTAAACTTCTATAATGGTTGATAAAGAACCCAACTGCCCTACTATTTATCTATAGCTGGGGGTGAGGATGGATTCATGCCGTTCTCAAGGGCATTGACAATTTTTATCTCCCACTCCCAAGTGAGTGCTCGATGCCTTTTAGCCTTGTGCCAGATAATATATGTATTTTCCAACCCCTCCACCGTGTGATACGAGGCCAATTTCTTTTTAAAGCAGAATGTAAATTAAAAGTTCATATACTTTACCATAGCTAAAGATCCCAATCTGCCCTACTATTTATCCATAGCTGGAGGTGCGGAGGAATTCATGCCTTGGCATGCAGCTTATCGCTGAAAGACACGACCAAGATTTGAACTCAGATCACTGAATCCATTTGCTCAACAATAATCGGTGCATGAAGCGCGCCTCCACCGATAATATATCTAGATATATTGACATTTAAAAAATAATTAATGAATCTAATTATGGTATTTAACAATATCAAAAGTAAATTTTCTCTAGGAGCAAACAAAAAACTTGAAAATGGTGGATTATAAGCGCTTTAATTGATTGATTGATTGATTGATTTTAACGGCATGCCAACCTGTCTAGTCTTATTTTGTGCCTAAAAGTTAGGGAATTGCATTCATTGTACGTTCATATTTACATTTTTTGTATAGATTTTTAAAAAAGATTTTGGGGGATTTTTGCACACGGTCCTATCGAATATAAATAGTCTTTTTAAGCAGATCTATTTTAACTATAGATAGGTTGATTTGGTGGGTTGGTTGGATTTTACGGCATTTCAACCCTTGTTGGGTCATTTTGTGCCAAAGACGTTTATTCATTCTTGACAGAATTTTCTCAATTTTCTTATTTTTTAAAACTCATTTTGTTACTATTTAACCCATAGATGGGACTCTAACAGGTATTACCACTCCAGGTCAGAGTAAACCTGGGAGTAATAGTGATCAAGGGGTACTCACATATCCAAGAGCTCCAGAATTGGAACTTCATCATCAGTTTAACGTCATACCCAGGACATTAAGACCCTCAGCCACAGCTTTCTAGCACATATATGATAAAAAACGTTATGGTTTGCCATAACGGCAGTAGGGTCGGGACAATCATGTACGCATTAGGGCTTGGCGTAACCGGCCGATTGATCGGGGGGGGGGGGCTCTCCGACCGCCCATTTAGCCTAAGTAAGGACAAAAGAGGAGTGTTGCGTGTCATGGACTGCTTAAGCATCACTGGTCACCACCCATGGCCAAGAGGTATCCCCATTGGTGGTTCTTACCTCTCTGCAGAGATGCAGTCAGTGTATTCTAAATCCACAGAGGACAGGGACACCTATTAGTAGGATCCTAACAGGTACTACCACTTCTGGGAGTAATGGCAATGAACGAGTACTCCACACTTCTCAACTTACGGTCAAGTCTCGTTGAAATCAATGGTACCAGTTAGATCACCGGACTTAGGCAGCAATGAACATATTCAAAATTTAGATGGATGACTATTTAAGCAACAGCAGGTACTGTAAACAACATGATATATAAATCGTTGTCGTAGCACAATGGTTAAGAAGTTAATCTCAAAGCCCAGCAGTTCAGTCAAGTGAGTTTATTCCTCACTGGTGCCTTATTATTCTGATTGGTACAGGACGTGACTACTTTAGTAAATTACGATCAAGTCACGATGAAAGCACCAGTTCCCACTGGATGACCCAAGTTAAACACAGATGAGCCTGTTCAATACTTAATTTGATGACCACTTACACCACGGCTGGTAATGTAAAAAAAAATGTCTTTTGTTTATCAAAATGACTCAATTCGGCATTAAATGATCCGAAAAGGGTTGATATGCCATAAAACCAATCAACCAGCCTCTCAGGTCTCCAGAAATTGAGCATCACTATCAGATGCTGTTTAATTTCATACACAAGACCCCCCCCCTTTGGAGGCGGTGATACAGTGATACAAGCCCCACCGATAGTATGGAATAAGCCCTTTGCCAAAAAGATAATTAGAAATGCAGGTGATAAAAATGGACAGGAAGGAAGGAAGAAAAAAAAGAAGGATAACTGAAAATAAATATTGCATAAAAAGTAGCATGACTAGAAAAAAAGAAAGAAAAAAAAGAAAAAAGAAAGAAAGAAAAAGAAAAAAGAAAAAAGAAAGAAAAGAAAGAACCTGGCGAAAAAAATGAAAAAAAAAATCCCCTAAATTAACACAGTTGAATCTCAAATCCGAATAAAAAAATAAAACTATCAAATGTAACAAATGATAATAATGATAACGAGAGGACGATTTGTGCTTGGGAGAGGAGTTGGGTGCCTCCAAAAACGATGAAATGAACGTAATCTTTATGTCATTTAGGCTGATTGATGGCGAAAGTGTCAGGGAAGCGAGTCAAGCATAAGCTAACGGTAGAGCCAGGCACGAGGGTCGGGGAATAAAAAAGAAAAAAAACAAGGCAGTGATATCTTAATGACCGTATTCTATAATACTTGAATTTTGATATGTGATACGTTATTTACACAACAATGTCAGATTTGGTTAAGAAAATACAAAATCGAGGAAGCCCTTGTGAATGATAGGTGAAAAAGAAAAAGGAGAGAAAGAAAGAAAGCAGAGAATAAACTTAAAGGCATTACGGTACAAAAGAAAAAAGAAAAAGAAAAGAAGAAACGTAGATTTGATATAAAACACAACGTTTCTTATATAAAATAAAATAAAATAAAATAAAGAAATAAAAATGAAGAAGAAATACATGAACTTGATACTCAGTCCTTTGAGATCCAAACTCCCGGTGGGAGTACCATTTGCAAGTAGCATTGACAAGAAACATGATTGTGACACTTAGAAAACTTATTTGCAATGAAACGTCATAATTTATCCCCGGTTTACGACATCATTAGAATGTCGTAAAAAACGTTTTCACTGACACGACGTAGCATTAAAAATCTAGAAAAGTATTCTAATTAAAAAAAAAAAGACTAGACAATAGGATCCTTTTAACAAAATACTATCTGCTGGTGAAGGTCCTATTGCGGAGCTCTGGGGAATATGGAGTACCCCTTCATCGCCATTACTCCCAGGTTCACTCTAACCCGGAGTGGTAGTACATTTTAGGGTCTTATCTATGGGGCTTATGGCCACGTCACGCTGAAAGGTCTGGTTCCCACTAGATCACCGTTAAGCAGCGATGAGCCTGTTCAGTACTTAGGTGGGTGATCATTTAAGCAACAGCAGGTACTGTAAACGACATGATATCAAAATGGCGATTTTGGCATTAGATGACCCGAAAAGGGTTAATATACCGTAAAACTACAACCACCCAAGTAACCAATCAATTTATGGGTTAGATGGAGAAAAAAATGGGTTTTAAAAAATGTGTTTAACAAATTGAGTTTAAAATGAAATTGAGTACCATGAAGAATGAATAAAACATAATGAATTCGATATAAAATAACACAACAAGGGTTTACATGCCGTAAAATCCAACCAACCAAGCAACCAACAAAAAATACAAGGGTGAGTCAAAAGTTGTGCAATATTTTGGTATGTGCTAGATTTGCGGCGTGGATATCACGAGACCAAAGCAGTTCAGTCCGTGGAAAGGCGCCTGCTGTGATTGGTAGTATCGTGGTAGGTGATGCGCTAACACGTTGTGCATTGTTTCACTACGTGAGTGATTCGAATGCGTGCAAGGTAGTCTAATGATAATTTAACTTAAGCTTTACGAGTTCGAGCTGGATCATAACACCGCGAAAGTAACCAAAAATATGTATTATATGAAAAGTGGGGGTGCAGTTGATCCCATTACAGTAACCGGGTGGTTGAAGACATTTTACATAGGTTGTAAAAAAAAAAGATCAGGCAAGGTCAGATAGGCCTAAAACCTAGATTCTGAGACCTTGCTTCAAGCCATGAAATATCACTCAGAGAATATCAGGCGAACTCGGCATTTCCCAGTCCAGTGTGGTTGGTCAACTTCCTGATCTTGGCGAAAGCATCCGGAGCTGCTGAAAATATTGCAAAATATTAGAACATTTGATATATTTACTTAAGAGCTATTGTAAATAATTCAATATGTAAATAGTAAAATAATCTTGATTTAACTCTCTCTCTCTCTCATTTTATCCTGGACTATTTGGACGGTTTTTACAAGAGGATAATGGTCGGACAATTAAGGAACCCGAGTATTGATATATAAATACTACTACTACTACTACTACTACTACTACTACTACTAATAATAATAATAATCTATTAATAATGTAGATTCTCTTCCTGTTTTTGTCTGTAACAAAAATTACGTCACTGCTTACGTCACATTACCCCAAATCGTCATAACATAGAATGAATACTCAAAATTTGAACATGCAACATTAGACAGTCCTCATTGTTTTTTAAAACAAGTTTTAATAAATACCTGACTGGTATTAAATATCTGTATATAGTTTGTTTTATTTTAATACATATTTAAAGTTTACATTTCAAATTGTTTTATTTTTTAATCCTTTAATGAATTTGATGATTTTACTTATTTAGGGTACAAACTTGCTGACATTGAATTTTTTACTCCCACCCCTCAGGCAATATGTTTCAAAAATTCATTTTACATCGCCCGGAGTGCGTTTTTTATTTTGTACTACTACTACTACTACTACTACTACTACTAATAATAATAATAATAATAATAATAATAATAGTAATAATGATAATAATCCAAGCGAGTTAAACCACAACAAAGTAAGATGTTGCTTTGAGAATTGTTCAACGATTTCCTTTCTCTCCTCTTACTCTCCATTTCAGGCCTTGTCAACGTCTTGTAGAAAAGTTTTAGGTCTCCTTTACCCCGTCCCCCACCGGTGGCATCGTTAACCCCAGAAGAAAGAGTATCCCTCCCCCCGTTCGCCCGTAAAAAAATACAAGGAATAATAATATAGACGATTTTAGAGTGAAGAAGTGACAACCCGACGGGTGGGCGGTAGTATTGGCGGGTGGAACGGGGTTAGGCAGATGACTATACCATACGCATCCTGATTACTCCCCAGATCACATGACCCTCTCTCTCTCTCTCTCTCTCTCTCTCTCTCTCTCTCTCTCTCCATACCGCCGACCCCCTCTTCCTCTATTAATCTCTCTTCTTCTTACACTTTCTTTTACTCTTTTCTCTTTCTTACTGAACTCGCCTTTGCGATATGACTTTACTGCATGCTCTCCCTATCTATCTATCTATCTATCTATCTATCTATTCGAAACACACACTTTTTTTTACCATTTAACTCATCAGAACCGCAGCCGTGGGGGTCTTTTGGTGGGTAGTGTCATGATTATCAGGGAAGACGTATTTCTTTTACTGTTCAGATTAGACAAAAAATGAAAAAATGGACGAAAAAAAAAAAAAAGAGAAGAAGAAGAAGAAGAAGAAGAAGAAGAAGAAGAAGAAGAAGAAGAAGAAGAAGAAGAAGAAGAAGAAGAAATGAATACAACTTGGCGAAAAAGTAGAAAAAATATAACGAGGTTCACTGCAAATTAGAATGTACCTCCCTCCTGGATCTCTGTCATTATCACCTTCTTTACTGGCACGAAACTCTAAATAATAATAATAATAATAATAATAATAATAATAAGGAAGACTCGAGACCAACCAGACAACAGCATTGTTGAAATCAGCTACAATGCTCAGGAGAGTCCTTGGAGACCCGAGGAGACTTGTTGTCACTCAGGCTCTAGTGAAAACCTACGTGGGTTTTCTAATGCTGAAGCCATCTTTGTAGAAGAACAGTAAAGTAAGTAAAGTCGTCGGGGCGGCCTAATGTCGGTATCAGCCATGCAGCGATGGAGTCTATCCCCTTTTCAGTAGCGCTAGACCAATGAGATTATTTTAGCATCTGAGGTGGAGCGCCAAACCTACCATCAGCTCCTTACTTTAACGCACATATCCCTGTGCTACTCCTACGCTGAGTTGGTGAGGACGGTTATCGAACTAGGAACCTTGTGGTTTCTAGCTGAACGCTCTACCGACTGAGCAAACCCGGCCCTTACTGTAGTGGTACTATTTAACCGATAGCTGAGGGATAAGGGTGTTCATAGCCTTCGTAAGGGTATTAGTCAGAGTCAATGTAATAGCATGATTGGAGTTCAAAATCGCTTCCTATGATGTCGCAGTCCAGCATGTTAGCCACTCTGTCACTGGGATTTCTCTCATCCTCATTCTGTTAATTTCTATCTATCTATCTATCTATCTATCTATCTATCTATGTCTTAAAGTATAGGATGGTCCGAAAGTTTTGTTACTGAATGTCTTGTCATTTTTTAAGAGGTAAAATAATTACATGATACTACCCAAATTTTGGAAAATAATTTAATTTCAAAAAATTTCATTTAGAGGTAAAATAACTATATAACTTATATACCCTATTATTAAAACAAAAAATAATGAAAGTTAAAACAATATGTGGAGATGATAAGAGTTTCGGACAATCCAGTACAAATGTAATAGTTTTCATGATTTTTATGTGATTTAATTTTAGTTATTCTTGTGTTGTTAATGTTTTTCTTTTTTTCTTCTTTTTACAGGATATGATCAAATGTCCTCCGGCGTTTCAAGTCTGGACTGCCTTTCATTGATTGTGGAGAGTATCAGTCCGAATGGACCGGCATCAATGCTGAATAACTTAAACAATTCTGAGAGACCATTATAAAAAAAAAACTAAATACAACAACAACAACAACAAACAAAAACATTTTGATTGCAACTGAAAACACTGAGAATTATACAACAAAATAATATTTTAAAAATGATATTAAAACAACGTGAATTTTGCAAAGAAAATATCTTTTCTTTGTTTTTTAATTCGTAAAATACTGTTCAATTATATTAATAATAATTATAATTATAATAATAATGAAAAAAAAAATGTTTATAAATTGTAAAAAGTAACAAAAACATTAGATAAGAACAGTTTTTTTTGCGAATGAATTTTCTAAATCGGAATATGACTGGATTTTGCGCAAATTTTTCATTCATATATTTGTGTATTTTTGTATAAAAGAAAAAAAATCAAGTGAAAAATATTTTAAATTTAAAAATCATAGAAAGGCGATAATACGGCATAGAGTCACAACAGTATGGTGATATTCAATTAGAATTGAAATGGTGAGATTGAAAGATCTGCGAAATTATTTGGGTGACTCAATAGCAGGCACTTTTTGTAAATATTGACTCAACTTAGTTTTACACCATGCCACAACAGTGGAACATCAAATGAGAATCAAATTCCTTACACTACCAACATTAACTTGCTCTACAGTAAGACTCTAATGACGAAAAGTAGAGTATTTTATAAACAATATTGATAATGTTATTGATGCAAATTACAGGAATACATAAATTCAAGGAATATAAGTTTTCAAATAGGGGTAACTTTTTTATTAAACGAGAATACTTCAATAAATACAGGGATTTCTTTCTAACACGAGGGTCCGTCAATAAATAAGGAGAAATCTTTCTTACATGAGGGTCCATCAATAGATAAGGGGACTTTAGCATCGTCCATAAAGCGCGATTTTGTTATTGACGTGTTATTAGCGCAATGCCGGAAGTGTGGAGGATCGAACTCAAAGGTTTGCTAGCCAAGCCTGCTAGCGACTACACCATAACCACTAATGGGCTAAAGTTTATTTTCATTGAATATAGCTCATAAGATTGTCTCAAAATATTTCATTGGCAACAAAGTTAAATGCAATGTTTCTACCTCTCGTACTATTATAGTTTTTACTAACTGCATTCAATAGTACAAGCTGGTGGCCTTCAATGGAGATCAAGTAACAGCAAGTCTCTTCAATGCCCCAGAACCCTCCTCAGTATTCTAGTTGATTTTATGAATCCTGTTTGCATTCTTTCTCCAGCTTCTTTGCAAAGCTCATAGACACTGTTCCAAGTTTTTTTAAATAATTATGATTCATCAATTTGATTTATTTTAACGGCTTGACAGCCCGTCTAGAGTTATTTTATGCATAAAGGTTAGGTAATCGCCTTCATTGTACATTCATATTTACATTTTCGTATAGTTGTTTCTTGGAAGTATTTTTTTTTTTTTGCTCACTGTCGAATACAAATATTTTTAAACAGATCTATTTGACTCATACATAGATGGGATCCTAACATGTAATACCATACCGGGTTAGAATGGAACAGGGAGTAATGGCGAGAGGTTGAAAACGTAAGCAATGGGACAAACATCCAAATATGCACTGATTTTGCTTTTAAATTGAAATATACACCCCACACGAGTCGAATGGTAACGTAGAACCGGTTCTATCGGTGAAGTTGAACAATTCTTTAAAACCTCCATGGAATGAGGTGTTCAATTCCATCGTGCGTACAATGGCTGTTCAGATTCTGAGAATTATTGGTTTAAGGATGAGGATGAGGATGAAGATAATATCGAAATCAGAGTTTCAAAAACAATTTATGAATACGATGGATTAATAGAAAAGGAACAAAAAGATCACATTATTTAATCTGAGTTTGTTTTTCAAAGACTAAACATTTTTTTACTAATGCAATAAAAGGATCTAAATTGTTAAACTTTCTTTAAAAGAATCTCAATTGGCTCAAGAGGAGAGAGAGAGAGAGAAGAGAGAGAGAGAGAGAGAGAGAGAGAGAGAGAGAGAGAGAGAGAGAGTTAGAAGATTTTGTCTTTCTTCACCAAACTGAAAAATACATTTTATTTGTTGAAAGATGAGCCAATTTCGACAGAAATAAATTTTGGACGACCTTCCTCATCTCAGTTTTTTTTGTGTTTGATTCACACGAAATCGAGTAAATACACCAAAATTCGCCACCAGCGAATACAAAGGGAATCACTTAAACCAGCAGAGATCAGATAACATTTTGGACTTCATCGTTTCCACAGCAAAACGCTTGCTCTCCGATCATCTTCGGGTGACACGAACAAACTGACTTTCTTTTCAAGGCTTGAAAATGACAGAATTATCTAACATTTGGCGCGAAATGTCAATCACATTCACAAATAATGTGCAGCAATGACATAAACAGAGAATGGACAAACAAAATAAGGGATGAACATAAAAATAATATTATATATATATATATATATATATATATATATATATAGTTTATAAGAATTAAGCATTGAACTCTCATACGGAACCTGAACTCTACAACAAACTACTGTTAGAGAATAGGACCAGCCTAGAATCACCCTTGTACCAAGAAACTTGGTACCCCAACAAAGAATATATATATATATATATATATATATATATATATATATATATATATATATATATAAAATATTTCTGTTGATGATTACATGATCTTTGTAATAAGAAACTGTTGATCACCGGATGTGGTCATTATTCTTTGTAGATAATACATTGTCTTCCTGTGTTGATTACTTTTAAAATTTTGCATGCCAAAAGTTGAAAGAAACCAATTTTAATCGAGTGGTCAACAACGTTTCATAAAGTGATGTTATTATATCTGACAAATTAGTGTTTTTGTTTTCTTTTTCCTTTTAGTTGTGGTTGTTTTTTTTTTTTGTTTCTTTTTTTTCTCTTTTTTTTCTTCTTTAATCTCACTTCTGCTCAGATTGGTTAAAAGGAGAGGAGAGAAAGATGAAGACGTGGAGGAGGAGATGAATAAAAAAAAAGAACAAGTTTGATGTCTGAGTTTGGCAACTGGAAAATCCGAGTAAGAATTGAAACGGTCCATACGCCAGGAATGCTGAGATCGGTTAAAATAGTTAGAAGAGTCCTGGAGAGCTGAGGAGACTTGTTGTCCCTCAAACTCCAGCGAAGCCCACCAGCTGTTGTGAACATTTTGCATATAGTATAATAATAATAATAATAATAATAATAATAATAATAATAATAATAATAAGAAGAAGAAGAAGAAGAAAGCAGCAGCAGCAGCAATGCTGAGATTGACTAAAATGCGTAGAAAAGTCCTGGAAATCTAAGGAGACTTGTGTCACTCCAACTCCAGCGAAGACCATCAACTGTTGTGAAAAATTCGCATAGAGTATAATTTATTTTTTCTATTTTTTCTTTAATCGGTCCAGTTTAGTTTAATTGGTAGAACATTACCCTTAGAATCGCAAGGTTCTGGGTTCGATACCAGTCTCCACCAACTCAGCGCATGAGTTACACAGCTTCGGTAATCTGATCAGTATAGTAAAGCATCAAGAACCTGACAGTAGGTTGTGGCTCACCACCTCAGCTAAACAGTCTTCCTGGTAAGTATTTACTAACATTCCATTTATGATAGTTGAACATAAGGATCATTATAGGGGAAAACCACGCACAAACTGAAGTTTATGCGTGGCTAGTGTTAAAATATTGCGTGAGAACACCCTGTATTTCTCGTTTGAGGTGCCTCAAATTTTTAAAGACCTTTTGAGTTTTTGGTCGAAATAAATTTATTACGGAATGACGGTTTGTTAAGTTTTTCTTCTTTGAAAGTTATATATATATATATATATATATATATATATATATATATATATATATATATAATATATCAGTAATGCAGACTGCACGTACCTCCATGACTCCGTACAGAGCCGATCAAAGTAAGTTTTTTGCTGGTGTGTCGATTTGTAAGTCTCCAATCGCATCCAACCATAAGTAGAGAAAATAATTCTGAAAAATCAAAATACGTTCTGGACACACACACACACACACACATATATATATATATATATATATGAGAAAAAAATGGACTGTTTTTTTTAAGTATGAAATAGTAGCGAAACTAAGAATTCAAGTTGGTAATTATTCAAGAAATACTGTTGACTTCTTTTTTTTTTTTAAATCAAAACAATAATATCTACCCCAATTCCTAAACCAGAAGCCTACTTTTGATAATTAGTATATAAATCTTCTTTAACTAGTACACAATTAATCGAAACGAAATCGGTAAGTCAACTGTATTCTTGAATATTAACCAACTTGAATTCTTATTTTCTCTATTATTTCATGCTTCAAAGAAAAGTAAGACTCTACCCATTATATATACTAGCAAATATATGCACCCTCCGGGTGCAAGTATTTAAGTTTAAATGTAATAAAATATTAGATTAAATCAGAAAGGCTAATGAAACTAATTAAGAATTCAGATAAAAAGATTTGAAACGGAGGGGGTATAATCGGAAAATAGAACAACTGAAATTTACTCTTTCATCACTTCCGTTTTTCAATGCTAAATTTTCCTAATTTAACTATTTAGTTAAAATAGGAAGTAAAGAATAAAATTACAGTTATTTCTTCTTGTTAATGAATTTCTTTAGGATTTATTGAAGAGATTTTTACTCATATCCATTAAGATAAAACCAACCAATTAGAAATCAATAATACCAAGCACATTTTTATTAAAATCAGTTTTTTAATATCAATATGCAAATTAGCTTTACGTTTACACTGAAAACTGGTATTTGTTGTATATATAAATACAATTGCATGTTTTTAGTATTTAGGTAAGGCCAACAGTATTAATAAAGTCAAACAGTTTTATTATTAATTGAGATTTAAATAGAAATAGAATCATGGAGAATGTGACGTAAATAACTAAGGGAATTGTGACTTGAGTAGTAATATAGTTTCGGTTACAGACAGAAAACACACAATCTCCATTATAAAAGATATATATATTATATATATATATATATGTGCTTAATTGGAGTCGTACCTAATTTTGAAAATTAATTAATTAATAATGAATTAGGCGGGAATGCCTATTTAAATGTATGGCTAAACAAATCGAGAAAAATCAATCTCTGTATGTACATATAGAGATTGATTTTTCTCGATTTGTTTAGCCATACATTTAAATAGCATTCCCGCCTAATTCATTATTAATTAATTAATTTTCAAAATTAGGTACGACTCCAATTAAGCACATATTCTCCCAAAAATTGTCGGCAAAAAAGCCATTCCAAACATACCGTGTTTACACACACACACACACACACACACACACACACACACATATATATATATATATATATATATATATATATTTATTTATATTTATATATATTATATATATATATATATATATAATATATATATATATATATATATATATATAATTATATAATATATATATATAATATATATATATATCTGCTCATTGATATATATATATATATATATAATATATATATATATATATATATATATATATAAATAAACATACGTATATACATGGCTGTATATGGATACCCCATTAAAATCCAATGTAAAAAAAATAGCTTGCATTGATCCAGCCACTCTAAAAATAAACGTTAATGTCTACTTTTCAAGAATATTAGATGCAAAAAAATATTCCATTCTGTTATCATTTAAATCTTATTTTTTAATCCTTTTCACAAATATAAATCAAATCTTTATTATTTTTGCTCAGAAACCAAGCCCTGGTGATAGTGAATGTATATATATATTTACTTTGTCATTAATTGTTTTATTTTCGAAGTTTCCTCCGGATATACAGATATACACAACTGCCCTTTATATATATATAGATGTGCACTTGACGTTGTGCAAACAAACATACAGTCATGCGTATAGATAGACAGACAGAATCTTTATTTTATATTATATCAATATGTGATTGTTGTATCGTTGATGTGGTAAAAGATACACGGAGAAATAGTGTGCTTGAGATATATTTTATTCAGCACTTGTACCTGGTGCTAACAGATACTTATAACATAAAAACAAGAAGTAGAACAATTCACAAAGACAAACTTACAAGAATGAGGAGGGTCAGATGTGTGTAGTCAAACGCAGGGATTTTGTCCGAATATAATTTTCCGTTCTCTATCACTGATATGTTGACAATTATAAGGTTATGAGCCAGTCCATCTTGAAGGGGTGTTAACTCCTCTACAACACTGATTAATCTATTAAATCAAAGAAACACATAAATTGCCAGAGAACGATGAAAGGGTTAAACATCATGTCTTTATTCGAAATCTTTGATATTTTTTGTTATGACCTGTTTAGGGGCAATAAATAAATATTCAACACAGAGATGGAAGTAAAGAACAGATGTATTCAATACATATCAAGTACAAAATGAGGAGGATTTCATTGGTACAACGTACACGAAACATGCACTTGCTACTTCCCCACTTGAGCAGCTTTGCTCGGCTAAATATACCCTTTGGGTAAGTCCATTGCTCTGGTCATAGGTGAGTCACCTACAACATTTTTGGTTTTATTGTTTAATGACATATCAAAATTCGGGGGTTATTTGATGTCAAAACTATCTTTTTAGAACAACAGTTGTCATACTATTTAACGCATAGATGCGGGAATGAAAGGGTTTATGACTTTCCGAAAGAGAACGTAAAAGTGTGACTGGAATTCGGATTCTCTTCCTGGGATTTTACAGCCCAGGTTTTTTAAAAACCATCAGGCCATTGGGACTGAGGCGTCCACTTGAGGGAGAATGCCGACAGGATCAACGCATTTTTTTGTGCCCGCCACCCATGAGCTTCGGTTCGTGGGTTGTCCCACATTAATAGGACCATGTACATGTGAGGTACGTGGTAAATACAAGGTAAGGCTAACAGTATTAACAATGTAAAACAATTATATTAATAATTGAGATTTTAATAAAATCAAAACATGGGGAATGTGACTGAAAGTAACAAAGGGAATTGCGTAGTGATAGTTTCGGTTGCAGACAGACAAACAATCTCCACTATAATATATATATATATATATATATATATATATGCTATTCCACCAGGCAATACCTACCCCCTTGATTTAAAGGGGCAGGGCTGGGTTTATTGCCCAGCGCCTGAGGCACCCCCTTGAGGGGGAATGCCGACGAGATCGACGCAATGTTTGTGCTTACCGCCCATGAGCTTCGGCTTATGGGTGGATCCACGTTAAAACGAGACCTTGTGTCCAGCGCTCATAAGTGGGACGAGGCAAATACACACACACACACACACACACATATATATATATGTGTGTGTGTGTGTGTGCGTGTGTGTGTGTGTGTGTGGTGTGGTGTGTGCGTCCGAAAGGAAAGGAAATCAGAAAATATAAAGGTGACAACCACTGCCTTTTACCATTGGACTAGCAGAAATGAAGCCATAGACAATTGCAAAGAAAGCAGCCTTTTCACTTTTTGCCAGAGAGGTCTATTGTCGGTATGAGCCGGTCAGCGAAATAATCTATCCCCCTTTCGCGATAGAGCAAGGAGATTGTTTTTGCAAAGGTGGAGCGCCATATCTACCACACACATCAGATTACCGAATTTGCGCTACTCATACGCTGAGTTGTCGAGTCCCGGTATTGAACCAGGAACCTTGTGATTCCTAGGTGGGTGATCTGCCAACTGAGCTAAACCAGCTTCGGTATCGATCAGGAAATTGTTTAATTAAGAAGTTCACAGGAAAGAAATTATGCGATTTGAGAAATTTTAACTTATTATTTAACTTAATCTGTGGGGATTAAAAAATGCAAAAATCAAATCAAAAGAACAAACTCCCATGGGATCTTTCACCGGAAATACGATATGTGCATGTCCGACAAAAAAGGACTGACTACCGCCCCCCCCCAAAAAAAAAATCCCTCAGCCATTCTAACTTAGGCCGCAACTGAGTGTAGGTCGTTTCCTGGCCAGGGGTTTATCCCCTCACCCGGCTATTATGACCCTGTTCAATAAAGCCTAAGTCATAAAGCCTCCTTCTGTCTTTGTCTCTTTCCTTTTCGCTGCACTCTTTTTGTTCCTTAAGTTCAATTTCAGCGTACCAGCCCAGAAGATCAAAGAACCAAACTTTTGTTGAGCCTCATAAATCACCCGTTGATAGAGTGATGTAATGACAAAGACATTTTTATTTATTCAGAAATTATTCAATTCGGAAAGATACATATGTAATAAAAATATTTTTTTAATATAAAAAACCCCCCAAAAAACAAAAAACAAAAAAACGAACCCACACAAAAAAGAAAAAAAAAGAAGAAAGAAAAGAAAACGGAGCAGTAGGAAAACTCTAAAAATTATCTCCCAGGTGAATTTTCAATCCTAAATTTGTCTGTGTTTGATATTGATCAAAGCTAAACGAAAGACCCCCCCCCCCAAAAAAAACCCAAAGAAAGAAAGAAAGAAAGAAAGAAAGAAAGAAGAAAAGAAGAAAAATGGTAAAAAAGAAATGGGAAAGAAAAGAAGGAAGAAGGAAGTAAGTAAAAAGAAAAGAAACTTTTAGGTTAACGACGAAAAAATGTCACTGAATATGAAATTACTGAGATATACATTGAATGAGATATGAAATAAACTACGATAGATAAATAAATGGATAACGAACAGGCTGAGATAGATAGATAGATAGATAGATAGATAGATAGATTGATGTGAACTGAGTAAATTGCCAGTCAGCCAAGCCAGA
>CM042159.1:10645874-10650874 GCA_023376005.1 Doryteuthis pealeii
TTCTTTTATATTTTTGTCTTTTCTTCTAAATTAGAAATATCCAAATTATGTTTTCTAGTGGAACGTTATACCTGGGAGATTAAAAAATGAGCCCCACTCTTGTTTTATGGAAGCTGAGATCATTTTGGATGATATGATAGGCAGAACTATGATTAATATACAGAAAACAAGGTACCTCATTGATGATAATTCACCGGTTCACAATTACCATGAAAAAAAAAAGTATTTAAAAAAATCTGAATGACAAATTAACTAACAAAACAAACTTCTCCTGTGTGCATCTCCCCTCTTTATCAGTTTGATCATATCTATCTTTCTATCTGTATATATATATATATATATATATATATATATATATATATATATATATATATACTGTAGTGTGAGATGGTCACTATTTCAGCTTTTGCTGGAATGGTGTACCAAAGGCAGTATTAATTGGTAGAGTGCTCAATATAAAATAGAGCTGTTATATAATATAATAAGATAAATATATAGGTTTTACATATCTATTTATTGGGTGACAAAGGAACATTCACAGCCATATTGGTTTCATGCGATGCATTCATCAGGTGAAGATGTTTCAAATTTGAAACATCTTCACCTGATGAATGCATCGCATGAAACCAATATGGTTGTGAATGTTCCTTTGTCACCCAATAAATAGATATGTAAAACCTATATATTTATCTTATTATATATATATATATATATATATATATATATATATATATATATTATATAATGGATGGATCACACTCTGGCGGCCTTTACATATATACATATGTATCCTCGTAGGTGCTAATGACCAAGTGTTTAAGAAGCCTGACTGATGATGAATCAATCTGGTTTCCATCTCAGCTGGATTTAGCCTGCTAATATCTTGCCACACTAAAGAGACGAGATACGTCGAAACACGATGTCTGTGGATGACTATATATATATATATATATATATATATATATATATACAAGAAAAACGTTACTATATATATATATAGTAAAATAAGGAATGAAAGAACAAAACTCAGACAAAAATGTGTATATTTTGCTGGAACGTTAAGCTCTGCTTCCTCAAGCCTTTATAATGAATAAAGGCTTGAGGAAGCGGAATTTAACGTTCCAGCGAAATATACTACACATTTTTGTCTCGGTTTTGTTCTTTCTTTCCTTATTTTACCTCATTCTGTCGGATTCATTTCAATCCCATTCGCCCCCGCGCCATATATATATATATATATATATATATATATATATATATATATATATAGAGAGAGAGAGAGAGAGAGAGAGAGAGATAGATAGATAGATAGATATGAACAAGCTGATAGAGGAAATACATAGATATATATGAACAGACTTTGATACATGGATAGAGATGAATATATATATATATATATATATATATATATATATATATTATATATATATATTATAGTCATCCACAGACATCATGTTTCGACGTATCACGACTCTTTAGTATGGCAAGATATTAGCAGGCTAAATCCAGCTGAGATGGAAACCAGATCGATTTATCATCAGTCAGGCTTCTTAAGCACTAGGCCATTAGCACCTACGAGAATTTTAACTGATAAATACACACATATGTATATATGTAAAGGCCGCCATATAATGCTCAATTCATTTGATATTATATTATATTATATTATAATATATATATATACCCCCATACCACAACCCCATGACCCCCATCACCCGACCACACACAGAGTACAAACTCATTAATCACCAACAGACCAACCAGCAACAAGCAACACATACCATTCCAACGAACCGGACAAGCAGCCACAAGATCACTACTACAATTCACAGTCAGGAAGAAGGGACGTGACTGTCCTGAAAATTCACCACTCGTCTAAATAAAAGAAACTAAAAAAAAAGTTTTCTGATATTTATTCCTTAATTAACATATTATGGTAACAACATTAGCATAATATAGTACGATAATGCTTCACATCTATGCCCAAACCTGGTATAGTATTTCCAACAACGGATACAAATACTAAAATACATCTCAATATATATAATATATATATATATATATATATTATATATATATATATATATACAGATAGAAAGATAGATATGATCAAACTGATAGAGAGGGATATAAATATATAAAGAGACTTTGATAGATAGATAGATAGATAGATGTAGGTATATAAATTTGGTTTGTCTACAACCCTTTCTGATTTCATATCTAACCAATGAGCAGCTACACGTGCCGCCTCGCAATCTCCGGCTTTAAACTGATGAGTTTAACAACCCGGGCAACATCCCAATGGGAAAATGACACACGGCCGACCGCTTCTCAGGACGAGAAAACAGGCTGCTTCCCCGAATACATCAAACCGCTAAACTTTGACCCCCAGCCCCGCACTTTTTTATGCTTGTGATTGGACAACATAATTTCATGTTTTTGAACTTGTCCCCTGGGTAGTCCTTTTTATGAACAAAAAATCTCCATACATATTTACGTACATCCGCACACGCGCCTACAATCACCCGCACCCACCCGCACGCCCACAGACAAGTCATACTTATAGGAGTTGGTGGGCGTCAAATGGGGCTGCAATGGTTAGCAAGCTAGTCTCGCAGATCCATGAATGCTGAATAGCGAGTTCGATTCTCGTTGGATGCCACTTACTTGCGACCTTACAAGTTACTACGGCTGACTTCTGATTTAGGTCGGAAAATTAACACGGAAAGGTTTTTGGTGGTACCCAATGACAGTTTAACTACAGTCTATGAATTAAAATTTTGCGAATTGGGTTACGGTTTTAGGGGATTAAGGTTGTTTTTAATTACGCATTGCTTAAAAAAATAAACAACAAAAACCCAAATTACTATACATTTAATGTTGAAAAATATTTTTTAAACTAAGTTTAATTGAAATTATACATTGCAATAATAACACAAACAACTGTCTCAACAATAGATTAAATAATTAATTTCAATGGTTAATTAAATGTATAGTAATTTGGGTTTGCTGTCAACATGAACAGGAAACTTGGGCACTTATCTGACGTCCGTCAATGACGTCATCATGACTTTAATCCTTATAATACCAAACAAACCTGTTGGATTATTTCTGTATATAGTTATTTACTATGTTTAGCTTAGATGTGGCACAAGGCCAGAAGTATGGGGCGCCCATTGAGAATCGAACTCACAATGGTTCGCGAGTCAAGCTTACTAACCATTACACTACGTAATTAGTCCATTTTCTTTCTGTTTATAGTTATTTGCTTAGCTTAGCTTAGATGTGGCACAAGGCCAGAAGTATGAGAACCGAACTCACAAACAATGGTCTGCGAAGCGAGCTTACTAACCATTACACTACATGAGGTGGCCATTATTTCTGTATATAAGGTGTGCTGAATATCAAAACTTGAATTTATTAACTCTTCCAAACAGCGTTGGCTGAATCGACCAATTAAAATGCTGAAACATTTATTTGATTTACTATTTAAAGGCGTTGATAAATTGCCACACAATTACTCGCCGGATGTACAGACGAACTGGCGAGGATTATACAAGCTCTCTAAGTACGGACCAACTGACAAGGATTATATAATTCTTTAACACGGATAAGCTGACATGGATTAAAACTGATACTACGTCTTTCTACTACAAGAAATGATCAAACTTTATGCCGAAGGGATCTCCACTGGAAAACTACTTTCACCTCCAGAGGTCTAGAAAGGAACAAGTCATTGTGTCCCGATTAAGCATTGGTCATACAAGACTAACGCACTCCTATATACTCAAACAAGAACAGCAACCACAATGTGAAACATGTCAAACACCTTTGACAGTTAAACACTTATTCATGGAATGCATGTTTTTTGCTCACATCAGAAACCGTTATTGTAAAGCAAACAATAAGAAAGATCTATTTGAAAATGTCAACATAGAGATATTCTCTCTTTTTGAGGGAAATAAAATTATACCATAGAATATAGACATGAAACAAATCCAATACCATACAACATAATCCCCAATAATGCTAACACATTGTTAAAACCAATTACTAAAAAGTATAAATATAAATACACGGTATGTATTACTTCCTAACCGTTAGGCATGACATAACCCCAGACGGGTTGATATGCCGTTAAAATCAATCAACCAACCAACCTAAAATGGTAACATGAATCGTAACATGACCAGTGTCACAGAATTGGACAGACAAAATCTGATAAGAGTATTAGCGTGCGCGTGTGTGTGTCGCGCGATTTTTTGTCGTTTTTGTAAACTATTCAGGCAGAGAGTTCTGTTGTTGGGGGTAGGTAGGTGGGGGGACAGTTCTCAATGATCTTAATGCGAATTATACCTGCAAAAATGTCTTTGATGAATCCCATATTCCATTTTGTATTTCTGTCTCTCTCTAATAATCGCAATAATCGCGGTCTGAACGTGTTTAATTAGAACGTTAAGTCTTTTGCACTCGTCCCTTACACAGCATTTCCAACATGAAATAATGAAATGAATGAAGATCAGAGATGTTGAATATTGTGCTAAGTGGCATTTAGAACACAATATTCAGCATCTCTGATCTTCATCTCTTTCTATCATATTATATACATATCTATATATTACTACACTTGTTCCTTAATCTTCCGACCGTTATCATCTTGCAACACCCTCTGGTTAAAAATGAGATCGTCCAATATGAAATGCAAAAAAAAAAAATCATCTGGTGTTGTTTATCCGCCGAATTCTTATTTCTTATGAATGTCGTCACCTCAGCTAAATAATGGATCCTTCTTTTTTATTATAAAGAAAGAAAGGTAAGAAAAGGACATGCTACGTAGAAAAATATAAGAAAGAAAGAAAGAAAGAAAGAAAGAAAGAAAGAGAGTGTTGGGGGGAGATGGAAAGAGGGGCGATAACGCTGATCTGTTTCAATATAGTGACAATATGAAAAAAAGGAAATAGAGTTGAATTACTTTTTACATATTGAACTATTTAGCAGTA
>CM042159.1:10655874-10670874 GCA_023376005.1 Doryteuthis pealeii
ATACCCTTGGGAAAGGCATGATTCCTACTCTCCCTCCAGCTATGGATAAATAGTAGGGCAGACTGGGCTCTTTAACCTTGGTTAGGCAACCGGTCTAGGAGAAGGAAAACTATGAATTCAAACCTGTTGAACTCCGCTTAAGAAATTGAGCTTGTGTTACATCCTGCTCGTGCGGAGGGGTTGGTAAAGATATATATGAATTTGGAGTTTAACTGCCAATAATATTTGGGGCTATTGTATCATGCGGTCTACATCAGTATTTGAGGTCTATCGTTTTTTTTGTGTGTGTGTGGTCTACCTAAACGTTTGAGTCATGAGTCTTCCTATAATTCATTGTGTCAGTATCGTGGGTCATTTTTTTTTTTTAATATGAAGGTTTTTTTTGTATTAGATTACAATAGTAACAATGTGGTCGACCTCATATAACAATATCATCTTATATTTCTTTTTTCATGATGTGTGTGTGAGTATAAATGTTTGATGGTTACATGGAAATATGGTGATAAGTTGTACGTTATCTGTTCAAAGACGTTCTAATTTACCCACAAAAACTTTCTTAGCATTATAATTAATTTCTTTTCATATAGGAATCGGGGCTCTTGGCAGAATTGTGTCCTGGCCTCCCGCCTAAAAAAACGCTAGGCGGTGATAGCTGAAAAAACAACATTTTAAATAAAAAAGAAAATCTAAATATTTTGATTTTTTATTTGTAATTGATTGTTGGAAGTAAGTATACTAAAATAAAATAAAAATACCGAAAAAATGTTTTTATTTTTTTATTTGTAATTGATTGTCGAAAATAAATAAATAAATAAAATGAAAATACCGAAAAAAAGAAAGATATTTTTTAGCGGATTGAAGGCGTTTTTATCGACAAATTATTTTTTAGTAAGTCGTTAAAAGTAAGCCATATTTTTTATTGACAAGTAAATGTAAATATTTACCCCCCGCCTTAAAATATTTTAAAGAGGGGGAGGGTTAAAATATTTATATTTACTTGGCAAAAAAAGACTGGAGGGGGTAAAATTTCGCATGAACTTTTCGGGGAAAACACCTTAAGCGCTGGTTGTTGTTTTTTTCAGCAGGCACTGATTCAGATAGGGACTTCCTTCGTAGGCGAGTTGTTTTACCATCTATCACCGCCTAGCGTTTTTTAAGGCAGGAGACTGGGACGGAATTCTGCGAAGAGCCCCTAGGAATCAATAATGAGGTTCGATAATTTATTTATTTGGAGTTTTCTTCGGTTGGAGGTTTCGTGAAGGCTCCCGATTACGATAAGAAGGTTCCCGAATCCAAGAAGGTTCCCGAGTTCGACAAGAAATATCTGAACAAAGTCGGAGGACGCATCGACCGAAACGTTGTGTATATGACAATAACGATGAGGACAATAGTAAAAAAATTAATATAATATTAATACAATAGTTGGTGTATAATAAAGGTTTGATTTGCTTTTCTTGCTTTTTTGCTTATTTTGAGATTAACCGTTTCATGTCTGTCTCCTCATAACTTACATTACTAGCTTTTCTACGTATTGTTTCTTTTGTTTTCATTCTCTTCTTCTTCTTCTTCTTCTTCTTCTTCTTCTTCTTCTTCTTCTTCTTATTATTATTATATTATTATTATTATTATTATTATTATTTTTTATTATTATTATACTATTTTTCTTTTCCTTCCTTTCTTCACTAAAATGATTTTAATGTTCTTCTTTCTTTCTTTCTTTCTTCTTTCTTTCTTCTTCTTCTTCTTCTTCTTCTTCTTCTTCTTCTTCTTCTTCTTCTTCTTCTTTCTAAAATAACAATCAGGTTCAGTTAAATAAAAAAAAGAAGAAAAAAGAATCATAGAGAAACGACCTTGAACTCGAGAATTAAAAGAAGAAAACTTGCAAAACTTTTTTCTGCTTCTTAAATGACCCGTGTCCAAAAATGACTCCTTATTATTGTCTATTACATCGTGTGTGGGTGTGTGGGTGGGGGTCTTTGCATCTGTGGGTCTTTCTGTGCATGTGAGTGTGTATAGGTATTTGTATGTATATTTATGCACGTCTGTGCGTGTCTGCGCGTGTGTCTGTGTCTGTGTACCTGTGTGTGTGTACGCGTCAGTGTGCGAACATTAGAAGAGTTTGGAAAATATGAGGCGTTCTAAATTGTTTTGAGATTTACCGACGCCTGAAATGGAAATCATAGGAATGATAAACGTGCAACAAAAGTGCCAGTCAATATCCAACTGATGATCATATACAAACACTTTCTTCTTCTTCTTCTTCTTCTTCTTCTTCTTCTTCTTCTTCTTCTTCTTCTTCTTCTTCTATATATGCCGTAAAATTCAACTATATATATATATGTACATATAGTTCTACCTATGTATTGAGGACTTTTATAAAAAAAAATATTTGTCCTTCCCATCTGTGGTACATATAGATATTCTAAATATATATCTCTAAGTCGACGGGGCGGCCTAAAGTCGGTATCAGCCAGTCAGCGAGGGAATCTATCCCCTTTTCAATAGCGCTAGACCAAGGAGATTGTTTTTAGCATCTGAGGTGGAGCGCCACACCTACCATCATCTCCTTACTTTACCGCACAGATCCCTGTGCTACTCATACGCTGAGTTGGCGAGGACCGGTATCGAACTAGGAACCTTGTGGTTTTCTAGCCGAACGCTCTACCGACTGAGCAAACCCGGCTCCAAAATATATATACATATACATATATACATATAGTTATTCCATATATATATATATATATTATATATATATATATATATATATTATATATCCATTTTATATATATATAATGGATACAATAGAAATCTACTCAAGTTTCACCATAAGAATCTTCAGGGTTAAATCCACTGAATTAATCGATGTACCGATTAATTCAGTGGATTTAACCCTGAAGATTCTTATGGTGAAACTCGAGTAGGTTTCTATTGTATCCATTTGTTTAATAAATTTGCTCTACTTTGATTGAGCACTTTGTATTTGAATTTCACCTCCAACGATCGTGCCCATTTTCACCGGTAAGCCACCTTTTATCTTATAATATATATATATATATATATATATATATATATTATATATACGTACCGTGTTTCCCAGAAAATAAACAGGGTTATATTATTTTTTACTCCGAAATATAACACTAGAGCTTATTTTCGGTGATGCCTTATTCTTTCTGAATCAAAAAACGACATCATGAAGCAGAATATTACGAAATTTCTAGATAAACAGATATTTCGAAAAATGATCCACATATATTACTACTAACAATTTCTATTATTCAAAAACTCGTTAGCGATAATTCATTCAAAAATAATCATATAATCATCCTCTGAAATGTTATTGTTGTCAAGTCAGTGTATTCCAAAATTCTACTGCTCTCAACTAGAGCTTATTTTGAGAGAAGGGATTATATTAAAACTATCCTGAAAAATTATTTTGCAGGTAGGCCTTACTTTCGGTGAAAAAACGGTACTACTACTATTCTTCTACAGTGCGTAGGTTAATAAATGTCAATTTCTTGAAGATTAATCAAAGTGCTTTTATTATATATACTAGCAAATATATGCACCCTCCGAGTGCAAGTATTTAAGTTTTAATACAATAAAATATCATATTAAATTAGAAAGGCTAATGAAACTGAATAAGAAAGCAGATAAAAAGATTTGGAACAGAGGGGTATGATTGAAAAATAGAACAACTTTGAAAGTAACTCTTCCATCATTTTCCATTACTCCCGTCTTTTATTGGTAAATTTTCCTTATTTAACTATTTAATTAAAATAGGAAGTAAAGAATAAAATTACAGTTATTTCTTCTTGTTAATGGATTTCTTTTAAGATTTATCCCCGAGATTTTTGCTCATATTCAATAAGATAAAACCAAACAATTAGAAATCAATAATACTAAGCACATATTTATTAAAATCCAATTTTTAAGATCAATATGCAAATTAGCCTTACCATTCACACTGTAAACCGCTATTTTGTTGTATATATAAATACAATTACATGTTATTAGGATGTAGATTTGGTCAACAGTCTTAATGATGTAAAAACCATTTTATTAATAATCGAGGTTTAAATGAATATAAATCATGGAGAATGTGTGTAAATACAAAGGGAATTGCTGTATAGTAATATAGTTTCGGTTACAGACAGCAAAACCCACAATCTCCATTATAATAATATATATATTATATATATATATTATATATATATATATATATATATATATATTTGTGAATAAAAAGGCCTTAAATACCAGGGGTATCGTGATTATGGACCATTTCCGAAACCCTGGTATTTAAAGCCTTTTTATTCACAAATAAATTTGCTCTGTTTATAAAAATTAAGCATTGAGCTCTCATACGGAATCTGAACTCTACAACTAACTACTGTTAGAGAATAGGACCAGCCTAGAATCACCTTGTACCAAGAAACTTGGTAACCCAACAAAGAATATATATATATATATGGAAATACGGTGAGGAAATTATGACGTGAACATTGCATGTGCATCTCATCGGCTTTCGTAAACAAACGCGCATATAAAAATTAACGGTTAATAACATCATATTCACACATTCACTATACAGTTAACATCTTTCATTTTGTCCCTCACAAAAACATTCCTTAACATTGTCCTGAATATGGTATAATACCGAAATACTTAAGTATTACACACAAATTGTTTTCCCCTGATCCTAACATTCCTGTGTTGTATATTTTAAAATTTTATTCTTCTCATATATAATATATATATATATATATATATATATTATATATATATATATGGGTGTATATATACATTTTTATAATGTTTTATTCTTTTTTATTTATTTGTTTTTTGAAGAAGTCTGTTGAACAGGAAGGTAAGATATATATTGTATCTTTTTGTTTGGCTTAGAATTTTAAACTTTATACGAAGGTTGATATGCCATAAAACATAGAAACCTACACAAACCTTCTAAAAGTATTTACTATTACCAGGAGAATGAAATCAACTGAAATTTTATTTGAAACTTTAATCGGAGAAGAAAAAAGCTGAAGGATTTCTTAGTCCTTCTCTCTGCATTCGCTTGTGACCCCCCCCCAAACAACAAAAAACATAATATATTAATAAATTTGAAAGCAATTACAATGCAAGTAAAAAAAAAAAAACAAAAGATGTTATTTTTGTCTTATCGATTTCAAAGTATAACTTTATCTTCAGAGACGAATTCCAGAAATAGACGCGTTTTTTTTTATGTCGTTATTTTTTGTTATGTTATAAACACGCGTCTCGTGGTGTTCTTTTTTTAAACGCCACGCGGAAAGCCGTGATAGTCATTTAGCCGTTCATTCAATTTCAATTTTATTATTTTCATATATTTATATATTTATGTATAATTCATTTGATATATGTATAATGAAAAAACATCTTCTGCCGGCTCTGAGATTTCACCCCCCAAAATGTGAATTAAATAATTGAGTTGATGGTAGAAACAGTGTTCCATCGAGTTTCAAAGAAATGTTTCGACTGGTTGAGTTAATTCTATCCATACGTAGCAGAATTATTTCGGTAGAATGTACATTTTCTGTCCTCTTAAACGAATACGTCGACCACAAAACCAGAAAAAAATGGCCCAGTTTAATATCGACATAGAAAACGTTAACTGGTGTAACCGAATCAAACAATGCTCTTTACTCACTTACTTGCAAATAAACAAATCTAGGTAATTTTCACCTTTAGATAGCTAAATTCCTCGCATAAAATTGTGCGTGCGCATTATCTGAAATGAACTTGATTGTTATTAAGAACACATTTTATGATATTTTGGTGTTAAAGCATGCAGTTGTATTGTTTTCGAAAAAGTTTCTAAGATTTGTGTATTTCGTGCGGAGACTTTCAAAATGGCTACCGGCTTGGTTCAAAGTGAAAGTCAAGGGAGGTTACTCTAATTGCCTTATTTGCTAGGAATTTAGCCAACTAAAGGTGAAAATTGAAAATTTTAATCGAACATAATGAAAAGATGAAAAGGAGGAAAGTAAGAAAAAACGTGTGGGAGATAGATAGATAGATAGATAGATAGAGAGAGAGAGAGAGAGAGAGAGAGAGAGAGAGAGAGAGAGAGAGAGAGAGAGAGAGTTTAAATCAAGATTATCATACTTTTTACATATTGAAGTATTTGCAATTGCTCTTAAGTAATCATATTAAACGTTGTAATAATCAAATTATACTGTGGTATATCTACAGGTCCTGCTAGTTATTATTATTATTATTATTATTATTATTATTATTATTATTATTATCAATCCTTTTGAGTTTTTCACATCAGCGTTAGCTGGTGTTATTTCATTGGAGGCTGAGTGACAACAAGTCTTCTCAGGTCTCCAGGACTCTTCTGAGTATTCTAGCCGATTGCAGCAGTGCAGTAGTCTGGATGGTCTCAATTCTTTCCCTGATTTCTAGATCCTCCAGTCTCCTTTCCAAGTTTATTGGGACCGTTCCAAATGCACCAACTACAATTGGTATCACTTTCACTCTCATATTTCACAGCTTTTTCAATTCTCTGGCAAGGTCCAGGTATTTATCCATCTATTCATTTTCCTTCAGCTTCACCCTGTGATCTGCTGGAACCGCAAAGTCCACCAGTTGGCAAGTTCTCTTTTTTTTGTTAATCAACACTAGGCCCGGTCTCCTGGCTGGGATAGGGTGATCCGTCTTTATCTCGAAGTCCCAGAGAATTTTATGCGTTTCATTCTGAAGAACAGATTCAGATTTATGCATATACCATTTTGTTGTATGGTCAAAATTTAATTTTCTGCATAATTCCCAGTGATCACCTTCTCAACCCAGTCATGCCTAGTTTTGTATTCCCGTTGTGCTAGTTTGCTACATTTGCTTAATACATGGTTAACAGTCTCATCTCTGTCACCGCATAGTCTACATTTACTATTTTGTTGGGTCCTATCAATTATTATTATTATTATTATTATTATTATTATTATTATTATTTCACTTCTTGTGGCTTTTTCATACCAGCGTATACTAATGGTTTTTCTGTGGAGTCTAGTTTTATAAAAAACGTTATAATTTGTTGAAGATTTTATCATCATTTATAATATATTTAGTCATTTTTTTTTCATTTTTTGCTTAGAAATAAGCAGTCTTCATTTTCGGTTTGCTCATCTCTCTCTCTCTCTCTCTCTCTCTCTCTCTCTATATATATATATATATATATATATATATATATATATATATATACCGTTTCTTTTCCTCTATATTTCCCTTTCTTTTTCGCTTTTTTTCCCTTCCTGGTTATATGTCGGCCTGACTTTGCCTGATCGTTGACGTTCCCGCAAACCGAATACCGTTAGGGACAGTCGGTGAGAGTTATGGGTGTCCGCGTGCTGTCAGCATGACCTTATGGTGATGATTATTATTTTATTCCTTGTGTTTTTCACACAAACTCTGACTGGGGATTTTTCATTGAATTCTGAATGACAAAAAGTCTCCTCAGGTGTCCAGGACTCTTTTAAGTATCCCGGCCGATTTTAGAAGAGTTTTGGTCTGGATGGATTCAATTGTTCCTCTTCTCTCCAGTTCCAAGTGTCTGGGTTCTATACCGATTTACTGCTTGAAATTTTACGGTAAAGTGGAGAGCTGATAGTAGGTGTAGCATGCTACCTCAGATGCAAAAACTCCCTGGTCTAGCGATAGTAAAAACGGGATAGACTTCCTCGCTGTCCGGCTGATACCGACAATAGGCAACTCCACCGAATTTAATTACTTACTACATATACAATTCATCAATATGGTGAGATTCCAGTTTTTTGCACAATTCCCAGTGGATCATCTTCCCCATTTAGACGTGCCTATTCTGGTATTCTTTTTGCTGGTTGACAAGTTTTTTTCCTTTGGTTTAGTAATTCAAGATTTGATTTTCCGGCAGGAAATGAGTGACCTATTCTCATCTTTAAATCCAAGAAAGTTTTATGCATCTCATTCCTATTGAAATCAGTCAGTCAGTCAGTCAGTCAGTCTACTATTGGTTTGAATAACAGCAACTGGCCAAGCACAACTGAACCAGTGTCAAGACAACTGGTACTTATGTGAATTCAGAATAATCCACTCATGCATTTGGGTGATTCCATTCCTTGAGTCCTGATTGGCTTCTTGGTTTCTATGATGTTCTGAGGTTTCGTAAATAACCTGCCATTTTGCAGTAGTCTTTGCAGCAAATCAGGTTCGTATTAAGTTACGACTGATTGCTGCCTTGTCTTACCAATTCGACGGTAATTGGAACTAGTATGATTATTCTACAATTCCCAAGGACAGATTGTAGTCTAGGCATATAGACCATTTGTCTGCGTGGTCAAAATTCAGTCGTTTGTTCCCAGTGTATCACCTTGTAATTTTTGTTGGCATCTACCAGAGACAATGGAGTAGTGTTCATTTTTTTTTTTGGGGGGGGGGGACTACGTAGCCTGGGCGGGTACATACGGAGGATGAGTTCTTGCAGCAAATCCCCCTTCTCCACACTGCCGCTGGATCCAAAGAAAATGTACGGAATTAATACAGTTTGGCAGCGGTAGTGTCGCAGGAGTTGCTCTATAGCATTGGATTTCAGCATCACTCCGCCTTAGGGACTCCGGCTTCTGATTTGTTTTCGGGATTTACTCCCCTAGTCTTTTCGTTGGGATGAGGGTAAAGCCGCTATACATCGGATGTTTTGTATCGGACTTGAATAGGTTGCCGACCAAGGCTAAAGAGCTTCTTCTAACCCATTTGGGGAAGTGAACTTTTCATTGGCCACTAAAATCACACCTTTTCTCACCAGTAGAAAGATTCCAAGTAACAGCAAATCTCTAGCTTTCCTCGACTCTTCTGAGTATTTTAACCCAGCTCAGTTGGGGTCTGCACAGTTTCAGTTCGTTTTCGGATTTGTTAAGTTTATAGGGATTAACACTCATATTTTTACGTGCATGTGGAATTGAATAGATTAAAATAATTAAATTTTCTTAAACAATTAGTTTTACAACAATTGTATGAGTTAAGTTTTGAATTATGTAAACAAAAGAGAATAGAAAAAAATTAGTTTCGAAATATTTTAGCAACAATAGAAACAATTGTTTAAATTCCGATGACAATATCAACGTCAATAGAAAACTGCATTGTCATCGGAATACCACAGGTAACAAAATCATCCGATATTTACGTCAATAGAAAACAGCTGATATTTGATGAATAATTAATTTTAACTTAATGATCACGTAGGCATTACAAAAAGAAAATTATAAAATGGCCCATTAGTTGAAAAGCTTCAGTTGGAGCGGACGCTCTCCCCTAACTCGACAAAGTGGGGAGAGGACGCAGTCCGGAGACACAAAATACGACTCATCAGGTCCGTCTCTTTTTCCGTTTCATATTTTCGCTCTCTCCTTCTCAACACGACACAAGTTCAATCACAGACTTTGTTTTAACAAAACTGCTAAAATGTTGGCACATCAAAACGGTCACTCGTAGTAACAAAATATAAACAATACATACGCACTCTGCACACATAACTACTTACAGACACACCACTAATACTGAAAGAACAATTGACTATACCAATTGTATATTATGTATATAAAGTTGTTTCTTGTATCAATTTTGTTTTCTTCTTTTGTTTTCTACGGAAACTATATTTCCGTAGTCTCATACATTTAAATTGTGGGATACAACATTCGGATTTTCTTCATCCACTCAAACACCGAGTACACAAGACCACCACAAGTTCGATTTCACACCCTGGATATATTTTTTTTCGGGGATGTCTTACCCCGCTGCAGGGGATACATTAGATGGGTTCAAGTAGTTATCTTTATACAAATAATTTACAATTTCTCTGAATGTTTGAGATGAGGGTTGAGGAGTCCGACAAGAAATACCTGAAGAAGGTCGGAGGGCACATCGGCCGAAACGTTGAACAGATATCAATGAATGAGAATAGTCCGAATAACACAGATAATACTAAATAATTTACAGTTATAAGCATTCCTATCGAAAATAGAAATATTCAAACATATGTATTTCAGCCATAGAGTAGATCTGGGAGTAATGGCAGTGAATGTGTACTCCACACTCATCAGATCTTAAGGGTTGGAGCCTCACCATTAGATGCGGTTTAGTGTTATATTAATGACACACCTGCTTGGGGTGTAGGGGTCTTAACCCTCTGAGTAGGATATGTCAGCGTATTCTAAAGCCCACCAACAGGACAAGAAGAAGATTGTATTGCGCCAATCTTCCAAGGGAATATATCTGAGGTGTAACACCAGCCAGTAGTGTTGTAGGGAAATATTCGACGCCCTGGGTGACGCCCTGGGGATAATGGCAATCTTAGTTGACAGGGTGCGCGACCTGTTAGCAGTGGTACGAACATCTGCAGTAAGTGATACATGTCTTCTTCCTCACCTAATCCCCATCCCTCCGCCACGCTCATCTAACGCCTCACCAACATCGCAGTGTCCATCATCGTGACTGACAAAAGGGGAGGGGAGGCAGAACGGTGGCCTCTAATTCACTGTACCCTCTCTACATACCCCCCCTCCTCTTCCCGCTATCTCTGACCCCTTCAATTTTCTGCTTCGTTTGCGCCGCCTGCGTAAAAGTTCAACTTTTGCCCCGACCCATCACTCTCGTTCATCCCCCCCTCCCCCAGCAACCCCCATTCGCCCACCCCCACGATCACCCGGATCATTGTTTTCTCATCAACTGTAAATACCCCCGCGAAAACTTTTCTACTATATCCATTTGGATAAAGTTTGATATATATATATATATATATATATATATATATATATATATATATATATATAAACTATTTTTTCGGTCTGTTTTGCTCAAATATATCGTAAACATGGTCGCCAAAAATTACGTAAAATCCGTACTTTACAACTCCCACCCACCCCGATTGAAAAAAATTACCAAAATTCATGGAATTATCCGATTTTAATGAATAATTGTCGAACAGAGTAGAAAAATAATTTTTTTAGTTTTTATCTAAAATTTATTTTTCGATTTTCGGTACTTTTATAGTTTTTGTCTTTTTATTTATACTGTAATTAGTTTCAACTTTATTTAACCCCCAATGATATTTTGCACCCCACAAATAAGGGAGAGTCAAAGTTAAGTGACCTGACAAAATCAGACAGTTTTGAAATAAAATAACTGATGCATTATAAAATGCATTCATTGATAAAGCAACACTGAAAATTTTATCAAAACCGGAGAATTCACTGATTTTTAGTAAGCTTCTTTCAGTCGGGGATAAAAGTATTTTGTAAAATAAGGATTTTGCGTCAACTTTGACAGTGCCTAGCAAGTAGGTTTTTTTTAATATTTTACCGAAACCAGCTAAATAGCATCTTCCTAAATTTTTTACTAACAATTATTTGATATGCTTACTCCGTTGACCCAATAGATTTTAAAAATTAATAATTAATGTAATTAAAAAATCTATTTTAAAACATGATATTCAATTTTAGTTTCTTTGTTTTTTACAACCAAGAAAACAATTTTAAGACAAATTGTGTAGGAATAAAAACAACCGGAGAATTAATAAAACAAAATAAAATGTTTACTCTGATGCCTGTAAAGAAAGAAACAAGATTGGAGGTGTGGGGGTAGATAAGCTTTATCTCTGGCTGCTGGTTTTGGCTGTTGAATGCTTCTCTTTCTCTCTCACACACACTTCTCTCTCTACCTAGAACTAACATATTAGGGTGTTGGGAAAAAAACAGGCATACATTTAAGAGAGGGTCGGGTGAGTTTTTGACTTAATTACAAATTACGACTAATTAGAACCAAATAAAATGGAATTTTTTAAAAACATAATGTAATCCTAAATCTAAGGAATACTTTGTGATATGTTTTGTGCCATTAAACCAAATAGTAAAATAGCCTTAGCCTGCCAAAAGTTGATTCGCTCAGCTTCAGTATAATATATATATATATATATATATATATCAGGTGGTGCTGACAGCACGGATACCCATGATAATCTCTTGTCAACCGTCCCTATTGGTTATTGCCCCTGGCTGGTCCCCCGCATGGTATCCAGAATCCGCAAAGACCTGATTGATGTAGATTTTGTTGGTGTAGACGACTGGTGTGTTCATGTGTAGGTGTCCACACAAGGACGTCACTAACCAGTAGGTTCAGTTTAACGTCGTGTCCAGGCCATTGATATCACTGATTTCCATCACTCACCACCCGTCCCTATTGGTTATCGTTCCTGGCAAGTCTTCTCCAACGGTGCCCAGCATATTTTGTTCGTCTTACTTGGATTGCTTATGTGAAAGGAGGTAAGTGACTGTACACTGCTCCTTTGTGGGGGTGCTGCTTCCAGGATCTATTCGAGACAGCACGTAGTATCCTTGTTTAGTTCCAGTCTAGCTTTTTCTCTAGCCTTCTCCCATTTAGCGTTTCATTAGAGTCCAATGTGTAGCTATACAGCACGCACACACACACACACACACACACACACACACACACACACACACACACACATATATATATAATATATATATATATATATATATATATTGCCCCCGCTCCTCGTCAACGCGAGTTCAATTCCTGACGAAGCTGCTGGCATTTCACATGCGCTAATACCCTTGGGAAAGGTATGAATCAATTCTCCCTCCAGCTATGGGTAAATAACAGGCAAACTGGACTCTTTAACGATGGCTAGGTAACCAGTCTAGGAGAAGAAAACTCTGAATTCAAACCTGTTAAACTCCGCTTAAGAAATTGACCTTGTGTCGCATCCTGCTCTTGCGGAGTGGTTGGTAAATATATATATAACTTGTTGAAACACACAACTCCGACACGTGGTGTTGGACATAACACTTTATATAATAAACAGCACATTTATAAGACAAGATGCAATAACAATAAAATACATGTACATGAACATACAACAGTAGAGATTAAAGGACTGGAGAGTCCATACATTCAAAATCATTTACTAGTGATGAGGGGCCGAAGCCCCCTGGAGAGTTGCATAGCGTTGGGGGCAGAAGCCCCCACCGAGAAGGGTGTGACAATGTGTCTAACCCATGTGCTCGTACGAGAAGATGTAGCAAAAGAGGCCGAAGAGTTTAAACGCCGCGCTTAAATACCAGACCTCCTGGTGGTCGGCACGGAAACCCCAGCGGGAAGATAACTCTTCCAGGCAAAGGAAGATAATCCCAACAGTAGTATTTTTTTAATCTAATGATTTTAGTTCTTCTTGACACTAAAATAAATAAAATTATTTTAATCAATTATCATTCTGATAACTCCATTGAAATCTATCAGATTTCCATATGCCACAATTGAATGAACTGTATATCTTTATCAAATTATGAAATGACTTGATTAAGTTATAGTTAACATGTGCGCTTTCATATCTTCTTCAGTGTGAGTAACGAGATCTGTGAATATCTACCCAACCCTTCCGCACAACTATGATATGACATAAGATAAATTTCTTACGCGGAGTTTAACAGGCTGAATTCAGAGTTTTCCTTCTCCTATGTTGGTTTCCTAACCAAGGTCAGAGAACCCAGTCTACCTTACAATTTGTCCATAGATGAAGGGATAATAATCGGAATCATAACTTTCTCGCTATGGAAAATGAAAACAGCCTCATCCAGGATTTGAGCTCGGGTCGCCAAGTCCATTTCCTACGATGATAACTACTACAAAACGCGCCAAGATCTTGTACTTTCAGTTTCATTTTTTGTTTTTTGGGTTCCACTTCACTGAACCGTGTCTTCATTCAGGGCCACGGGTAGTCTTTGATCTCACACGCTTCAGCGCAAAATCAAATACTTTCGACACCCTCGTAGCATAGAGGAGTTCCCGAACGAGGGTATCGAAAGTCTTTGTTTTTGCGCTGAAGCGTATGAGATCAAAGACTACCCGTCAATGAAGACACGATTTCAGTGAAGTGGAACCCAAAAACAGAAAGTGAAACTGAAACTGAAAGTAATTGGTTTCACAAAGAAAAAATAAATCAATAATTTAAAGCATAAACCATTTCTGCAAATGTCACTATAGAACGCTTTACCACATTTACTGTCGGCAAGAGCTTTAGAATACGCCGACTGCACCTCTGTAGAAGGGTAAGACCCTCTCCCCCAGTGGGCCATCTGCTGCCGTGGGTGGCGACCCATGATACTTAAGGACGGAATCCTGATGACTGAGCAGTTCATGACATGCAACACTCTACTTTTGCCGTTACTTAGGTTAGACGGGCGGTCGGAGTGGCCACCTCCGATCAATCGGCTGGTTACGTCAGGCCCTAGCTCCCATATGATGGTTCCAACCCTATTGCCTTTACAAGCCCCAACCCTTTTTATCATATATGTGCTAGAAGGTGGTGCTGAGGTTTCTGAGTATGACGTTAAAGTTTATCTCATGATCAGTTTCCAGATACAAAGGTCTGGGAAATGTCCGACACGCCTTCATCATCATTGCTCTCACGTGTCCTCTGACCCGGAGTGGTAGTACCTGTTAGGGTCCTATCTATGGGTTAAATAGAAACAAATTTTGTTTGAATAAATTGAATGTCCATCATAAATGAATAAAACAAAAACGTCTTCGGCATAAAATAACCCAATGGGTTGACATGCCGTAAAACTTAAACAATCAACCAACCAATGAAATTTGTTGTCAACCAAAACAATTTGTAAAGAACATCCTAGAGCTGGATACCAGATGGGTGGGTGGTGGACACATAGAGCATTGAATCAAGAGGAAAAAATCATGAATTCCACCTCCACCCACCCCAATCACTTAATTGTGATATTATTACACAATCTGTGGAGCAACAGGTGAGGAATGGCTTCTATCAACCAGCATCACTGAAAGAGCAAGAATTGGTTTTGTTTCAAGAATGGCTCAAAATTCCTGTAGCTAGTCTAACAGCTGTTCAAATCAATTCCTCGGTGCAATGAAGCGGTTATTGGTGTAATAGAAGGACCA
>CM042159.1:10678374-10695874 GCA_023376005.1 Doryteuthis pealeii
CTAGTACCTATATGATTGTCCCATCCCTATTGCATTTACGGCTATCCCCAACCCTTTTTATCATATATGTGCTAGAAGACAATGACTGAGGGTCTTATTGTCCAGGATATGATGCTAAACTCTATCTAATGTTGAAGTTTCAATTCTGGAGCTCTGGGGAATGTGAAGCACCCCCTTGTCACCATTACTCACAGGTTCACTCTCACTCGGAGTGGTAGTACCCGTTAGGGTCCCATCTATGGTTTACATACAAAATAAATGGCTTTGAAAAAATTGTGTTTAAACAAATTGAGTACCCATCAAAAATAGATAAAACGTCTTTGGCATGAAATAATCAACAATGATTGAAATACTGTAAAATTCCAACCAACCAACCTTTATTGTCATTATTATATGTAGTATATGTTAAGATCTCATCTATGGGTCACATAGATCTGCTTAAAAAGTATTCGTATTTGATAGAACCTTGTACAAGAGATAAAAGCCAGCAGCCCCAGAAAGCATCACAGTTTGTGTGCATTCAGTGCACCAAAGACTGTCACTCAAGAAATGGCCTGCAGAGTCACTTGCACAGATGCCAGATAAAAATTTTATTTTTATTTTGGACACTACGCCATCCTCCTTAGTGGACGGAAGGATGCAATAAAAAAATTCGTATTTAATAGGACCTTGTGCAAACAAATTAAGAAACAACTATCCAAAATGAAACTATTCAGTAGAAAGGGATGCTTGCTAACTACTGCAACCCGATAGGACGTCTATGAGTGATAGAATTGTAGTAGTAGTAGTAGTAGTAGTATAGGTTCTCTTCTGATATTGAGTGAATGAGTCAATCTTGAAAAAGAAATGGCGTCAGATGGGCTCCAAGCATCACCACCAAAGAAGATATTAATTAAGTGAGCATAAAGACAACACAAAACAGATTAATTGTTTCAAAAGATCATTTGTACTTGAAAGGGTTAAAGAAAAAAACAAACAAACAGTTTCGTGCTGCCTCAATCTTGATGTTGTCTCGATGGTGGCTGACTATTATTACAACACCTTTCATGTTGCAAATGAGATTTAACTTTATGTCTCATTGTATAAAATGCCAAGGGAGATAATAATGCTTTGAACTATTTAAGAGTCAATTTCTTTTTCTAACAATTTCTGGGGGTTTACGCCTCCGAATGGGAAGACACTTAAATCGCACCATTAACAAAATAAAAATAAATGATTTGTATTATTTAGATTTTTCGGACTGTTGTCCTCATCTTCATTATCATATGCATAACGTTTCAGCCGATGTGCCATCCAGCATTCATCAGATGTCTCTTGTCGAAATCGAAAACCTTCTGATTGAACTCGGGAGACTTCATGTCGTATTTGGGAGCATTCACGGAACTTCGAACCGAACCCTTTACTTTAATCCATTGGGGTAGATTATCCTGATTCCATTAACCATGACTGGGTACGAGTGTTAAGCTATGTTATGTATTCTATGTTATTTTCACCCGTGGACAGGATTTAAACCTGCAGCCTAGAGATGATTGTCACTTAGGACTGTATCAATTCAACATTTATATCCGTTGTGCCATGTATGAAGGCCCCCAATTACGATATGAAGGCCCACGGGTTTGACGAGAAGGTTCCCGATTTCGACAAGAAACACCTGAAGAAAGCTGGAGGGCACATCGGCCGAATCATTGTGCATCTAAAAATAAAGATGAGGACAACAGCCCGAAAAATCTAAATAATACAAATTATTAAGCCTCATCTAAAAATGTTGACTAAAAATAGATGAACAAAAACATTTTAATATCGCTAAAAATGATGGAGATTATTCTTTGTCTTCATTTTATTAAGCTTAATTATTTCATGGGGTCTCCGGGGTGTAGTGGTTAACGAGTTGGACTGCGACATCGTTGTCAGCGAGCCCGGAGTGGTAAAACATTTTACGGTTCCATCTATAAGTCAAATTCATGTAAATTATTTGCATAGGATAGGACCGTTTGCAAAAAAGAAAACCTGACCACCCGCAACCCCTGCACCCCCCCCAAAATAAAACTAAATAAACTACACAAAAAATGTAAATATGAAAGTATAATAAACGAGATTCCCTAACCTCTTGGTATGAAATAACCCTAAACAGATGTTGTAACCTAACAAAGATTACTAAATGATAAATAACCAAACGGAGGCTGGAAATTAAATGGAATCTTTATAACATTAACAAAATACAATACTTGCCCGCGGAGTGAAGAAAGTAAACCACTGCTAGTGGGGGGGGGGTTAATACAAGCATTATGCAATTTTCAAAGGACCATATGACCTTTAGGCACCTCTTTTTCGATCTCGTTTCATCAGGACATTTTTTTCATTTACACCGTCAAAATCCGGTTATTGGTTAGGGGTTAGGGTTAGGAGTTAGGGTTAGGGGTTAGGGGTTAGGGTTAGGGTTAGGGGTTAGTTTTATAAAAAACTCTAAAAATTATCTGTTAACAAACAACCGGATTTTGACGGTGTAAATGAAAAAAATGTCCTTATGAAACGAGATCGAAAAAGGGGTGCCTAAAGGTCATATGGTCTTTTTAAACTTTAACATAGTCCACACATGTACATAATTTCAGAAAAATTGAAGGTGGTGGGTGACATGGCCTGGATGATTTGCCCAAGGTTTATATAATAGGTAATTTGAATTACGCAATATAAGATGCGAATCTATATATTAATACTTGTGTTCCTAAAAGAACGACCGTTATCATCCTGCAACATGCCCCCGGATCAAATTGAGACCGGCCAAATCGTCCAATGATGGCCGCATTATGTATTGTGCATTTATAACTTTCATAGTTTGATAAAGGTTGATTGTTGCATGAAGAGTCTTCCATAAAATTGGCACAGTTTCTTTCAGCAGAGTCAATCCAATGAATAAATAAAAAATGTCATGAACAGCCGTTGCTTCGATTGAGTCAGTCGTGCAGTGAGTGAGTGTGTGGCTTTATCTCAATGATGGGGTGGTGGTGGGAAGAGAGTGAAACTCGTGCAAAGGGAGGGATGAGGAGAGAGAGAGAGAGAGAGAGAGAGAGAGAGAGAGAGAGAGAGAGAGAGAGAGAGAGAGAGAGAGAGAGAGAGAGTAGCAGCAATCTAAGAGAAGAATAAATAAAGTGAGAGTGAGGATTTAAAAATCGGGCGGAAAGAGAATGAATGCGTTTGTATATGCCTGTGCCTATGTGTACGAATAATTTTAAGGGAAAATGAGTAAAAAAGAAAGAAAGAAAAAAGGAAAGAAAGAAAAAGGAAAGGAAAAAGGAAAAAAGGAAAAGGAAAGAAAGAAAAAAAGGAAAGAAAGAAAAGGGAAGGAAAAAAGGAAAAAAGAAAAAGAAGAAAGAAGAAAAAAGAAAAGAAAAAGGAAAAAAGAAAAAAGAAAAAAAGAAAAAAAAGAAAAAGGAAAAAAAAGAAAAAAAGAAAGTAAAAAGGAAAGAAAGAAAAAAGAAAGTAAGAAAAGGAAAGGAAAAGGAAAGAAAGAAAAGAAAAGAAAAAGGAAAGAAAAGGAAAAGAAGAAAAGGAAAGAAAAAGAAAAAAAAAAAGAAAAGAAAGAAAAAAGGAAAGAAAAAAAAGAAAAAAGAAAGAAAGAAAAAAGGAAAAAAGGAAAGGAAAAAAGAAGAAAGAAAAAAGGAAAGGAAAAAGAAAGAAAGAAAAAAGAAAGAAGAAAAAAGAAAGAAAAAGGAAAGAAAGAAAAAGAAAGAAAGAAAAAAAGGAAAGGAAAGGAAAGAAAAGAAAAAAGAAAGAAAGAAAAAGGAAAGAAAAAGGAAAGAAAGAAAAGAAAGAAAGAAAAAAGGAAAGGAAAAAGGAAAGAAAGAAAAAGAAAGAAAGAAAAAAAAAAAGAAAGTAAAAAGGAAAGAAAGAAAAAGAAAGTAGGAAAAAAGGAAAGGAAAAATGAAAGAAAGAAAAAAGAAAGAAAGAAAAAGGAAAGGAAAAAGGAAGAAAGAAAAAAGAAAGAAAGAAAAAAGGAAAGGAAAAAGGAAAGAAAGAAAAAAGAAAGAAGAAAAAGGAAAGAAAGAAAAAAAAGAAAGGAATAAGAAAAGAAAGAAAAGAAAGAAGAAAGGAAAGGAAAGGAAAAAGAAAGAAAGAAAGAGAAAAAAGAAAGGAAAAAGGAAAGAAGAAAAAAAAAAGTAAAAGGAAAGAAAGAAAAAAGAAAGTAGAAAAAAGGAAAGGAAAAATGAAAGAAAGAAAGAAAGAAAGAAAAAAGGAAAGGAAAAGGGAAAGAAAGAAAAGAAAGAAAAAAAAAAGGAAAAGGAAAAAGGAAGAAAGAAAAAAAGAAAAAAGGAAAGGAAAAGGAAAGAAAGAAAAAAAGGAAAGAAAAAAAAGGAAAGGAAAAGGAAAGAAAGAAAAAGAAAAAAGAAAAAGGAAAGAAAAAGGAAAGGAAAAAGGAAAGAAAGAAAAAGAAAGAAAGAAAAAGGAAAGAAAGAAAAAGAAAGAAAGAAAAAGGAAAGGAAAAAGGCAAGAAAGAAAAAGAAAGAAAAAAGGAAAGAAAGAAAAAAAGGAAAGGAAAAAGGAAAAAAGAAAAAAAAGAAAGAAAGAAAAAGGAAAGCAAAAAAGGAAAGAAAGAAAAAAGAAGAAAAAAGGAAGAAGAGAAAAAAAAAGAAAAAAAAGGAAAGAAAAAAAAGGAAAAAGAAAAAGAAGGAAAGGAAAAGGAAGGAAAAAGGGAAAGAAAGAAAAAAAGAAAGAAAGGAAAGAAAAAAAGGAAAGGAAAAAGAAAAGAAGAAAAAAGAAGAAAGAAGGGAAAGGAAAAAAAGAAGAAAAAGGAAAGAAGAAAAAAGGAAAAAAAAGGAAAAAGAAAGAAAGAAAGAAAGAAAAAAGGAAAGAAAAAGGAAAAAAAGAAAAAAGAAAAGAAAGAAAAGGAAGGAAAAGGAAAGAAAAAAAAGAAAGAAAAGGAAAGGAAAAAGGAAAGAAAGAAAAAAAACAGAAAGAAAAAAGGAAAGAAGAAAAAAAGGAAAAGGAAAAAGAAAAAGGAAAGAAAGAAAAAAGGAAAGGAATAAGGAAAGAAAGAAAAAAGAAAGAAAGAAAGAAAGAAAGAGATAAGGAAAGGAAAAAGTAAGAAAGAAAAAAAAGAAAAAAGAAAGCAACCGAATGGATGTTTGTGTGTGCCTGTGTCGTTGCGTGCGTATGCATAAGGAAAATGAGTAAAAAGAAAGAAAGAAAGTGAAAATGTATGTGTATGTGTGTGCCTATATCTATGCATGCGTATGTTTACGTAAAATTTTAAGGAAAAACGAACAGAAAGAAAGAAAGAAAGAAAGAAAGAAAGAAGGAGATTTAGAATATATGTGTATGTTTGTGCCTGTACCAATGCATGCGTATGTGTACGTACAATTTTATGAAAAACAAGAAAGGCTATTGAGATAAAGAATATAATTAAAGAAGAACGAAGAAATAGAGAGAGGACGAGAAGGGAAAGAGAGAAAGAGAGAGAGAGAGAGAGAGAGAGAGAGAGAGAGAGAGAGAGAGAGAGAGAGAGACCGACAGACAGAGAATAAAGAGATAGATAGATAGAGAGACAGAGAGACAGAGAGAGACAGAGAGAGAGAGAATAAAGAAGATAGATAGATAGATAGATAGAGAGAGAGACAGACAGACAGAGAGAGAGAGAGAGAGAGTGAGAGAGAGAGAGAGAGAGAGAAGATGCAATAGCAAAAGAGAGATATGTAGAGAGAGGAAGAGAACAAGAGAGACATTTCAATGATAAGATTCGAGAAATTGAAATTCTCCAGAGAATTTTTTTGCCCGCCAATTCTGAGACGACCAAGTTTCGTTCTGAGTTGCAGAGGTCTGCTAGTCAAGTCGGAAAGTCTTTTGTCGTAAGCGACACACCTCGGGAGGAGGAGGTAAGTGTCTGGCGGTATATCGGCATCCCAGGATGCACGAATGCAGAACAGACAAGGTTGGCTTCTTGGCCACCAACACGACCGTTACAGTAATCGAGCATCGACAGAGTTGAGAAATTCCCCAGTGGCCAAAGCGGCTTGGCTGCTTCGTTGGAAATAAAGAATGAAGACAAAAACCTACAGCAGACTTTTTATAATTAAAATGCAACAAATCGCCTATGTGCATAGTTACAAAAAATCATACACGTCTGTGAGTGAGTGAGAGGGGGAGGGAGAGGGAGAGAGAGGGAGAGGGAGAAGGGGTATGAGAGAGAAATTTAGACAAATATAGACACATTGACATAGATAGATAGATAGATCGATTGATAGATATATAGATAGATATATAGATATGAACAAAGATAGATGAATAGATATTTGAAATGTAGACAAATATAGACACATTGACATAGATAGATAGATAGATAGATAGATATGAACAAAGATAGATGAATAGATAATTAGAGTGGAACATACTGAAATAGATAGATAGATAGATAGATAGATAGATATCAACAGACTGATATAAAAGTGACTACTATAAAAGTGAACAAATATACATATGTGCATAGTTACAAAAAATTATACACGTCTGTGAGTGAGAGAGAGGGCGAGGGAGAGAGAGAGAAAGAGAGAGAGAGAGAGAGAGAGAGAGGGAGAGGGAGAGGGAGAAGGGTATGAGAGAGAAATGTAGACAAATGTAGACACATTGACATAGATAGATAGATAGATCGATTGATAGATAGATAGATAGATATGATCAAAGATAGATGAATAGATATTTGATAGATATGAACAAAGATAGATGCATAGATATTTGAAATGTAGACAAATATAGACACATTGACATAGATAGATAGATCGATTGATATATATATATATATTTTGACGTGGGCTAAATTTTTTCTGATTAACTTATTAATTTTTTCTAATTAACTTATTAATTTTCTAATTAACTTATTAATTTTTTCTAATTAACTTATTAATTTTTTCCGATAGATATATATATTTTTGACGTATTCCAGATAATTTAATAGATATGAACAAAGATAGATGAATAGATATTTGAAATGTAGACAAATACAGACACATTGACAGATAGATAGATCGATTGATATATATATATATATATATATATATATATATATATATATATATATATATATATATATATATGAACAAAGATAGATGAATAGATAATTAGAGTGGAACAGACTGGCATAGATAGGAACAAACTGAGATAAGAACAGACTGAAATAGATAGATAGATAGATAGATAGATATCAACAGACTGATATAGATGTGAACTACTATAAAAGCGAACAAATATATATATACGTATATTCGATGTATGTGTCTATGTATGTATATCTGTGTGTGTTTGTGTATGTGTAATATCAAATACCATCTTCAGTGATTTATACGTGACTTATAGGTATAAACTACCCTCCCTCCAGTTATGGTAGGGCAGATTAGGTTCTTTAACCATGGCTAGGTAACCAGTCTAGGAGAAGGAAAACTCTGAATTCAAACTTGGTATATATATATATATATATTATATATATATATATATAATATACCAAGCGTGTTGGTAGATCCTTGCGGAGAGAAAAAACCCAGCAGAGAGTTTGATTGTAAAAATATACTACCAAACATCAACCAGGAAGAAAAAAAGATTTTAGCCCTGAAGAGCTTTATGCGAAACTAATAGTAGGTTCGTCTGACTCAGTAGATTATCTTTATATATATATATATATATATATATATATATATATATATATTGTCATTCACATACAGTCCTGTTTCGCCGTTTCAAGGCTCAACAGTGTGACTAGACAAGGCACGCTGCTTCAGACTGGGTTTGAAACCCGATCGAATTGTCATCATTTTGGGCTGCTATTATAAAAGATTTGGTGCCTCTCTTATCTAGTTTTTGTTGTCTATCTGTCCCTCATTCTGCTGCAATTGCTGCTATTATCAGTCTTTCTTTGTTCTTTTTACTATATTCTCAAATTGTCGCATCTATACAAACCTCAATTCTCTCGTGTCTCCTTCCTCCTTTTTTTCGACACATATTATAGTCTTTATATGTCATCTTTGTGCATCGTTACTATCATTATTACTATTTTCACATCAGTGTTAGCTGATGGTATTTCACTGGAGTCTGAGTGACAACAAGTCTCCTCAGGTCTCCAGGACTCTTCTGAGTATTCTAGCTGATTGCAGCAGTGCAGTAGTCTGGATGGTCTCAATCTCCTCTGATTTCTAGATCCTCCAGTCTTTTTTCCAAGTTTATTGGGACCGTTCCAAGTGCACCAACTACAATTGGTCTCACTTTCACTCTCATTATTATTATTATTATTATTATTATTATTATTATTATTATTATTATTATTAAATACAGAAGGATCACCATATCTCAGCCAGGAGACCATATCTAGTATTGATTAACAAGAAAAATAGAACTTGTCAACTGGTACATTTGTCAGTTTAAGCAGATCACTGGGTGAAGGTAAAAGAAAACGAGAAGATATACAAATACCTAGACCTTGCTAGAGAATTGAAAAAAAAAGTGGAATATGATGGTGAAAATCATACCAGATGTGGATGGTGCCCTTGGAACGGTCCCAATTCACATAACGCTAATACCCTTGGGAAAGGTATGAACCCAACTAGTCTCCCTCCAGCTGTTGGTAAATAATGGTGTGAACTAGGCTCTTTAACATCGGAATCGAACCCAGTCAAGGAGAGGAAATAACTCTGTATTCAAACCTGTTAAAGTCCACTAAAAATTGTTCTTGTGTCACATTCTGCTCGTATGTGTGTGGCGTGGTGGAGGTGGGTAAATACCTTGCCATCATCAGCAGCATGTCGCCGAATTAGCAGCACAGATATCCATGAAAATCTCTCGCCAACCTTCCCTATTGTTCATTGCCCCTGGGAGGTCTGCGCAGCAACCAGCATCCTCGTATAGTTGGTCAATGTAAGTAATTGGTGGCCCATATTAGCACGTCCATGTGTTGGCTTCTACAAGAGAACGTCACTTATGAGCTCGTTCTTGCTTCTCCAGCTGTGTCCTGCATGCCTAGTCCATCTCACTCGGATGGTTTGTGAGATGGGGGCAGGTGGCCATACAGCTGCTTCCTTGTGGGGTGCTGTTTCCACGTTTTGTTCAAGACCGCACGCAGCATTCTTGTGCAGCTCTCATCTAGATTATTCTCAAGGCTCTTCGTTAGGGTGCAGCCATACAGCAGTATTGAACAGTCTGGAAGAATTGTCACTTTAACTTATCAGTGAGATCGGATTTCCATATGACTGATAATTTGTTTGTGGCCGACCATATCTTTCCTATTCGTGTATTAACATTGCTCTCTGTGGATAAGATATTACTACCTAAATATGTGAATTGTTCTAAAGGCTTAAGAGGCTTACCGTCGAGCGTGAAGATGTCTCCTTTCTTTTTGCAGCTCATGAAGTCAGTTTTATTGGAGTTCACATAGAGGCCGATATTATTTGCTGCCTTCTACAAGATATGTAGTAGTGACTCAGCCTGTGCTGGTGTATCTGGAAGAAGTGCGAGGTCATCAGCGTAGTCTGCATCAGTGACTGTTTGTGTGGGATATCGCCTGCTTCTTGCTTTTTTTAGTGTGAAACCTTTTTCTTTTATAGTATCTAGTTATGTTCAGAGTACATAGTCTAGGCATATTATAAATATATATGGTGCTAATATATCTCCATGTGGGACTCCAGCGGTGATGTCAAATAAATATGTGTCGCCACCAGGTGAGCATACCATTGCTTTAGTGTCTTTGTAGAGCATCATTATAGCAGCAACTGTTTCTTTGGGGAGACCGTATGCTAGTAGTATTTGTTCAATTTTTACTCTGTGTATGGAATCAAATGCCTTGGAGAAATCTACAAATAGCAGCGTTGCCTCTAGATTCTTTGCTCGAGTCCCATCTATGATCCGTCGAATAAGTCAGGGTCTGAGAGGATGTGGATCGATTTCTGCGGAATCCGTTTTGGTTTTTCCTAAGGATTTTCACTATTTCGGGTCGGATGCGATTAAGAATGGCATTATATATCTTAGCTGCAATAGCAATAAGAGTTATGTCTCTGTAGTTTTTAGCGATTCCGAGGTCTCCCTTTTTGGGGAATGGAAGGATGCAGCCTTTCGTCCTTTTATCTATTCTATCTTGTCTATATACTGCATTGCATAGCCTAAGCAGTATTTTATTGAACTATCTGTTCGGCTGGTTGCCTTTAGCTTTAATCTAGAGGTATTTTCCTACCTCTAATTTCATTTACTGTTTGCCATGCTAATCTTGACTGTCTGTCTTCTACTGATTGTCTGATATTATTTATTTGTACTTGGATGTATTCTATTTGTTCTTTTTTGTATGTTTTGGTTAGGTCTATCAGGGCTTTCTTAGGGTTGTGTAAGTTGGTGTTAGTTGGGTTTGTTTTATTATGTTTGGCTGTTTTTTTATATTGTTTCTCTTTTCTCTAACAGCCTCTGTCTCCCAGGGGATACAGTGTTTGGCTCTTAATTTGGTCAGTACGCACTCAGCTGCTGCTTCTATGTGGGATATGACAAAGCTATCGTATTCCTCGTTTGGAGTGTAGCGTTCAGATGTCTCCCGGAGGATATCCAATTTATTTCTTACTGCCACAGCGTCGCTGTTGGCAAGTGTCGACCAGTCGTATCGAACAGATTTACTGGTTTGCTTTTTGTTTCTATGTAGGCTTAGTCGTAATTTTGCCGTGACTATTCTGTGATCGGAGGATACTCCTCCAAAAGAGGAATATGCTTCGCAGTTCATTGCACTATTTATCCATTTTTTATTTATTAGGATATAGTCTAATTGGGCTTTTGTATTGTTTGGGTGTGTGTATGTCTATAGTTTGCCTTTTCTTTTTTGTTATTTTGTATTTAAACATACAAGCCTGTTCTCAAGAGAGAATTCGGCTAGCAGTTCTCCGTTTCTATTTGGGATATTATGTAGGCAATATCTATTGTTCTTGTTTTTGCCTATCTGCGCATTCATGTCACCCCCAATGATCAGAATATTGTGTTTGGGAATCTGTCTACATAGGGAGGATAACTCATTATAGAACTTTGCGATGTCCGTTTCTTCGCTGATATTAATGGGGCTATAGCACGAGACTACTGTCATGCAGGGATTTACATTAAACGTAGTGCATATAATTCATGGTTGGACTTTTTCTACACCATTTAGTGCTCTCATAGCTTGTGGGTTGAGGAACATTCCTACACCTCTTATGGTGGCATTTGTGGAGTTTTTACTCGCAGATGCAAACACGAACATCCATCCATTACCTGTTTTGTGATATTTTATTTCTAATTCACTATGATCAAATCTGTGCTCTTGTACGCAGGTAAGCTAACTTTATGAAACCATGCCTGAGAAAGAGGGTAACACTTAGAATTTTCTAGTACTAGCAATAAATATTAAAGTTTTAATGTAATGAAATATATTAGATAAGAAAGACTGACGAAATTAAATAAGAACGCATATAAAAAATATTCTTATTCTAATTATATTTTAATTGGTTTCTATATAAAACCATACATAGGATTGATTTTAATGCGTTGGAGAATAACACAATTATGCTAGAGATCAATTTTGTTAAAACCAGTATGCAAATTAACCACAACATATATTATGTAAACATTTATAACTCAGATTCTCATAGAGACATCATTAATAAATAAGATTTATTCAATGTATTAATGGTTTTGACTATAGATAAAATACTCGTTGGCATATGAACGCTACACTCCAAACGAGGAATACGAAAACTTTGTCATTGCCCACCTAGAAGCAGCAGCTGAGTGCGTACCGACCAAACTAAGAGCCAAACACTCAGTTCCCTGGGAGACATAGGCAGTTAGAGAAAAGAGAAACAATATAAAAAAAGGTGCCTTAGCATTCCTTAGTGTATTTTGACGTAATCAATGACGTAGTTTCGGTTACAAACAGACACCGAATATCCATTATATTAAGATTGAGGCGTGAGGATGGCGTTAGGCAGGCACATTCTTATTCGCCTAACAAATTGTCTTCAAACAATTAAGTCTTCTTCATATTTGCATTTCTTTGTTGCAGATTGCATTTTCATTGCACTTCATTGGCGAACATTTAGTGCGCACTCTTTTCTCAGCTGTTTTCACAAGTGAATTTTCATTGGCTGTCTTTCTTTCTTTCTTGCGCCGTTGCGCCTGTTATTCTGACACTTCATTGCGAATGAATTCGACTCCATTTTCTGTTGTGTGTGGCGTTAAATGCTCACTTAATAAGAAGGTGATAAAAATTACAGACATGGAAGACACGACGACGCCAGAAATGCGTTTATTAAGAGAATATAAAAAGATTTGGTGAGGGGGGGGGATCTTATTTCATTCTCTTTCTTTCTTTCTTTCTTTCTACATTCACATATCTCAGTCTGTTCTTATGAATCTGTGATTATCATTATTTTAAGATGAGGTTATCGTTCGGGAGAGATAGACAAAGAGGGAAATAGAGAGAGGACGAGAAGGGGCGAGATAAATAGATAGATAGAGAGAGAGAGAGAGAGAGAGAGAGAGAGAGAGAGAGACAGACAGACAGACAGACAGACAGTCAGACAGACAGAGACAGAGACATAGAATAGAGAAAGAGAAAGAGGGAAATAGAGAGAGGGTGTGAATAGTGAGAAAATATCATTTTAGAATGAGGTTATCTTTCGGGAGGGAAAGACCAAGAGGGAAATATAGAGAAAACGAGGAGTGAGATAGATGAATTGATATATATATATATATATATATATATATATAATATATTATATATATAGAGAGAGAGAGAGAGAGAGCGAGAGAGAGAGAGAGAGAGAGAGAGAGAGAGCGAGAGGGAGGAAGGGTAAGGGAGGGGTTATCGTTAGGGATAGAAAGACAAAGAGCGAAATATAAAGAGAAAGAGAATGAGCGCGATAGATAGATAGATGGAAAGAGTTAGAAAATGAAAAGGGAAAGATAGTGGAAACAAAAGGGACTAACAGAGAGAGAGAGAGAGAGAGAGAGAGAGAGAGAGAGAGAGAGAGAGAGAGAGTGTGTGTGTGTGTGTGTGTGTATGTGTGCATGAGAGAGAGAGAAAGAGAAAGAGAGAGATAGTAAGAGAGAGAGAGATATAGTAAGAGAGAGATAGAGAGAAAGAGAGAGAGAGAGAGAGAGAGATAGTAAGAAAGAGAAAGAGAGTGAGCGAGAGAGATGGGAAGAAAGGAATAATAATAATAATAAATAATAATAATAATAATAATAATAATAATGGAAACACCAAAGTATGCATATACTTACTATCTATATAAACATGTATGTATGTATCTATCTATATCTACATATCTGAGAGACGGCAGTGATCTGTAAAGATTATGTTATTGCTATATCTATATATGTGTGTGTGTGAGAGAGAGTACGTGTAGTTGTGTGATGTGTGCGCAAGCGTACATGTGCTTACCCCCCGCCACCAACACACCTTAAATCCCCACCCAACCCCATCCTTATTTGGTGACATTTTTATGGAATACATATCCTAATATAGAATAAAACCATCGTTTTCATCTCATTATGAAGATTCTCATTATTTTTACTTTCTCTTTCATCTCTTTCTTCTTTTTTAATGTTTCTTCTTAATCCAATTATTAGTTTTATTATTACAAAATAAACAACCTTCTTTCAATTATTATTATTTTACTCCTTTTGAGTTTTCACATCAGCATTAGCTGATGGTCTTTCGCTGGAGTCTGAGTAACAGCAAGTCTCCTCAGGTCTCCAGGACTCTTCTGAGTATTCTGGCAGATTGCAGCAGTGCAGTGTTCTGAATGGTTTCAATCCTTCCACTGATTTCCAAACTTTCCAAACCCTTTTCTAATCCTTTTGGGACTGTTCCAAGTGCACCTACTACAATTGGTATCACTTTCACTTTCATGTTCCATAACTTTTTCAGTTCTCTAGCAAGATCCAGATATTTGCCCATTTTTTCAGTTTCCTTTAGCTTCACCCTGTGATCTGCTGGAACTGCAAAATCCACCAGTTGACAAGTTCTTTCTTTTTTTCACTAGATTTGGTCTTTTTGCTGGGATTTTATTTCAAAGTCCCAGATTATTATTATTATTATTATTATTATTATTATTATTATTATCATTATTATTATTTTCACTCTTTTTGGGATTTTCAAAAGAGGCTGAGTGACAACAAGTCTCCTCAGGTCTCCAGGACTCTTCTGAGTATTCTAGCCGATTGCAGCAGTGCTGTAGTCTTGATGGTCCCAATTTTTCCTCTGATTTCTAGATGCTCCAGTCTTTTTTCCATGTTTATTGGTACCGTTCCAAGTGCACCAACTACTATTGGTATCACTTTCACTCTCATGTTCCAGCTATTTATTAATCTTTTCGCTTTCCTTCAGCTTACCATGTGATTTGCTGGGACCGCAAAGTTGACACGTTCTCTTTTTTTGTTAATCAACACTATGTCCGGTCTCCTGGCCGGGATAGGGTGATCCGTCTTTATCTCAAAGTCCAGAGAATTTTATGCGTTTCATTCTCAAGAACAGATTCAGGTTTATGCATATACCATTTTGTTGTATGGTCAAAATTTAATTTTTTGCATAATTCCCCGTGGATCACCTTCCCAACCCAATCGTTCCTAGGTTTGTATTCCCGTTGTGCTAGTTTGCTACATTCACTTAATACATGGTTTACAGTCTCATCTCTGTCACCGCACAGTCTACATTTACTGTTTCGTTGCGTCTTATCAATTTTTGCTTTGATATAATTTCTTAAGGCATTATTTTGTGCAACAATTATTCACATATTGTGAGTTTTTCACACCAGCATAAGCTGATGGCCTTTCACTGGAGTTTGGGTGACAGCTAGTCAGTATCCCAGGACTCTTCTGGGTATTCTAGCCAATCTTAACAATGTTGTTTTTGGATGGACTCGATTCTTCCACTGATTTCCAGTTCCCCGAGACGTTTTTTTTGTGGGACCATTCTTAGTGCACCAACTATAACTGGTATCACTTTCACCCTCATATTCCACATTTTTTTCAATTCTCTCGCAAGGGCCAGATATTTGTTTATCCTTTCGTTTTCTTTCATCTTCACCCTGTGATCTACTGGGACTGCAAAATCTACCAGTTGATAAGCTCTCTTTTTCTTGTTAATCAATACTAGGTCTGGTCTTCTGGTTGGTATAAGGCGACCCGTCTTTATCTCAAAGCCCCAGAGAATGTTATGCGTTTAATTCTCAAGAACAGATTCTGGTTTATGCATATACCATTTTGTTGTATGGTCAAAATTAAGTGTTTTTACACAATTCCCAGTAGATCACCTTTATTATTATTATTATTATTATTATTGTTGTTGTTGTTGTTGTGATTATTGTTCCCTCAGAAATGTATTGTGCATCGTTTCACGATAACAATATAACGCAAAAAGAATCGCAATATCTTAAGATAATATCAATAAAGTTGGCAGACTGGTGTTTTGTCGGTATCAGCCGGATAGCGAGGGAGTCTATACTAGGGAGATTGTTTTTTTCTGGGGTGGAGCGCCACATCAACCGCCAGCTCCCAACTTTACCACACAAATCAGATTATACAATTTGTGCTGAGTTGGCGAGGACCGGTATCGAACCAGCAACCTTCTTATTCCTAGGTGGTATTTTTACCGATTGAGCAAAAAATATTCAAATATTAGCTCATGTACGAATTTACTTATATTGGGGAAAATATCTTTATTTTCTATAACTTATTGAAAGATAAAATTAAGGAAAATAGTTCTCTTCTGCTGCTTTGCAATTCCTATCAGCCTAAGTATATTAGTTGTTATAGTAACACCGTTTAAGCCGTTATACCCTCAAGTCTTTTTCAGTTATCTGGGAATTTCACACGGAACTCTTTATTCAATCCAACGAGAACCGGCATTTCTTGGAGGGTATCAGTTAATTTTCCGAGTTAATTGAATACACATGTAGCAATAATTAGATTTACATGTAGTAATAATTAGATACACATTTAGCAATTATTCCTAATTAATTAACCACTTGTCTTATTAATATGATTTAGCTTGGCCCATTTTCCATGGTGAATACATATTACATTATGTTGTTAACAGATCTTGAATCAAATGTCTGTAAAATTATTTGCTGATATGAGTAAAAAAAAAGAAGCTGGCTCCTATTTTATCTATTATAAACTAATGTCAGTGTATGGAATCAAATGACTTGGAAAAATCTACGAATAGCAGTGTTGCCTCTAGATTCTTTGCTCGATCCCCTTCTAGGATCCGTCGAATATCAGGATCTAAGAAGTTGCGGATCGGTTTCTGCGGGATTCGTTTTGGTTTGTCCTAAGGATTTTCTCTATTTCGGGTCGGATGCGATTAAGAAGAAGGGCATTATATATCTTGGCTGCAATAGCAATAAGAGTTATGTCTCTGTAGTTTTTAGCGATTCCGAGGTCTCCCTTTTTGGGGAATGGAAGGATGCAGCCTTTCGTCCATTTATTTATTCTATTTTGTCTATATACTGCATTGCATAGTCTAAGCAGTATGTCGTTGAACTTTCCCACCTTCTATACCTCGGGGGATATTTCGTCAAGACCGGCAGCTTTTCTACCTTTTAGTTTCTTTAATATTTCGTTGAGTTTTTCTGTTGTGAAATTCCCCATTTTGGTGTCTAGTTGTCTATCTATGATCTTTTGGATATTATTTTCTATTATTTTAGGAGGGTTCCCCAGCAGTTTCTGGAAGTGGTTTTTCCATTTCTGAAGACTATCTTTTGGGGTGGTTGCCTTTAGTTTTGATCTAGAGGTACTTTTCCTACCACTAATTTCATTTACTGTTTGTCATACTAATCGCGACTGTCTGTTTTCCACCGATTGTCTGATATTATTTATTTGTACTTGGATGTTTCTATTTGTTCTTTTTTGTATGTTTTGGTTAGTTCTATGTGGGCTTTCTTAAGGTTGTGTAAGTTGGTGTTAGTTGGTTTTGTTTTATCACGTTTTTGATATCGTTTCTCTTTTCTCTAACTGCTTATGTCTCGCAGGGAACAGAGTGTTTGGCTCTTAGTTTGGTCGGTACGCACTCAGCTGCTGCTTCTAGGTGGGTACTGACAAAGTTTCCGTATTCCTCGTTTGTAGTTAAGCCTTCAGATTTCTCCTGGAGGATATCGAATTTATTTCTTACTGCCACAGCGTGGCGATTGCATATATCGCTGTTGGCAAGTGTCGACCAGTCGTATCGTACAGATTTACTGGTTTGCTTTTGTTTCTATGTAGGCTTAGTCGTAATTTTGCCGTGACTATTCTGTGATCGGAGGATACTCCTTCAAAAGAGGAATATGCCTTGCAGTTCATTGCACTATTTATCCATTTTTTATTTATTAGGATATAGTCTAATTGGGCTTTTGTATTGTTTGGGTGTGTGTATGTCCAAAGTTTGCCTTTTCTTTTTTGGTATTTTGTATTTAAGCATACTAGCCTGTTCTCAAAAGAATGCGCAGATAGGCAAAAACAAGAACAATAGATATTGCCT
>CM042159.1:10700874-10753374 GCA_023376005.1 Doryteuthis pealeii
ATTTGAGGTACGAGCGAACTTCAGATACGCTTATGTTAATAAATTGACTAACAACATTTAAGTTTCCAAATTTATAACGCCAAAGAAAAATATTATTTATAAAAAAATAAGCATAAAAACATATCGTAGCACATAATACATTACATTTTATTAGGAGTAAAATATGGAAATTAATACGACAAAGTATTTATAAATTTTTTTTGAACACTTTCTTTTTCTAATTTCTATCTTATTAGGTTTTCATACAATGCAATGCTATTTTCTTATTTAGAACACGTAGTAAAAGGATTAGGATGCTTTTTTGGGGTGGGGGTGCTGAAACGGATTAATGGAATTTTAGTTAATTTCAATGGGAAAAATTGATTTGATACACGAGAAAATTGAGTTACGTGTATAACGAATTAAACTCTTAAGTTAAGGTATCACTGTATTTATGTCTTTAATTTATTTATTAGTTTAATTTTTTTTGTTCATACATTTAGGAAATGAATCGTTTTCGAAACATTTTGGTTTTTGATCGGTGCATTTGCATCCTATAATGTTTAGAGGTTGTGTATAAGTGGTTGTTATTCCTACTCTTTTCACATCAGTTTTTATATCTTAAAAAAAAAATCTTGAACCATAAGAAAGACGTCGATTCTTCTATTTATCTATTTATTGTGAGGAGCTCAATAAGGACCTGGTTCATTATACACATACCCTACATCAATATTCATTCTATCTATATATCTATTAATTATAGGGTGCACAACGTGGATTGGGTTCATCACACAGTAAGCTATATCAACAGTCCTTCTATCTATCGATCTATCTATATATAGGATGGACTATAATGATGGGACACATTTTAAATGCTATTTTCTCAGATTATAAAACACAGAGACACAAAGATACAGAGTATTAAATATATTTATTACATAACTGATACACAGGAGTTTTAAATGTTATCTAAGATTTGAATATTACATTAAATCTTATTACTTTCAGTTATTGATTTTGGTGATCCTCATAATTCTGTGGAGTCCAAAAGAAATTGCATATGTAGTTGAAGAATACTTCGCAAGTCAAAGATCCATCGTTGCACCCCAAGATATTGCAAAATAATGCAATTTATGTTGAAAAACATATTTATTTAATTTTTTTTCCTTTTTTTCTCTTAATATTTTCGGAGCAAAGTCCATCTTCAGAGAGTTGAAAAGTTTCCATCTGTGTTTGTTAAAATCAACTGTGGTATTATTCCGTTGAATCTGATGGATATTTAAAAATTCGGCAAAGATCGTCAAATTCCGTTAAATCCCGTGTAGCTGTTGTGTTTTGCGGGAATTTTTGAAATCATTTAAGATATATATATTTTTTTAATACTATAAAAACAATAAGGCCCCGCTCCGGGCATATTTAAATAAAGATTTTTGTTGTTGTTTTTATAGTGTGCTTGAAGCATTAATCATAAAATGTAATAAGATATTTTTTAAGGCAAAATAATGCAATTTATGTTGAAAAACATATTTATTTAAATTTTTTTTCCTTTCTTTTCTCTTAATATTTTCGGAGCAAAGTCCATCTTCAGAGAGTTGAAAAGTTTCCATCTGTGTTTGTTAAAATCAACTGTGGTACTATTCCATTGAATCTGATGGAGAGTTTTTATAGTATTATTTTGCCTTTAAAAAAATATCTTATTACATTTTATGATTAAAGCTTCAAACACTCTATAAAAAATATTTATATATATATATATATATATATATATATATATATATATATATATATATATATATATACGGTTGAAATTACGGGTGAAATTGGTCTCAATGTTTAGTTGATTCACGTTTTACCATGATAAGTCAGCGTTATAACAATAAGATAAAGATCCTAAATAAGATCCTTATGGTGAAACTTGAGTAGGTTATTTCTCTATACAACTATAATAATAATTATAATATATATATATATATATATGTGTGTGTGTGTGTGTGTGTGTGTGTGTGTGTGTGTGTGTGTGTGTGTGTATAATTCGGTCAGGTTATCTCCATTTGCTAAAACATGAGTGTAAACTGTAAAGTTCATTGGGTAAAAAAGGTCATATGATGACGTCTATCTGCTGTTGATGACTTTTTAACCAATGGAATTCAAGCGCAGCAACACTGATTGAAGAAGTGCGTGGACACCCAAGAGGGGTTCTGTTGAAAAATAAACTCAATTGGTCACATGAGAGTATCTTGATCAGCCTATGAACCTTTCAGTGAACCCTCATAATCTGTTCATATCAATCTATCTATCTATTCCCAATGATAAGATATTTAGCCAATTTCAACAATGCTGTTATCTGATGGTCTCAATTCTTCCTCTGATTTTCAGTTCCTCTAGTCTGGAGTGTGAGTGAAAACAAGTCTTATCAGGTCTCCAGGTCTCTCTTGAGTATTCCAGCTGATTTCACAATGCTGTTATCTGGATGGTCTCAATTCTTCCTCTGATTTTCAGTTCCTCTAGTCTGGAGTGTGAGTGACAACAAGTCTTATCAGGTCTCCAGGTCTCTCTTGAGTATTCCAGCTGATTTCAACAATGCTGTTATCTGGATGGTCTCAATTCTTCCTCTGATTTCCAGTTCCTCTAGTCTGGAGTGTGAGTGACAACAAGTCTTATCAGGTCTCCAGGTCTCTCTTGAGTATTCAGCTGATTTCAACAATGCTGTTATCTGGATGGTCTCAATTCTTCTCTGATTTTCAGTTCCTCTAGTCTGGAGTGTGAGTGACAACAAGTCTTATCAGGTCTCCAGGTCTCTCTTGAGTATTCCAGCTGATTTCAACAATGCTGTTATCTGGAGGTCTCAATTCTTCCTCTGATTTCCAGTTCTCTAGTCTGGAGTGTGAGTGACAACAAGTCTTATCAGGTCTCCAGGTCTCTCTTGAGTATTCCAGCTGATTTCAACAATGCTGTTATCTGGATGGTCTCAATTCTTCCTCTGATTTTCAGTTCCTCTAGTCTGGAGTGTGAGTGACAACAAGTCTTATCAGGTCTCCAGGTCTCTCTTGAGTATTCCAGCTGATTTCAACAATGCTGTTATCTGGATGGTCTCAATTCTTCCTCTGATTTCCAGTTCCTCTAGTCTGGAGTGTGAGTGACAACAAGTCTCCTCGGGTCTCCAGGTCTCTCTTGAGTATTCCAACTGATTTCAACAATGCTGTTATCTGTATGGTCTCAATTCTTCCTCTGATTTTCAGTTCCTCTAGTCTGGAGTGTGAGTGACAACAAGTCTTATCAGGTCTCCAGGTCTCTCTTGAGTATTCCAACTGATTTCAACAATGCTGTTATCTGGATGGTCTCAATTCTTCCTCTGATTTCCAGTTCCTCTAGTCTGGTGTGTGAGTGACAACAAGTCTTATCAGGTCTCCAGGTCTCTCTTGAGTATTCCAGCTGATTTCAACAATGCTGTTATCTGGATGGTCTCAATTCTTCCTCTGATTTCCAGTTCCTCTAGTCTGGTGTGTGAGTGACAACAAGTCTCCTCGGGTCTCCAGGTCTCTCTTGAGTATTCCAACTGATTTCAACAATGCTGTTATCTGTATGGTCTCAATTCTTCCTCTGATTTTCAGTTCCTCTAGTCTGGAGTGTGAGTGACAACAAGTCTTATCAGGTCTCCAGGTCTCTCTTGAGTATTCCAGCTGATTTCAACAATGCTGTTATCTGGATGGTCTCAATTCTTCCTCTGATTTCCAGTTCCTCTAGTCTGGTGTGTGAGTGACAACAAGTCTTATCAGGTCTCCAGGTCTCTCTTGAGTATTCCAACTGATTTCAACAATGCTGTTATCTGTATGGTCTCAATTCTTCCTCTGATTTTCAGTTCCTCTAGTCTGGAGTGTGAGTGACAACAAGTCTTATCAGGTCTCCAGGTCTCTCTTGAGTATTCCAACTGATTTCAACAATGCTGTTATCTGGATGGTCTCAATTCTTCCTCTGATTTCCAGTTCCTCTAGTCTGGAGTGTGAGTGACAACAAGTCTTATCAGGTCTCCAGGTCTCTCTTGAGTATTCCAGCTGATTTCAACAATGCTGTTATCTGGATGGTCTCAATTCTTCCTCTGATTTCCAGTTCTCTAGTCTGGAGTGTGAGTGACAACAGTCTCCTCAGGTCTCCAGGTCTCTCTTGAGTATTCCAGCTGATTTCAACAATGCTGTTATCTGGATGGTCTCAATTCTTCCTCTGATTTCCAGTTCCTCTAGTCTGGAGTGTGAGTGACAACAAGTCTCCTCAGGTCTCCAGGTCTCTCTTGAGTATTCCAGCTGATTTCAACAATGCTGTTATCTGGATGGTCTCAATTCTTCCTCTGATTTCCAGTTCCTCTAGTCTGGAGTGTGAGTGACAACAAGTCTCCTCAGGTCTCCAGGTCTCTCTTGAGTATTCCAGCTGATTTCAACAATGCTGTTATCTGGATGGTCTCAATTCTTCCTCTGATTTCCAGTTCCACTAGTTTATTTTCTAAACTATTGGGGACCGTTTCAAGTGCAGTAACTACAATTCGTATCATTTTCACCCTCATATTCCATAGTTTTATCTATTATTATTATTATTATTATTATTATTATTATTATTATATTATTATTATTATTTATCTCATTATAGCGAAACCTGTGTAAATAAGTGTCGTGTATGAATGTGCCGTTTTGGCAAAAGTCCAAGACGAAAAGTCATAATCCTTAATTGCTTCTAAATTGCCACCCATTAACAAGTAATTAGTAAAACGTGCTCATTATTCTACCCTCTATCCGCCACCCCACCAGACACACAGACACCCAGTGCGCTGGATGCCAACAGATAAAAGAACAAAAAATATGGCGGCCGAAAAATGATAACGGCTGGAGGGTGGGGTGGATGATCATTTGCTATCCAGTTTTCATGACTTCTTGTCTTTCATTGCCTCGTTTTCGTTTTTGCCGGGAAGAGCGAATTTTGATGATCGCCCGAGAAATAATGGCACAGGCAACCATTATATTCAAACACACGCACGTACACACGCGCGCGCGCACACACACACACACACACACGCACACCATCACCACCACCACCACAACAACAACAAACAAAAGAAAACAAATATTGATTAATATCTATATTTTCTAGTTATAGGGAATTTTGTATTTTTATAAGCATATATTTAATCAACCGTTCCGCCACCAGCAGGATGTGACATAAGGTCAATTTTTCAAGCTATAACAATTTACTAAAAAGTCCCAGAAGGGAAGTGAGCTGCTATCTATTAATAATGGAGATTCGCTTCCGGTTTTTGTCTGTAACAAAATTACGTCACTGCTTACATTACCCAAAATCGTCATAACATTGAATAAATACACTCAAAATTTGAACATGCAACATTAGACAGTCCTCATTGTTTTTTAAAACAAGTTTTAATAAATACATGACTGGTATTATATATCTATATATAGTTTGTTTTTATTTTAATATATATTTAAAGTTTACATTTCAAATTGTCTTATTTTTTAATCCTTTAATGAATTTGATGATTTTACTTACTTAGGGTACAAACTCGCTGACATTGAATTTTTAACTCCCACTCCCCAGGCAATATGTTTCAAAAATCTATTTTTACATCGCCCGGAGTGCATTTTTTTATTTTGTACTTGTCCTTAGAATTAACACTTATCTTTTGATCCCGTTCAAATACTGGACGAAGCTATTTGTATTTCCCTTCGCTCTAATGTCCTTTGGGAAAGGCACAAATCTATACCCTCTCCTCCCCCCAGCTATGGGTAAATAATGGAACACAAGGGGTTCTTTAGTTTTGGTTTGGCAGCCAGTCTAATTTTACACCGTATTGTTGAGTGGACCCCCTCCCCAACAAAATGGACTGGTCTTAGACTAAACATCTAAACACAACTCTCTCTCTCTCTACTGAGGAGGACAAGTTAACGATTAACTGTTTATTACATTAGTCTGTGTATTCAACTATGTATAATATTATTCTTAGGTATAAACTACCCTTTACTTTCTATATGTTGGTTGGTTGGTTTATTGATATTAACCGCATATCAACCCATCTGGAGTTATGTAATGCCTAACGGTTAGGAAGTAATACATATCGTGTATTTATATTTATACTTTTTAGTTATTGGTTTTAACAATGTGTTAGCATTATTGGGGATTATGTTGTATGGTATTAATTTGTTTCATGTCTATATTCTATTGTATATTTATTTTACGACACAACACACCACTTAAAAATTGACCTTGTGTTACATCCAACACATGGTGGAAGAGTTGGGTAAATACATACTTTACGTTACCGAAGAAAGATACCAGACCAAAAATTGCACCTGAAGATGGTTGGAGAATGTACCAGTCTAAACGTCACGTGAACAGCAAAAATAAGAAGACATTCAAAATATATTTAAAGGTTTTGTTTTCTTTGTCTGATGAGTCATTTATTTCGTGGGTAATTCAATGCCAAGACTATCCTTGTAGAAGAACAGTAGAGATACTATTTAACCCATAGCTGGGGGAGGAGGATATTCATACATTTCCCAAGGGTATTAGTTGGAAAATGAATGTGATAACGCGATTGGAGTTCGAACCCTCTTATAACAATGTCGGAGTCCAGCAATATAACCATTATGCCACAGAGACTCCCTTGTCTTTGAATGTTAAAGCATTATTGGCATTCAAGTCATCTCGTTTACAAATCCGGCATTCATGTCATCTCGTTTACAAATCCGGCATTCAAGTCATCTCACTTACAAATCCGGCATTCAAGTCATCTCGCTTACAAAACCGCCATCCAAGTTGTCTCGTTTACAAATCCGGCATTCAAGTCATCTCGTTTACAAATCCACCGTCCAAGTCATGTCGCTTACAGATCCGCACTGCCTTTCTTTCAAGCGACTTGCTTTTTATTGAGCTACTTGCTGCATGCATGCAAATGACCAATAGTCTTAAAAGAGCTTGTTCCGGCCATTCGCAGTAACGGAATCACAAATGGCGGACGCGACGGAGCAAATCAAGCATCGAGGATGCTTAGTATCAGGTAAGTTCTGACCGTTTGATCCCACTTCACTACAGTATGTACATAAGGGATCAGGTTAAAAAGTATCGAACCATAGTCCGCTTCAAAGTACTCCCTTGGGACCCATTCATTTACATATGCATCGCTTCAGCTTTTTAAAACAGTCTGTAATGCCGTCTTTTCCGATGCCTATCCACTGTTTTGTAACGTTCTCTCTAATCTTGGACAGGGCATTCCAACGGGGATTTTAATTTTAAGAAAAGTTGCGAAGAGTTAAATCTGGACTGTTAGTGGCGTTTACAGACAGGGTTGATGCAATGGGTTTCTATCTTTTTGTGTATATGTAGAGGGGTGATGTACATGTGATGTTAATAATCTATACGCGGTTAAACTTGCAAATCGTCGTCAAACTTAAAACGGAAACTTATTTGGTGGTGATCCATGACAGTTTAACTACAGTGTATGAATTATCTTTTCTACGAATTTGGTTACGGTCTAGGGGTTTGGGGATTAAGGTTGTTTTTAATTACGTATTGCCTAAAAAAAAAGCAAATCACTATATATTTAATTAACCACTGAAATTAATTATTGAATCCAACGGTAGACACATTAGTCTCAGTTGTTTGTGTTAGTATTGTAATGTATAATTTCAATTAAACTTGGTTTTAAAAAGTACATTTTTCAACATTAAATGTATAGTAATTTGTTGTTTTTGTTTTGTTTTAAAGCAATACGTAATTAAAAACAACCTTGATCCCCAAACAAGTTTTCCGAGCTACGATCCGTCACACGGTTGATTTTTTGAGAGCTAAAATACGAGGTACGAGCGAGCTTCAGATAGGCTTATCTTATTATAATTGAGATTCTGTGTCTGTCTGTAACCGAAACTACGTCACTGCTTACGTTACCTATATGATTGTTCCAACCCTATTGTCCTTATGGCAAACACTCAATCCCTTTTATAATATATAAGCTAGAAGCTGGTGGCTTGGGTCTTAGTGATCTGGATATGACGTTAAACTGCCTCTAGTAAAATTCGAATTCATTACTAGGTCTTCTCTGACCTGGAGTGGTAGTACCTGTTAGGGTCTCATCTATGGGTTGAATAGAAAATGTGTTTAAACATGTGTTTAAAAATGACTTTAAATACAACATTTTGAATGCCCATCAAAAATGAATAAAACAATCTCATATCTTTTGGAAAGGTATGAATATATATCCCCATACACACTCCAACCAGATATGGATGAATAGTAGGGACAGACTTTGGACAGCTAGGGTACGGCAATCAAACTCTATGGAAGAAAACCTGTCGTTCTCCGTTTAAAATGAACTTGTATGGCTAACTGCTCTTGGGGGAGGGAGGGGTTGGCTAAATACATGTAAATCGAAAATGTTCTGAAATTAACCATTGTTTATTCTAACTCACAGGTCTTAGGTTGCTTACAAAGTGGTCACCCATATTAATACTGAACAAACTCCTCGATGCTTAACTTTGTTATACTAACGGAAACCGCAGACCCGTATAGCTTCTTCTTCTTCTTCTTCTTCTGTTGTTGTTGTTGTTGTTGCTCTTCTTCTTCTTCTTCTTCTTCTGTTGTTGTTGTTGTTGCTCCTCTTCTTCTTCTTCTTCTTCTTCTTCTTCTTCTTCTTCTTCTTCTTCTTCTTCTTCTTCTTCTATGCTATCAATAATAGAAAACTACTGAATGATTATTTCATACGTTTTTTCAATTCGAAACGGCGAATTTCAGTCCCTTTGAACAACAGGCCAGCGTCTGAAGCAGGAAAAAAACCTTCAGTTATGTGGGGCTTTTTGGCAGCTATCCCACGGGATCCGACTGTAGAAATGTCAGAGGCCGGTCCCAAGAGGAACAATAGAATTCAACCTGAGTTTCAATTTCTTCAAGACTCGAGCTTCATCTACCTCCCCACCTTCATCCCCAAACAACACAGAAAGTGTCCGACGGGAATTTTAGAAAAGAAACATGCACATCGGGTAAGAAAGAAAGAAAGAAAGAAAAGAAAGGGAGGAAGGCAGGAAGAAAGAAAGGAAGAAGAGAAGTAAGTAAGAGATCTAGGGCGTTTTGGTGTGAGAGAGTTGGTTCAGGGTGGGAAAACCTACTCTAACGCAGAATATTTGTGCTGGTTCTTTGATAAGAAGAAGAAGAAGAAGAAGAAGAAGAAGAAGAAGAAGAAGAAGAAGAAGAAGGGGAGTGGTTGTAGATTTTTAAAAGTTTAAGAAACGAAAAAGCTTTTTTTTAAAAAAAGGAAGTACTTCTAAAAGATGACGATGATGATGATGATGATGATGATAACGTAAAAGTAGAAGAGGGTAAAGACTATAAAAGAAAAAAGAGCAAGAAAAAAAGAAAAAGAATGAAAAGAGTAACTATGTTATTTTCACCATCCTTTCTTTCATTACACTCATTTTCATTTATTTTCATTATTCCTTCATTTCTTCTTCATTCCTACTTTCATTCCTACTTTATTCCTTCTTCATTCGTACTTTCATTCCCCCTTCATTCTTCCTTCATTCCTCCTTCGTTTTTCCTCTATTCTTATTTTCGTTCCTCCTTCATTATTATTTTTATTCCTAGCTCATTCCTACTTTTCCTTTTTCTTTGAACTTCTTTTACATTTTCTTCCAATTTTTCTTTTTCTTTTCTTCTTTCTTTCAATTCTTTCTTTCTTTCTGGTTATTTATAAATTTATACCATTATTTTATCTCAAGAGATTTTTGCTCATAACTTTTTCGTACCTTCCTCCTTATCATCATCATCTATTTACCTATCCTCTCCCTTCTCCCCCTCTCTCCCCCTCTCTCTCTTTCTCTCTCTCTCTCTCTCTTTCTCTCCATCAGAGAGATGATCCCCCCCTCTCTCTCTCGTCAGATTATCCAGATTAACTCCCAACAGATGCTGTCAGATTCAATTTCTAAAACAATCGGCCTAATAAGCTTAATCATTTCGTTGCCATGACGACGATGATTGCCAAACTCAATTGACCGAGATTTTGTCATAACAAAGATGACCACGTGACAATCGGTGGTCAAAACACAAACGCCGCACACGCAGATTTGGCGGGGAAAAGGAACAATTACTTGGGCTAGACGGGCGATCGGAGAGGCCCCAGCAAATCAATCAGCTAGTCACAAAAAGCCCTAACAATTACAAGATTATCCAGACCGTATTGCTCTTATGACAAGCCCCGAACCCTTTTTATCATATGTGCTAGAAGTCTGTGACTGAGGGTCTTAGATTTCTGGCATGGAGTTAAACTGCATCTAGTGGTGAGGTTCCGATTCTGGAGCTCTGGGCAGTGTACTCCTATTTTGCCATTAATTCCAGCTTCATTCTGAACAGGAGTGATAGTACCTGTTAACGTACCATCTATGGATTAAAAAATGATTATTTGAAAAATTAGAATACCCAACATGATTAAATGAAACAAAAACATCTTCGGCATAAAATAATCCGACAAGGGTTGACATGCCGTAAAGTCCCAGCAACTAACCAACCAACCATATAAATAAGAAAATAAATCTATTATACACTTGGAAGCCGTGGACTGTTTCCCGAAAAACGAAAAGGATGTAAAAACTTGAAACACAAATTAACTTGTACATAGGCTAACACATTGTAAAAAGAGATTGAAAAGAGGAAAACATAACCATTGTTTGGATAGATGGACCATATTACCTTAAGGCATCCCTTTTCGAATTTGTGTCATTAGGCCATTTTTTTTCATTTACACCGTTAATATCCGGTTGTTTGTTAGGGGTTAGGGTTAGGGTTACAACCCCCAACCCCAAAGCCCTAACTCTAACCCCTAACAAACAACCGGATATTGACGGTGTAAATGAAAAAAAATGACCTAATGACACGAAATTGAAAAGGGGTGCCTTAAGGTAATATGGTCCGGATAGATTACAAAAAAAAACATATTTCATGGTTCAACAACCATTGATAGCAAAATTTTCGTGAAGAGAAGAGAGAGACAAATAATTCATTTTAAAGGTTTGTTTATCTAAGGTTACTTAATATCATCTGGGGTTATTTAATGCCACAAGCTTAGAGAATTGCTTTCAGTGTAGTGTCCTGGGTATGACGTAAAAGAATTTCAAGCAAAAGATCTCGAGGTAACACCGTTCTCTTATGTATTCGACTTCATACTCAGAGGAAAGTTAGATCAAATAGTACTAGCATATGGTCTCCACAAAGAAAATGTTAACACTATAATGATGCCCTACAAAACCATTAAAGCAATGGTGTCCTGGATATGACGTTAAACTGCATCTAATGGTGAAGTTCCAATTCTAGAGCTCTGGGGGGGGGGTAGAGTATCCCTTTCTTGCTATTATTTCCAGGTCCATTATGACCCGGAGTGGTAGTATCTTAAAATAATAGAAAGAAATCAGTTTAAAAATGTGTTTTGAAATGTGTTTTTGAGTTTAAAAGATTGAATACCCAATAAGAATGAAAATAATGTTTTTGGTTTTAAACAACCCAACAAGGGTTGACATGCCGTAAAATCCAACCAACTAGTTTTCATTGTTGATCTATATTTACATTTTTGTCAAGTAATTTCTGAAGTGTTTAACAAATAGTTATACGATATCAAGTAGTCCTATATAATACAAATAATTTGCACGAAGTTGTATGGTTTCAAGTATTCATAAATAATACTAATAATTCATAAACAATTTATTGTCTGGAGTCCTACAAGAAGATACATTAACATCATTTCATCTATAGTTTGTCTAGGATACATACGTCAAGGGCCGAGTTAGCTCAGTTGGTAGAGCGTTCGGCGAGAAACCACTAGGTTCCTAATTTGATACCAACCCTCGTCAACTCAGTGTTATGAGTAGCACAGGGATTTGTGCGGTAAAGTAAGGAGCCGATGGTAGGTGTGGTGCTCCACTTCAGACGTTAAAATAATATCCTTGGTCTAGTGCTAGTGAAAAGGGGATAGACTCCCTCGCTGATTGGCTGATACCGACTTTAGGTCACCCCAATGACTTTACTTTTACTTTTTACTTACATACAACAAACATTAGATCTAATGGGGGAGAAAAAGTCATCATGCTAAAAAAAGGGGGGCATGAAGCGGACGATATCCAGCAGAAACTATTACAGATACGGACCACGCAGAGGATCTAACACTTCTTGTAAATACACATACAAAAGCAGAACCATTGCTGCATAGGGTAGAGAAAGTAAAAAAAGTCATTGGTCTCTATGTGAGATCAGATAAAACAGAGTTCATATATTATATTACAAACAAAAAGGAGACAGAAAGTAGGCCCTTGAAAATAATGAACCAGTTCACATATTTAGGTAGTAATATCTAATCTATCGAAAGCGATATTAATATTCACATAATAAAGGTATGGGAATCTGACCTCTCTGACGGGTCCGTTATTCGGGAGAGTCGACCCGTTCCACCCGTTCCGAGTTCGAGAGTAGGCCGAGGCCGTGAACGGCCCCGGGGCCTCCAATCGTTCGCTTTACCGGATGGAATTGCGACGATCGAGCGCCAGCTATTCTGAGGGAAACTACCAAAGGAAATTATTTCCCCAGATTATCTCTGACCCCCCCCCAGCGGTTTCCTCTCTCCGTGAAAAATGTTATCTAAAAAATATGACATGTACAAATTTACCAAGCCCTCTACACGAGCAGGATATGACACAAGGCCATTTTTGGCGGAATTTAACTAGTTTTAATTCAAAGTTTTTCCTTCTCCTAGACTGGTTGCTTAACCAAGGAAAATAAAACAATTAACGACAAAGTAAATATATATACACATTAAATATAACCAGGGCTTGGTTTTTAAGCAAGAATAATGGAGATTTGATTTATATTCGTGAAGATAATTAAAAAAATGAAACTTAAATGATAACAGCATGGATTTTTTTCATTTAATATTTTAGATAGTAGACATTGACATTTCTTTTCAGAGTAGCTGGATCAATGCAAGGTCTATTTTTTTTACATATGGATTTAAATGGGGCATCCCACAAGGATTCAACTCACGGTTCGGTAATAATGGATCTGCGGGACTAACTTAAAAAATCCCCCTCTACCATGGCGACGCCAGGTAGCCACTGCTAGTCTATTAATAACGGAACCAAATAACCAGGTGTACTCTCTGACCCGGACTGGTAGAACCTGCTAGGGTCCTATCTATTGGTTAAATAGAAAAAAAGAATTAAAAAAAATGTGTTTAAAAATTGAGTTAAAACAAAGAATGTTCAATACCGGCGAGAGAATGAATAAAACAAAATATCTTCAGCATAAAATAAGCCAACAAGTGTTGACATGCCGTAAAATCCAACCAACGAACCACGTGTACTATCGTACCCTTATTATATTTGCCCTGATAAAGTTTTTCGCACTTTATACTGTCGAGTGTCAGGAGATATCAAAAGGTAATATTAATCCCATTAATGTATTACAGACTCGATAAGCGGCGCTTCGAGATATTATCAATGAACTTGATTTTAGATCACATGCATATACCACACACAAACCGCCAGGACAGAGATGCTGCTCTTCTTGTTCGCCGAAGTACACAGATAGATAGATAGATAGATAGATAGATAGACGTGAGCAGAATGAGATAGATAGATAGAGAGATGTGAAGAGAATGGGATAGATAGATAGATAGATAGATAGATAGATAGAAATATGTGAACAGAATGAGATAGATAGAGAGATAGATAGACGTGACCAGAATGAGATAGATAGATAGATAGATAGATAGATGTGAAAAGAATGAGATAGATAGAGAGATAGATAGACGTGACCAGAAAGAGATAGATAGAGAGATAGATAGAAATATGTTAAAAGAATGAGATAGATAGAGAGATAGATAGACGTGACCAGAATGAGATAGATAGATAGATAGAAATATGTGAAAATAATGAGATAGATAGACGTGAGCAGAATGAGATAGATAGATAGATAGATGTGAAGAGAATGAGATAGATAGATAGATAGATAGATAGATAGATAGATAGAAAGAAAGAAAGAAATATGTGAACAGAATGAGATAGAGAGATAAATAGATAGATATGAACAGTCTGAAGTGGATAGATAGATATGAGTCGACTGAAATATAGACATATATAAATAGATAAAAACACCATTATATATATATATATATAATAGCTCTGACGATCCTCCGGTGAAACTCGAGTTGGCTTACTCTGACTATACTAGTTTTCTAAACCATCTCTACAAATGTATTAAGCACTTTTATATTCATTCATAATTACGAATTATTTGGTGAATTATTTTTATCGACAGTCAAAAATGAGGCATTCTCAATTTTTTAAAATAATTGACAGTTATATGGTCTCAAGTATTCCTACCTAATAATAATCGTAATTTTCAAACAGATTTATTTAACCCATTGATGGCACCCTAAAAAGTATTACCACGCTGGATCAAAGTGGACCTGGGAGTAATGGTAATTATCTCTAGAGTTGGAGCCTTGACATTAGATACACACCCATGACACCTTATTTCCGCGTATTGAAAATAAAAACAAAGAAACCAAATTGAGTTAGGCATAGTAAGTAACTACAGGCTTTTGTTTGCTAGCGTGTATAACAATCAAGAAAGAAAGAAAAAAAACCGGCCGCACTGTACGCCTGAAGTAGGCCGAAGAATACATCTGCCGAAAAGTAGAATTAGTACAATGAGGTTGCGAGTCGAAGTAACTTGCGGAAATACACTCATTACAAAACTGATCAATGAATAATTTTGATATTTCGGACTATTGTCCTCATCTTTATTGTGGTATGTAAACAATGTTCTGGCCACAGTAACCTCGGACACTATTCAGATATTAATATTTTGAAGGCCAATACAATGCGTATGAAAAATAAAAACAAAAATATGCTATTTTTGTCTTATCGATTTCGAAGCATGAGCTTCATCATCAGAGTTTATTTTCAGAAATGGACGTGCTTATGTTTTTATTTGTGTAGTTACAATTTCTCTTCTTATTTCCTTTTCCTCTCCTTTTTTTTCTCTCTTTCTTCTTCTCCTCCTGAATGAAATAGGCGAATAGCTGTAATTTCTTTTTTTTTTAAATCTTTTTTTAAATTTAAAAAAAAAAAGTTTGTGGAGAACAAATGTTCCTAATATCGTCTGTCATCCAGTCAAATGTTCCAAGTGTGATTCAGATGTTTTTTTAAATTACCTTAAAATAAATCATCTTGTCTGTATTTATGAGATGTGACTTGATATGAATAATTTTGATATTTCGGACTGTTGTCCTCATCTTTATTGTGGTATGTAAACAATGTTCAGACCACTGTAACCTCGGGCTCAGTTTTGCTGTTTTTTTAATTACCCTAAAATAAATCATCTCGTCTGTATTTATGAGATGTGACTTGATATGAATAATTTTGATATTTCGGACTGTTGTCCTCATCTTTATTGTATAAACACAACGTTTAGGCCACTGTAACCTCGGTCTCTGTTTAGGTGTTTGTTTTTTAAAAATTAAAATAAGTAATCTTTAAACTTATGTTTATACATAATAAAGATGAGAGGACAACAGTCCGAAATATCAAAATTATTCATATCAGGTCTCATCTCATAAATACAGACAAGTTATAAGTATTTTTATATTTCGGACTGTTGTCCTCTTTTTTATTGTTTATACACAACGTTCATGCCACATTAACTTCGGGAACCGTTTAGATGTTGTTTTCGTGGTTTCGGAGCTGAAATCGTTACCACTTACTCAAGGGTGCTCCAAATAGCATAAATGTCTCTAGACTTATCTCATAAATACATATAAGTATAAAACTGATCAATTTCAAAAGTTTTAATCCGATACGAAACCCGAAAAAAAAAAAATTGATGAATAAAGAAAATTGAACTGAGGAAAAAACTAGAAAAAAAACTCTTGAGATTTCAAATGACGTAAAAAAAAGTGAATAAAGAGTTGAGAATTTGTACCGGAAGTTGTAATGTAAGAGCGGAAGTCGACATCTTCTATCTTGTTTGATGTATTGGAGGCTACAATATGGATGTTTTTTTCTTCTTTCCAGTATCCACGCGTTAACATTAGGTCCTCATCTCGACAGCTGGGCCATCTTGGCTCCTTGTTGACGAGCTGCCTCTGCCCCCACCCTCTTCCGCCATTGAGTTTGACAAACATTTCGTCCTTGATGAGAAAAAATGATTGGATACGTATAATTAACTTAATGACTTTTCTACAGGCAAAGTACTTGCATTATGATGAACTGATAATGAACTAAATGGACTCAATAATATATATATATATATTATATATATATATATATATATATTATATATATATATATGAGAAGTAAATACACAAACGATGTGTTTTGATATGGCTTTTTTTTAGCCGACAATTTTTGGGAGAATATGCGCTTAATTGAAGTCGTACCTAATTTTGAAAGTTAATTAATTAATAATCAATTAATTAGGCGGGAATACCTATTCAAATGTAAGGCTAAACAAATCGAGAAAAATCAATCTCTGTATGTACATTTCGGCCCATTAAGCCTCATCAGCAGAGCTATAGATAGGATGACCGCCTTGTGCGTGATTCGAACCGTGACTGTCAAGTTGACAGGTGAGGACCGTAACCCTACACCAACCGGACTCTCCTAGATTTAAAAGCATATATATTTTTCTCGATTTGTTTAGCCTTACATTCGATATATATATATATATATATATATATATATATATATTTCTCGATTTGTTTAGCCTTACATTCGATATATATATATATATATATATATATATATATATATATATATATATATACACAACCATCTTTGCTCTATGGCCCTGTTCCAGTCATCTACAGGGTGATTGTAAAGTAAACCCCTTCCCTATTTAAAAAATATTATAATTCATTTCTGAATCATTATTTTTACAAAAAATAAATATGAGAACACAATATAACGGTGTTTTATTTAAAATTCTGTACTTTTATATGGATACCAGCATTGGCCTCCAGCCTCCCAGGCTGCTCGGGAATCGCATCAACAGATCTTCCCATGAACTCTTTTGGAATGGTAGAAATAAATTCTTGTATTCGTCTTTCAAGTTCTTCCAAATTCGTTGGTTTCGTAGGGAAGATTTGCTCCTTCAACCAACCCCCCAAAAGTTTGTTTGTTTATTGATTTTAACGGCATATCAACCCGTCTGGGGTTATGTCATGCCTAACAGTTAGGAAGTTATACATATTGTGTATTTATATTTATACTTTTTAGTAATTGGTTTTAACAATGTGTTAGCATTATTGGGGATTATGATGATGGTATTGATTTGTTTCATGTCTATATTCTATGGTATAATTTTATTTCCCTCAAAAACGAGAGAATATCCTCCATGACATTTTCAAACAGATCTTTCATAAAAAGTCTCAGGGTGTTAAATCAGGACTTCTATCTGGCCACTCATGTGGAGCACGTTGATTCATTTACGAAAAATAATAGCAAAATATGGGGGAGCACCATCTTGCATAAGAATCAAGTCTTACATTAAAGAATTGAGAAAATTTAACTGCATATTAGAATTTTTTTTGTTTTTTGTTGCTGATTCTACTCATGCGCTACGTATTTACCCAACCCCTCTACACAAGGTAGGTGCGGTACAAGGTCAATTTTTAAGTAGATTTTAACATGTTTGAATTCAGAGGATTACTTATCCTAGACCAGTCCATTTTTCCCTATGATTTACCCATACTTGGAGGGAGAATAATTGGATCCATTAGTGCTATGTGAAATGCAAACAGTCTCGTCCAGGATTTGAACTCAGTTCGCTGTGTCCATTTCCTATGACGATAACCATTACACAAGAAACACTTCCATGTACCCATGTTGTAAAGTACAGTATATCGGTGGAATGGCCTATTATTGGTATCAACCAAACATCGAGGGAGTCTATCCCTTTACGTTAGCACTAGACCAGGGAGATTTTTTTTCTGAGGTGGAGCGACACATACCGCCAACGTCCCATTTTACCGCACAGATCAGATGACCTAATCTGTGATACTCATGCGCTGAGTTGGCGATGGCCGGTATCGAACCCCGAACCTAGGCGGATGCTCTACCAACTGAACTAAACATGTAGGGTAAGATTAATCACATGATCTCAAGGGGGCGTCACTCCAGCCAGCACATACCCGATCTAAAAAAGTCAGAGCCGGTTTATTGGCCGGTGCCTAAGGCGCCCCAAAAAGGAAATGCCGAAGGGATCACGCAATTTTTGCGCAGACCACTACAAGAGCTTCGGTTTGTGCGTGCCCAACCTCCGTTAAAAAGACCTTCTTTTAATCCGAATTGCTTGTAGATCATGAAAATAAAAACTACTGAGGGCTCTGTCCTATCGCCAGTCATGTTGTTTCTGCTAAATCAATGCCCTACTCGCTGTTTCTAATGAAATATGAGAGACTGCTTTATCACATGCGATACTGTATTCAATGCACAAAGATAAAGGGAATTTTATTTGCGACGATTCAAAATTGTCGCTATTACGTCCTTTCCTTTACCAAAGTGGGTTTTGTACCGAATAACCCCTTACATCTAAAAGAATGAAAAGTGTTTGGTGTCGTGAGTGTATTTTTCTTTTGCTTCATTATATCATCTTTTCGTTAATAAATATTCGGCTTTTATCTTTGACTTTTTCCAAATTTTCTGTTTGTTTCTAAGTGATAACATCTTGAAGCGATAATATTGCTTCAACCTATTTTTACATATCATGGCGCACTACCTCCGTATCTCTTTGAGTTTTCTGATACCAAATTAAAATCCGAAGATTTCATTTTAGATTCTAAAATGTGTGCCACCGACGCCTCTGTGTGTGGTACTTTGAGGTTTTAGAATCTTGGGTGGTAGATGTTCAGTTTTTGGTCTTTATAAAATTGTTCAGAGAAATGAAATCTGTCTTCCTTTGCGATTATCTAATAAAATAAGTAAAAGATTGGAGGACATACATATAAGAGGGACAAAAATAATGAAAAGAGTAAACGATTACAGTTACAGGGAGAGATTAGAGAAATTAGGATTAACTACTTTACTAGAAAGAAAAGAAGGAAAAATGATTTAATTGAAACTTTTTGAATGATAAATGGAATTTCTAATCATAGTAGACATTTTAAAAATATTTTTCCTCGAACTAGAAATTTACTGTCAAGGCAGATTTTAAAAATTAACGGTTATTTCCTAGTTGAATAACATGATATTACAGGGTGACCCAGAAAAAAAACAGAACCCAAGTTATTTATTTTCCCATTAAACTAACCCTAAACCTTAACCCTAATCCCTAACCCCCCTAGTTGAGTAACATAATATTACTGGGTGACCCAGAAAAAACAGAAACCACAAATTTTGTGATAAAACTGTTAATTTTAATCTTTTTTAAAATTTAAGTCCAACAAGGGTTAGGGTTTAGGGTTAGGGTTAGGGTTGGGGTTTAGGGTTAGTTTAATGGGAAAATAAATAAATAATTTGGGTTCTGTTTTTCTGGGTCACTCATGTTACTCAACTAGGAAATAACCAATTTAACTATATTAGCCAATTGTTTTTTTGTTTTTTTTAATAAATCACATAATCAGATAAAAAAAACTGCAACAGTGTAAAAATAGAATTAAATTGGATTATTTCAGAAATAATGGAAAGAAAAATAAATAAAGCCGGAGTGATACTATAAATGAGTCAAATAGATCTGTTTAAAAACAATTCGTCTTCCATGTGTCCAAAAAAAGATCCCCCCCCTTCTCTCTTTTTTCCCTTGCTTCTACCTCTGCCTCCCACCTTCCGATGTATTCACTATCTTCTTCCCTGTCCACCCACCTTTTCAATATATATATATACCTAGCAGTTTATGTCTCAAAATAAAAATACTGATGAATCCTCGTTAATACACAGAGGCGAAATATTAATTGAATTAAATTGTTTTTTATTCACTTCTTCCTCAATTCTTAATCACTAATATATATATATATATATATATATATATATATATATATATATATATATATATATATATATTGAAACAAAGAAATTTTTCTAAAAACTTTTTTTTATAAATCAAAAAAGTGCTCAGTACCGGCCAGAAGTGCAGGATAAAAACTAAAAATAATCTATATTTACTCTGTGCCAGTTTCAATAGGGCTCGTTTCATGGACTCAAATACAACCATCGGTTATTTCCTACAATTCTAACATAAACAAAGGGGAACCACTCTTGACTGATAAATTATTTATTTATTTTCCCATGAAACTAACCATAAACCCTAACCCTAACCCCGTCTTCTTTTTTGCTAGTAGATGAATAAATAAATAATTTATCAGTCAAGAGTGGTTCCCCTTTGTTTATGTTGGACTTATAGGAAATAACCTAGCCATCAGATGAGATGGGCAAGTGTGTCTGATGATTGTACATTTTTAAGTACATGAAACTGGTAGTTATGAGACTGCAATAGACGGGTAACAAAATACATTGTCCTTTTAGGTTTATGTATAACGAAGAAGGAAAAATATCGAGCGAGTCGCAATTTTGTCTACCCGAGTTTCACCGTGAGGATCGTCAGGACTATTCAGCGTAGAATTAAATTTATATATATCTGTATCTCTCTTTTTCTTTCTTTCTCTCTCTTTCTCTCTCTTCATATATATATATATATATATATATATATATATATATATATATATATACATATACACCCCCCCACACACACATATATATATATATAATAATATATTCTTATATTTTTTATAACACCGACTTATTCGGTCAATTAAACCGTAATTAATAATATGTTAATATTGACGCTCGAAGTTGCGACTAACTCGATATCTTATATTCTCCGATAAGTCACCCACTTTCATATATATATATATATATATATATATATATATATATATAATATATTATATATTATATATCAATTTCTTACTACCGCACTCAGCACCACTAACCAGGCCATGAACTTTCTTCTCTTCCTGATTATCACCATGTTATATATATATATATATATATATATATATATATATATATATATATATATTATATATATATATATATATATATATATATATAGAGAGAGAGAGAGAGAGAGAGTATTTTCGTATAATCTAGATGATAGTTTTGTCCGTCCCTGAGAACGAACCCATCGAAAGATAAAAATGATGCTGCCATTGATAAGGAAATTATGATGATAATTATAAAGAGAAGAAAGTTCATGGCCGCGATGACGGTGGCGCTGGAGTGTGTGGGTGTGGTAAGAAAATTATTAACGATAAAATGACGTTGATGTTAAAATAATAATTATAGAGTTGATAATGATAAAAATCATGCTGATGATCCTGATAAGGGGAGATTGTGATAATAGCGAAAATGAGAAGAGCAAAATGATTATTTTACGACTAAGTACTTACTAAAGGCACAAGGCCAGAAGTATAGGGCGCTCTGTGAGAATGTCATCTAGAGTCATGGTTCTCAACCTTTTTTTTTTACCCATGGACCCCTTTTAACCCTATTTTACTCTGATGGACCCCCATAGTCATTCGATGTTTAACAACCCCATTGTAATTTTATAGTTAAATACATTTTGCTTGCTTGGGTCCCCAAAATTGTTTAAATGGTCCACGGGGGTCCACATGGACCCCGGTTGAGAACCACTGATCTAGAGTAATAGTAATATTAAGTTTGACTTTTACCACTTTAAAGGGGGGAAGTCCTCGTGGCGTGGTAGCTAACGAGCTGGGATGTGACAGCGTAGTAAGCGAGTTCGAATTCCAGTCGCGGTATAATGTTTATCCCAGCAGCTACTGTTCTTCTAGGAAGGCTTTGGCATTTAATTACCCACTAAGGTTGATATGCCATTAAACAAAGACACTTTGAAATGAATAACATACACTTCAGTTAAGATCAATCGTTAATCTTGCAGACCATTTATAATCTTGGGAATTTGGTCTTAGAAGTTGCTCTTCATAAAAACCTTATGCCAGACATGATAATTGATTGATTGATTTTAACTGCGTGTCAACCCATCTAGGGTTATTTTCAGGCCTAGAGTTTACAGATTCCCGTTGTACATCCATACATTCACTTCTGTGTAGTTTTTTCTTAACAACACAGTACTATTGAATAATATTTAAACTTTGACACATTGATGGGACTCTAACAGGTATTAATAGTCAGAGTGGACCTGGGAGTAATGGAAATGAAATTGTAATCTTCACTCTCTAGATATCCAGAACTGGTGCCTCACTATCAGATGCAGTTTAGTGCCGGGGGCCACCCGTAGGTCGTGGGTGGCGATCCGTGACGTTTAAGGACGAAATCTTGTGTTGTATATTCTCTTTACTTCTATTATTCTTCTGCTCATCTTTGGTATCTTACGTTCTTCTTCTAGCGTCTTGACTTCGTCTTGGGGACCTCGTGTCTGGTTTTTCATTGGGGATTTCTCTTTATCAGAAGCCCTGTGTCATTGGTAGTTTTTAGATAATAACCCAAGACTTCGATTTGCTTTAGATCATATTTTATTCCGAAATCCCCACCAGACTACCTGCGCAGATTGAGTCGGCAGTGCGCTTAACACGACTAACCACCTTCGTGGTTTTGCCGATCTGAACTAAACTCTTTTTCTAATCTAAACCGGAAGAGGGTCTTCTCCACCGATTCTCACGGTATCCACCAGAAGGTGGATCAGACTGAGGTCAAGCCGAGTCACTCAATCCTTCAAGGCTGCCGGCTGCAAATTATAACAGCCATTTTGGTTTCTACACTAATGGTACATAAGTGTTAGGAATCTAATAATTATGTAACACTTGGTGACTGAGCAGTTTAGGACATGCAACACTCTGACTCTTTCTTAGGCTAGACGGGCGCTCGGAGAAGCCCTCTTCAAACAATCGGCTGGTCACATCAAGCCTTAGCACCTATATGATTGTCCCATCCCTATTGCCCTTATGGCAAGCCCCAACACTTTTTATCATATATGTGCTAGAAGGTGGTAGCTGATGCTCTTAATGTCGTAGGTAGGACGTTAAATTGCATCTAGTGAAGTTCCAATTCTGTAGCTCTGGGGAATGTGGAGTACCCCTTCATAGCCATTACTCTCAAGTCTGCTCTGACCTGGAGTGGCAGTTCTTGTTAGGGTCCCATCTCTAGGTTAAATGGTTATTTCCTATAAGTCTAACATCAACAAAGGGGAACCACTCTTGACTGATAAATTATTTATTTATTTATTGATCTACTAAGAAAAAAGAAGACGGGTTAGGGTTAGGGGTTAGGGTTAGGGCTTAGAGTTAGGATTCGGGTTAGGGATAGGGTTAGGGTTTAGGGTTAGTTTAATGAGAAAATAAATAAATAATTTATCGGTCAAGTGTTTCCCCTTTGTTGTTGTTAGAATTATAGAAAATAACCGGTTAAATAGATAAAAAATGAATTTTAAAAATACTAGCAAATATATGCACCCTCCGGGTGCAAATATTTAAGTTTTAATGTAATAAAATATTTTATAAAATTAGAAATGCTAATGAATCTAAATAAAAATGCAGATAAAAAGATTTGAATCTGAGGGTGTATAATAAAAAATAGAACAACTGAAACTTACTCTTCCTTCACTCCCGTATTTCATTGCTAAATTTTCCTAATTTAACTATTTAGTTAAATTGGAAGTAAACAATAACATTACAGTTATTTCTTCTTATTAATGGATTTCTTTTAAGATTTATCCCTGGGATTTTTGCTCATATCCATTAAGATAAAACCAAACAATTAGAAATCAGTAATACTAAGCACATACTTATTAAAATTAAAATATTTATTAAAATTTTAAATCAATATGCAAATTAGTCTTCACATTCACACTGTAAACCGCTATTTTGTTGTATATATAAATACAATTGCATGTTATTGATATGTACATATTGTCAACAGCATTAATAATGTAAAACAATTTTATTAATAATTGAGGTTCAAATAAAAATAAAATCCTGTAGATTGTGACTTAAATAGTAATATAGTTTCGGTTACAGACAGAAAACACACACAATCTCCATTATAATAAGAAGATGTTTAAAATTAAAAAAATGAGCTAAAAAATTGAATATCCAACAATAATGAACAAAAAAAAGAAGGGGAGAGAGAGAGAGAGAGAGAGAGAGAGAGAGAGAGAGAGAGGGAGAGAGAGAGAGAGAGAGCAAAAGAAATGAGAAAGAGTTAGAGAGAGAGAAATAGAGAAAAGAAAGGAGACAAGAGAGAGACAGAGAGATCAAAAGAAAGGAACAGAGAGACCAAAAGAAAGGAAAGAGAGAGACAGAGAGACCAAAAGAAAGGAAAAGAGAGAGACAGAGAGACCAAAGAAAGGAAAGAGAGACAGAGAAGAGAAGGAAAGAGAGAGACAGAGAGACCAAAAGAAAGAGAAGAGAGAGACAGAGAGACCAAAGAAAGGAAGAGAGAGCAACAGAAAGGATAAAAAGAGAGAAATTTAAGAGAGAGAGAGAGAGAGAGAGAGAGAGAGAGAGAGAGAGAGAGAGAGAGAGAGAGAGAGAGAGAAATGAAGAAACAAACAATTTTTTCATATAAGTATACATATAGATATATTTAATCATCTCTAAGTCCATAAACATGATTAAAAGTTCGGAATGAAATTTGGTGAACCAACCACTACCACACGTGGGCCCCCACCCTTGGAAGTTGAGTAGATTTGTTGTTACTCGGACTTCTGTGGAGGCCAGCAGTTATTACTGGTGTGAGAACTCGCCGTTATGAGAGATAAGAAAAGATATCTAATCAATTGTAACGCTGAACATGGGGGTGGGGGTAATTGAACGAGAGAGGGATGGGGTGGGGGGCACAATGAATAAAGAAGGGTTAAAACTGAAACGTGGGAGAGAAAGGATTTATGGACATCAATACATTTAGAATGAAGAAAAAACAAAATATTATCTCGTCTTTGAGTGGACAGCAGGGGATGGTGCTAGGTTAGTACGTACGTGTATATATATATATATATATATATATATATATATATATATATATATATATATTCTTCTTCGTTCGTTTGCCTTTCATCTGTCTAAGCGGGTCACCCTTCGACGCGAGATCGAGTGCTTGTCTCCCATGATGTCACCCCGGGACCCGGGAGGAAGATGATCAGTCCTGAGAAGAAAAAAAAAAAAATAAAGAATCAGTCCAAGAAGGGGGGAAGGTTGAGAATTCAAATAGCGTCGATTGCACGTGCGTGCCCCCCCCCCTCCTCGAGCCGTTCCTCATCGCTATCACCCCAACCATGCTCCCACCCCAAAAATATCGCTCTCAAACAGCGATATCTCAAATTGTATTCAGCCAGAATCTTCAAGTGCCTCTGCGGCTCGAAGATACACACCCCATGATCCGTACCCTGGGGAAAATACTGCAGGGAAAATCCCAGCAATGATTTCCATCGTGTCCTTCCTTTTTATTGGGGACGACCCACGATTTTATGGATTAGTGCTGGGACTAAGGCAAATCTCCTTACCCATCAATCTATCCATCTATCTATCTATCTCTTTGTCTCTTAATCTCATCTCTTTAATGGGCTACCTCCTTCCATACTTTTTTCTTTGTGTTTCTTTGTTTTTTTTCATTTTCATAATATTTTGCGTTCTTCTTCTTCTTCTTCTTCTGCTGCTGCTGCTGCTGCTGCTGCTGCACTTAATCAACCCTCATTTTATTATTTGGGGTTATCTTGTTCTTCAACTTATTCTTGTTCTTATCTTCATTTTCTCCACGATCACCACGTCCTTCTTCTTCTTCTTCTTCTTCTTCTTCTTATTATTATTATTATTATTATTATTTATTCCTTATATTAATGATCAGTATAGGCTTATCTTTTATAGTAATGTAACACACTGGGAATCCTTAATATCACGTACACACCATAGATATACATGGAGAGATATAGATAAAGATATATGCAAATAAAAGCATATGTCCTCCATTCAATCATCCAATTCTATTCAAGATTCGAAAGATCTTTGATCATTTGATCCGGACACTCGACTGTCTTTCAGGTTTCACCAAGTGACAGTATATACATATATATGGAAGTAAACATGGCAATAGCCTACAATTTTGGGGAGAATAAGTGCTTAATTGAAGTCATATCTAATTGAAAATTAATTAGTTGATAATTAATTGATTAGGCGAGCATATCTGATCAAATGTAAAGACGTAAACAAATCAAGAAAAGTCAATCTCTGTATGCCGAAATGTACATACAGAAATTGACTTTTCTTGATTTGTTTACGCCTTTACATTTGAACAGATATGCTCGGGAAACGCCGAAACACGTGTCCGTGGATGACTCTTTATATATATATATATATATATATATATATATATATATTATATAGAGAGAGAGAGAGAGAGAGAGAGAGATAGGGACGCTTGAAAGCTATGTCATATCATATGTTTTCTTTTATAATTCTTATTGCCACGTCCAGTTTAATTCTATTCGTTTATTTATTTCCCTGTCTTTATATCTGTATTATTTCAACTTAATTCTAATTACACACAGACACACACACACACACACACATACACACACATTCATATATATATTTATGAAGGCGCGTGGTCTAATGGTTAGAGTCGTAGGAAATGGATTCGTCGACCCAAGTTCAAGCCCTAGACGAAACTGCTTGCCTTTCACATAGCGTTAATGCTCTTGGGAAAGGTATAAATCCAACTATACTCCCTCCAGCTATGGGTAAATAGTAGGGCAGACTGGGCTCTTCAACCTTGGTAAGGCAACCTGTCTAGGAGAAGAAAAACTCTGAATTCAAACCTGTTAGACTCCGCTTAAGAAATTGACCTTGTATCGCATACTGCTCGTGCGGAGGGGTTGGTAAATATATATATGTGTCTAGCTACACTGAGGAGGCGTGAAACGCCGAAACACGTGTCTGTGAATGGCATATATATATATATATATATCATCCACAGACAAGTGTTTCGGCGTTTCACCCCTCCTCAGTGCGGCTAGACACAACAACTATCCCTGGTTAGTAGCAAACTCCGACTGACTATTTGCCAACTTGATTTCTTAACCTCTCGGTCACTTTTACAGCGACTGTAACGGGGCTGGTGTTTAAACTATTAAATACATAGGTTTGTTTATATATTTTACGATCACCGGAGAGATCTAGCCTGCGAGCAGACGATCATTTCTTATATATGCTTGGTAGTGAAAGTTAATTCATATATATATATATATATATATATATATATATATATATATTTAATTAAAGAAATGGATACAATAGAAACCTACTCGAGTTTCACCATAAGGATCTTCAGGGTTAAATCTACTGAATTAATCGAGGTACCGATTAATTGCCGCCGATTACACGTGTGTTCATTGAATAAGAATGATATCTTATTCAACGAACACACGTGTAATCGGCTGCAATTAATCGGTACCTCGATTAATCCAGTGGATTTAACCCTGAAGATCCTTTGCTCTACTTTGTATTGAGCACTTTGTATTTGTTTTATCGCGGACTTAACCCCTGGATTCTGTGCACCTCCAACGATCGTGCCCATATTCACCGGTAAGCTACCTTTTATATATATTATATATATATATATATATATATATATGAGGGGATTACACGTGAATTATTATTGTTTATGCCTTTTCTTTTGACCGGAGCGAAATATTCTGAATTTACGCTCATCAAACAGGCACGAAGAATTCCCAACTTTCTGGCTTGCATCTTCAAACATAAAACAATTCACTCACGTGCATAGCATATTTAGAGCAGCCGGCCAATTGAATCTTTTATATTAAATCAATCTGGAAAGAAAAGCCGAGATTTTTCAGCCACTTAAACAAAAGAGAGACAAACAGGGCAATTAAGATAATAGAGAAACAAGAGAAAAAGAAAGTTCATCAAACCAAATAATTGAGGTTCACAAAATGGCGGTAATTGCACTTCGTTTAATAACAATTAAAAGAAGTAATTGTTAAGCGAGTGAGATTGCAACATAGATAAAGAAAGACAAAGAAAGAAAGACAAGAAAGAAAGAAAGAAAGAGAGAGAGAGAGAGAGAGAGAGAGAGAGAGAGAGAGAGAGAGAGAAGAGAGAGGGGGGTGAGAGAGAAGAAATATGAATTGATTGAAATAGATATGCACATTTTAATGATTAAATTATTGATTCTAATGCATTTTAATGCATGTCAGTGGTCTAGGGTTATTTTGTGCCTAGAGGTTAGGGAATCGCGTTCATTGTACAAGGTTAGAATTCCATTTGGTTGGGTTTGGTTTCTTTATTTAATGGCATATCAACCATCGCTGATTATTTAAAACACAAACATCCTTTACTCATAATGTGCAAACGTCAATATCATATACGTCTTCAGAAGAGGGTGTCTCGCATGTTTTAATCACTAGTAAACCATTTCTAGAGATGTTGAGTCGCACTGCGCGCCTCATATATGCGCTTAATAAATACTATACGTCTTCTGAAGTTAGCTTCGGTTTCTTTGTTTAAGAGCTTATCAACCCTCATGAGTTATTCATTGTCAAAGCCATGCTTGTAGAAGAAAAGTAGTTGTACTATTTAACCCATAGATGGGGGATGTGGGATTCATAACTTACAATGATATTAAGTCTAGAATTGAAGTTAATGGCGTAACTGGAATTTACTTATTTACTACAATGTCACACTCCAGCAATTTAACCACAACGGTTCGCCTCCATTCCAATTGATTTTGTTTTATTTTCTTTCAAATTATTGTTATTTACATGAATGCAATATTTATTTTATTGTTTTTTATTTGTACAACTCAAACAACTTGTAGAAATATCCATATAATATATATATATATTATATATATATATATATATATATATATATATATATATAAACCAAAAACCCTCCGCACAAGCAGTATGGGACTCAAGGTCAATATCGTAAACGGAGTTTAATGAATCCAGAGTTTTCCTTCTCCTAGACTGGTTTCCTAATCAAGTTTAAAGTGCATAAGCTGCCCTTTTTTATGTATTTCCTCTTGTCTTGTGGAGAAAGTCCAAGTTTAGACAAAAATGCCGAGGTTGGGTTCATATCTTTCTTAATATCTAATATATATGGTTGTCTAATCAATCTGTGCTACTATTTACCCATAGCTGGGGGAGAGTAGTTGGATTCATACCTTCCCAAGTGTATTAGCGCTAAGTGAAATGCAAACAGGATTTAAACTCGTCTCATCGTGCCCATTTCCTACGACGGTAACCATTACACCACGCGCCTCGAGTATTCGATATCTTATATATGCCTCCGTAGGGCAGACTTGGCTCTCTAGCAACCAGAAGGAAAAGCTCGGAATTCAAATCTTGAGGCGTGTTTTTCGGTATAATCCATGGTACATTGGTGTATTATTCTTTTATTTTTCTAGAAAGTGTCAGGTTTTTCACAAGATTTCCACTCTCGGTAGTAAGTTGTAGAAGAGTTTACATATTTGACTGAACTGTGTCGAGAATTTTTGGATATAAGGCGTGTGGTAAATGCCTACTCTCACTTATAGACTCGCCGATAACCACGTGACCAACTTATTGGCCAACCACTGGCAGTACTCTGCTGCTGATATTATTATTTATACTGGCTGTTCAGGTCATACCTAATTATTACTACTTGGATCTTCGTGGATGACTGAACATAGGATTATAACTCAGGACTTACTTACTTATTTACTTTAAGATCTTTACAACTGGTCAAGGATGGCGGCCAGATACTTAACACTGTCCCACCCTGATACTATATGACACCTTGGGTCTTTCATTTTTGGATTTGTCGTGCATTATTTCCTTTGTATGGGCCTCTTAGTAGGGAAATGAAGGTAGAAATCTGAATTAGTTTTCTTGTTTTATGAGAAGTGACTCTTTATTAAAGGTGAGACTTAGAACATATTGAACAACCATTTGAATACTTAGGCGACATCTTGAAAATGGAATCATCGTAGGGAATGGAATTGGCAACCAGAGTTCAAATCCTGGACAAGGTTATTTTTAGTTTTCAAACCAACAAGTTGCAGACTAACTTTTTTTTTTTCAATCTCCGCCTTTTTCACTTTCGGCTGAACTTGCACAAAAGTGTCAAAGTTAGGGTAACCCAGAAAAAACAGAACCCAAATTATTTATTTTTTCCCATTAAACTAACCTTAAACCCCAACCCCAACCCTAACCTTAACCCTAACCCCTAAGCCTAAGCCTAAGCCCTAACCCTAACCCTAAACACCCTAGTTAAAATTAACAGTTTTATTACAAAATTGTGGGTTCTGTTTTTTCTGGCTCACCGGTAAAGAGGGTGACCCAGAAAAAACAGAACCCAAATTATTTATTCATTTTCCCATTAAACTAACCCTAACCCTAACCCTAACCCTAATTCTAATCCTAACCCTAACCCTAAACCCTAACCCTAGACCCCCATAGTTAAAACTAACAGTTTTATTACAAAATTTGTGGGGTTTGTTTTTTCTGGGTCACCCTAATTTTGACACCTTTGTGCAAGTTCAGCCCAATTTCGTACCTGCATTTGAAAAAAAAAAAAAAAAAAAGAAAAGAAATTAGTCAAAAGAAAATAATTCAAAAGGAAAAGAAAAAAAACTTAGGTAGTAATATCTCATCCTCAGAAAGCGATGTAAATACACGAATAGGAAAAACGTGGTCGGCCACAAACAAATTATCAGTAATATGGAAATCCGATCTCACTGACAAGTTAAAGCGACAATTCTTCCAGGCTGTGGTTATATCAGTGCTTCTGTATGGCTGCACCACCTGGACTCTAATAAGCTGGATGGGAGCTGCACAAGAATGCTGCGTGCAGTCTTGAACAAATCGTGGAAGCAGCACCCCACGAGGAAACAGCTGTATGGCCACCTGCCCCCATCACACAAACCATTCGAGTTAGACGGACAAAGCATGCCGGTCACTGCTGAAGAAGCAAGGACGAGCTCATAAGCGACGTTCTCATGTGGAAGCCAACATACGGACATACTAGTGTGGGCCGCCCATCAAGGACCTACATTGACCAATTATGCGAAGATGCTGGATGCTGCGCAGAGGACCTCCCTGGAAAAATGAATGATAGGGATATCCGTGCTAATTGCGTGACATGATTGTGTAGATAATGCCTACGCTGCAGTGTTTCGATCTGTTTACTGCAGCGTAGGCGAAATAAACATCACTCGTTTTGTGAACTTGTGTTTTTTCCATTTTTCATTATATTACATACTGTCGGATTCACTTCCACTTTCTCTTCACACACACACACACACACACACACACACACACACACACACACACATACATATATATATAAATATATATATATAAAAGTAATTGGTAATTTGCTTGAAGCATTGTTAAGTATGTTATAAAATATTAAAATTTGAAGGCAATACAATGCGTATAAAAAATAAAAACAAAAAGATGTTTTTTATGTCTTATCGATTTCAAAGAAACTTTATCATCAGAGACGAAAAAAAAGAGAAATTGCAGTTATGCGCCCATTCATAACATAAAGAAGGGGGAAGGGAGGAGAAAAGAGAAAAAGAAGAAGAGGAAAAAAAAGAAGGAAAAAAAAAGAAGAAAGTATCACCACGCAAAAAAAAAAAAAAAAACTTAAGCACGTCCATTTCTGATTTTCGTCTCTGATGATAAAGTTTCTTTGAATTCAATAAGGCATAAAAAAACATCTTTTTGTTTTTATTTTTTATACGTATTGTATTGCCTTCAAATTTTAATATTTTATATATATATATATATATATATATATATATATATATATATATATATATATACGTGTGTGTGTGTGTGTGTGTGTGTGTGTGTGTGTGTGTGAAAACAATGCGAGCAGATGTGAATGTTTGATTGAGCACAATTAATTTCTAAATGCCGAGGATGCATTATCTAATGAATGTTTTTTACGCGCCAAACTCATCAACTCTAATTATACCATCTGCCAATTCTTTATTGTTTCTACCACCGGAAACAATCGCTTCGGCCACTTTAAACCCCCGTTCAGAGGTTTTATTCTTTGAAGACTCTGCATGAATTATTCACCACCCCACCACCACCACCACCACCACCATTACCACCCCACACTCCCCGCAACTGGCACCACCACCCATCATCGCCACCTGGTTCTTATCAGAAAGCAGCACCATCTTTGGAAACGGTGCTCGACTCCAAGACCAACAGAGAAAAAAATTCTTTACCTATACCCCAGAACATCTGAAGTCACAATGGTATTTCTCTTTTTCTTTTTCATTTCTTCTCTCTCTCTCTCTCTCTCTCTCTCTCTCTCTCTCTCTCTCTCTCCCTTTCTTTCTCTCTGTTTTTCTTTTTCCCTCCCTCTCTCTCACTTTTTCTCTCTCTCTCTCTTTTCTATTTTGTTTGTTCATGTTTTTTTCTCTCTACAGAGACAGAGCGTATTTAAGATGCTCAAATATGAAAAGAATCCTTCTTTAGTTTCTTTACTTATGAAACTATTTTCTATTTTCTAGCCCCACCCCCTTCACAACCCTTTTGTGTACGTCTTTTTAATGCCTGTCCCTTTGAACTTCAATCGGCACTAAGTTTTGATGTTTGTGACTTTCGGTTGCATCAACGTTATCCATGGGCTACTAGTACCTTACTTATATATATATATATATATATATATATATATATATATATATATATATATATATATATATATATAAGTGTTGTTATAGGTCCAACGGGAGAAAATTAAATATTTTATAAAAAAGAAGGTCCGCAAAATGGATTATGTTTTTAGAAACTTTTATTTTACATTTGCGACTCGTGTTTCAGATCTTCTTCGGGCATTGATTAATCACACACACACACACACACACACACACACATACACACACACACACACACACACACACACACACACACATGTATCGCATAAAATTCGATAGTTTATAGAAAATGAACTTGACAAGTGTAATCCCGGTAAAGGATCGCTTGGTGTGTAGAACATCGTACAGACTGTTTCGACTTTATCAAGTCTCATTAACGATGTATACTAACGATTTCCCTCCGTGTAAGTATTATTGACAAGGTTAATTTCGCGGGGATTGTTCGCTGTGTACCGTGGCCGAGGCAATATGGTATCTGACTATGCCTGCTGAGGTCCCGGTTTCGATTTTTGTCGGGGGTAAATCGTTAGTATACATCGCTGATGAGACTTAATAAAGTCGAAACAGTCTGTACGATGTTCTACACACCGAGCGATCCTTTTCCTGGATTACACTTGTCAAGTTTATTTTCTATAAAGTATCGAATTCTATGCGATACATGCATTGTAATTGCCTTCAAGCAAAAATATAAATAATATATATATGTATATATATATATATAGGCATTGATTAATCATATATATATATATATATATATATATATATATATATATATATATATATTAGAAAAACAAAGTGTTCCCAAAGAATTAATTTATTTTGATGTTGACGTCAACGTTTAAACGTTTCGGTTTACGTTTGACCTTCCTCAGCATAATATAATAGAAAAGAAAAGGAAATTTTTGTTCAAACGTTGATAGATGGCATCTTGATTTATAGGGGCAGGGCTGGGTTTATTGCCCAGTTCCTGAGGCCCCTCAATAGAGAAATGCCGAAGGGATCCATGCAATTTTTACTCTTGCCACGCATGAGCTTCGCTTTGTGCGTTGTCCCCACGTTAATGATCCTTGTGTTCGACTGGCAGTTGGTGGTGGTGGTGGGGGTGCCAGTAAATAACTTCCTTTTGGGGTGGGGGGTGGGGTGTATCTTGTCATTTCTCGTTTGATTTTAACATCTTTCTTCCCTCGACGACACTGGTTCGTTATTACCTCCTACCCGACACTTTTATGTTTCAGCCCCCCTCCCCCGCCCCAAATACAAAGACATAAACCTAATTATACCCGTTAATTACCCGCTGATGTAGATGCCAACACAAAACATTTTCACACATCAAAAGAAAAGAAAAAAGAAAAAAGAAAAACGAAAAAAGAAAAAAGAAAAAACATTTCCACTTGTGTTTTATTTCTTCGCTTGGACACTTAATTGTACGCCATTTCTTCTTGTTTGAATTAAGCGTCCCGTTTGAGAAAATTCTCGCCCAAAAGCCGAGAAACCATTTGCCTTTTTATACCGAAAAAACAAATGAGAATACCGATCCAACAAGAAAAAAATGGTTTTGTCGACATGAAAACAATTTAGAAATCATCAAAAGGGCAAAAATTAATAGATTGTCTTAATTTCTCTTTAATGCTTCTTTGATTCACATCTTTTTCTTTTCTCTCTCTTCTCTCTCTCTCTCTCTCTCTCTCTCTCTCTCTCTCTCTCTCTCTCTCTCTTCTCTCTCTCTTTTCTTTCATCATCTTTTTATCTACTTATTCATTTTTTACTTATGTATTCCTCACTTATTCCTAAGAAAGTAACGCAAGGTCTTGTTTTATTGTTATGAAGATGATGAAAGAAATCATCGAAATATTAACTAAACTACAAAGTCAGTTTTTAAACTAAACATCAATCACCTATTAATCTTTTGGACCATATGACCTTTAGGCACCCCTTCCGCGATCTCGACTCGTGGGGACACTTTTCTCATTTACACCGTAAAAATTCGGTTGTTTGTTAGGGGTTAGCGTTAGGGTTAGGGGTTATGCTTAGGAGTTAGGATTAGGGGTTAGTTTTATAATTTAAAAAAAAAAATATCTAAAATCGTCTGTAAACAATTAACCGGATTTTGACGGTGTAAATGGAAAAAATGTCCCTACGAATCGAAATCGCAAAAGGGGTGCCTTGAGATCATATGATCCAACTTTTTTCCCTACCACAGTTCCTTATATATATTTAACAACCCCTCCGCAAGAACAGGATGTGACACAAGGTCAATTTCTTAAGCGGAGTTCAACAGGTTTGAATTCAGAGTTTTCCTTCTCCTAGACTGGTTGCCTAACCAAGGTTAAAGAGCCCAGCCTGCTCTACTATTTATCCATAGCTGGAGGGAGAGTAGGATTCATACCTTTCCCAAGGGTATTAGCGCTAAGGAAATGCAATTACCACATCCAGGATTTGAACTCGGGGCGACGAGTCCATTTCCAATGACTTTAACCATTACACCACGCGCTACCACTGTTCCTTATATGAAACACGAAAAGTTCGAAGCTGTAAACTTTTTCAGTGATAGCTTTATCTCTAATTATGTTTAGTTTGGTTTAGTTTCTTTATTTAATGGTATATCAACCCCACCTCGGTTATTTAATGCTAAAGCAATTCTTGTAGAAGAACAGTAGTGGAACATAACTGGGGGTTATGGGATTCATACCTTTCCCAAGCATATTAGTTTGAAAGGAAACGTAATAGTGTGACTGGAGTTCGAACCCGCTGACGAGTTACAAACGCGCTCATCCTCAAATAACTTTTCAGTGAGCTTTCGTCAGGGACCCTTTTTTGGGGGGGGGCTATAGAAACTTATGAGACATTGTGCCAAGTGTGTTGAACTGCATGATGATTACGTGAAATATTTCATGTTTCTTGGTCACTTTTTATTAGTCCGACCGAGAACTTTTCAGTACCCTCTCATAAGAGAGAGAGAGAGACAGACAGACAGACAGACAGAAATTGTCGTAGGTAATGTATTTGATCAACCGGGTTCAAATCATGGACGTGGCTGTTTGCATTTAACATAGCATTAATACCCTTGGGAAAGGTATGCATCCTACTGTTCTCCCTCTAGCAATGGGCAAGTAGTAGATCGGACTGGGCTCTTTTAGATTTGTATGGTAACCAATCTAGGAGAAGGAAAACTCTGAATTCAACGGGGAAAACGATCCTATTTGTTGCTGTCTAATAGCAGAAGTAGTTGTATATTCTAAACTGGCTCCTCTAGTTCATTTTCAATCTAATTATGTATTTACCCAGCATTTCCGCACGTGCAAGATAAGACACAAGGTATATTTTTAAGCGTAGTTTAATAGGTTTGAATTTAAAACAAGGTTTGGTTTGGTTTGGTTGGTTGGGTTTTATGGCATGTCAACCCCTTGGGTTATTTTATGCCGAATTCAAAACAAGATTTCCTTCTCCTAGAAAATAGATGCATACTTTTCCAAAGGGTATTGACGCTCTGTAAAATTATATTAGGCTCATCCAGGATCTTAAGCTGAGTTTAACGTATTTGAATTCAGAGTTTTCCTTGTCCTATACTGGCTACCAGTCCGCTCTAGTACTTGCCCATAGCTAGAAAGAGAATAGTAGGATGCATACTTTTCCCAAGGGTATTAGCACTATGGATACTGGGATCACTGTGTCCATTTCCAACGACGATAACAATTACACGTTGGACGCCTCCACCTAACTAAAATCCAGAGGGCTGATTTTCAAGGCTGGGACACTGTCCACAAGAGGAAGATAAGCACACTTGAACATTTCCTTCTCTTTGTGGCTCTGTTCCAGGCTAAGCTACGATTTCGTAAACATCTATATAGGTTTATGCGTATTAACACGAATATTCAGACGTATACCTTCCCTTCACCCTCCCCCCTCTCTTTCTCTCTCTCTCTCTCTCTCTCTATCTATCTATCTCTCTCTATCTATCTATCTATCTATCTATCCACCTATCCACTCTCTCTCTCTCTCTCTCTCTCTATCTATCTATCTATCTATTCATCTACCTCTCTCTATCTATCTATCTTCCTCACTCACACTCTTCTCTCTCTCTCTCTCTCTCTCTCTCTCTCTCTCTCTATCTCCTCACTCTCTCTCTCGGTTCTCTTTCTCTTGCTTCTCTCTCTCTATCTTCCTCTCTCTCTCTATTTATCTATCTATCCATCTACCTCTCTCTCCATCTATCTATCTATCTTCCTCACTCACACTCTTCTCTCTCTCTCTCTCTCTCTCTCTCTCTCTATCTATCTATCTATCTCTATCTCTATCTCTATCTTCCCCCCCCTCTCTTTCTCTCTACGCGCACAGATAGCTCGTACTTATATGCATATACACAAAGGTAGAGGCATACTAACATACATACGTACATACATCCACACAAAACAATCTTCACCCCTAATTACACACGTTTTGCGTTTTGCAGCCGCTGCCGACATTCTTCGTGTTTAATTGCAAATGGCGCGATAATTTCGTCTTTTCTGCTTGTTTAACTGAGCGGAAGTGAAACCGACAGACGGAAGTAGCAACACAAAGAACAATACAGTCGATTACCTCCCTTGACCGAGTTGCGTTACACCAAATTCCAATTACAGTATAGATGCAAATAAATGGCGAATTTAGAAAGAAACAAATCTCTTTTAACATTCGCAAAACGAACGCTGACGATAACAAGAAGTCAAGATTTTATAAGTTTTTCTTTTTCGTCAGTGTTATTTGCTTTAAAAAGACGGGGAAATGAGTGGAAGAAAAAAAAAAGAAGAAATGCGAAAACCAAGAAGTAAAAGAAATATTGTAAAATTAACAAAGTAATCGATATCTTAAAATTCAGAAAATATCAAATGTTAAATTAGTTACAGTGTTTTAATACTGTAGAGTTTGGTAATAAATAATACTTAATAATATCTGTTTATATCAAGTTCCACAAAAAATACAAAACATACAGGCATCTAAGAAGAAAATTGATATTTTACAAAACAATTCTAAGGAGTGTAGTTATTTTAGGGTGATATTGTAATACTTAATAATATCTGTTTATATATTTACCACCCCTCCGCACGAGCAGGATGCGACACAAGGTCAATTTCTTAAGCGGAGTTTAACAGGTTTGAATTCAGAGTTTTCCTTCTCCTAGACCGGTTGCCTAACCATGGTTAAATAACACCTGTCTGCCCTACTATTTACCCATAGCTGGAGGGAGAGTAGGATTCATACCTTTCCCAAGGATATTAGCGCTAAGTGAAATGCAATTACCAATTTATTGTAAAATGCTCAACTGTTTCGATTGTATAAGGTTCCACAAAAAAATATGATGGCATCGTAGGAGAAAATTAACTTTTTACAAAAGGGGGTGTACTTATTTATGGGTGATACTGTAATTTCTTACTGATATCTGTTTTGGTTGTATAATGTTCAACTAGAAAGGATAAAATCTGGGTTTCTTTCGGTTAGAAAACTAATCTTTTATAAAACAAAAATGTTTGAGGTGTACTTATTTATGGGTAATTTATGACGAAGTGCATCCCGGTCTCCTGCCTCAGAAATTGCTACCCGGTGACTATTAAAATAACGTCCCCAGCTATGTCGTCTCGGCAGTGTTACTTGAAAGAAAACAACCAACTTAGGGCGTTAAATGTATTTTAGAGGGGGAGAGGCTTCTCTATTTTGATATATGAGATGGGTGGATAGATATATATATATAAACAAAGTAAAAAAGGAACAAATTGAGGTAGATAGATAGATAGATAGATATCCATCTTCATATCTAAACAAGAATTACGACAAATTTCTATAAATAAATTTCTAAACAAATTACGATAAATAAATAAGAATTACGACAAAAAAAGAGACGACATAGCTGAGGACGTTATTTTAATAGTCACCGGGTAGCAATTTCTGAGGCAGGAGACCGGGACGCACTTCCTCATAAATTACCTATTTATGGATCATACTGTAATACGTAATAATATATTTCTATTGTAAAATGCTCAACTAGCAATAACTTATCTTGGGCTAGACGGGCGGTCGGAGAGCCCCCTCCGATCAATCAGCTGGTCATGTCAAGCCCTAGCACCTATATGATTTTCCCAACCCTATTGCCCTTATGGCAAGCTCCAACCCTTTTTATCATTTGGTGCTAAAGGCGGTGACAGAGGGTCTACATGTCCTGGTAATGACGTTAGGGTCCCATCTATGGGTTAAATAGAAAAATATATTTATAAAAAATTGTATCATCCATTAAGAATTGATTTATTTCAAAACTTTATCGGCATTAGGCATTAAGTGACCCACTGAGGTTGATATGCCGTAAAACAAAACCAAACCAAACCAAGAAATAACTAAATCCTGGTATCTTTGGCTTAGAAGAATACTAGCATTTTATAAAAATGTTTGCGTTTATTAAGTACGAAAGATGTGGTGCGTATAGTTCAGACGTCAAAAGTACCACAAGGACTATTTATATTGTATATCTGGTCAGGGGCAGATCAACCTGTTCAACTTAGACATAGGGGAAGATCACTCTATTGTACTTATACATGTATTCCCCCCCCCCCGTGACATGATGTAGTCATCTTGGTTTGTATGTCCCCGAGTATTCGTGATTGTCCGCGCATCCGTGGGGACAAAGCCCTGGCGCTCGTACCTAGCAACATGTGTTGTCTCAACGGTGTCCATTTCTAGTTGAACATCATCTGGGGTTCGTTGCCGCTTGGGCCCAGAATCCGTGGGAGGGTCCGAGGCTCCCGGCGTGGAACAATGTAGACCGTAAACAACTGGGCATATTTTAAGTAGTATCTTTTGCTGTGTACAAGTTCAAACTGCATCTTTTTCTGTATGTCAGTATGCAGTGAATCTTTTAATTGCATTCGTTGATGAGTCAAGAGTACCATTGCCAATGGCTACCACCCTGACTCTATTTATATTGTATCCTGGTCAAGGGCACATCACCCTGTTCAGCTTAGACACAGGGACAGCTCACTCTATTGTACTTATACAGAGTTGTATTTATTTATTGGCGATACCCTAACACTTAATAACATCTGTTTAAGCAGTATAATGTTGCAGTAGAATTACTAATATCATCGTATCTTTGTTTAAAAAAAACTTTTTATTAAAAGGGTGAACTTATTTCTGAGTAATACTGTAATATTTAATAACATCTGTTTTGATTGTATAATGTTCAGCTAGAAATAATAAAATACTAAAAAATTCTCGGTCCAACTAAGGATAGAATTCCCTTTTATTTTATATTATATTTTAAATCTTTATTTATTCATTCATTATTTTATTCCTTGACAATTTTTTACACCGTAAAGCAAAATCCACTAGATGACAAATTCTTAACACTAGGTCTGGTTTCTTGTCGGATTCGGGGATTCGTCTGTATCCCGAAGTCCCATGCGCCTAATTCTCTAGAATTCCGGTTTTTATTCTTATTATTAGTTTTTCTCACCAGCGTTCACTGTTGGTCTTTCATTGGAGTGACTCTCCTGAGTATTCCAGCTGATTTCAACAATGAATGGTCTCAATTCTTCCTCTGATTTCCAATTCCTCTAGTCTTTTTTCTAGGCTTTTGGGAAGCGTTCCAAGAACCCCAACTACAATTGGTATCACTTTCACACTCATATTCCACAGTTTTTTCAATTCTCTGCCAAGGTCCAGGTATTTGTCTATCTTTTCATTTTCTTTCATCTTCACCCTGTGATCTGCTGGAACTGAAAGACCTACCAGTTGACAAGTTCTCTTTTTGTTAAACACTACTAGGTCTAGTCTTCTAGCTGAAATAAGGCGATCCGTCTTTATCTCAAAGTCCCATTCTCAAGAACAGACTCTCGTTTATGCATCTACCATTTTGTTGTATGGTTAAACAATTTTTTCTATAATTCCCAGTGGATCACCTTTTCAACCCAAGTGTGCCTAGCTTTGTATTCCCGTTGTGATAGTTTGCTGCATTGCTGCATTTGCCTAATACATGGTTAGTGGTCTCCTCTCTGTCACCACACACTCTACAGTTGTTGTTTGTTGTGTCTTATCATTTTTTGCTTTGTTATAATTTGTTCTTATGGCATTGTTTTGAGCAGCAATTATCAGTGACTCGGGAAGGTGATCCACTGGGAATTATGCAAAAAAAAAAAATTTTGGTCATACAACAATATGGTATATGCATAAACCAGAATCTGTTCTTGAGAACGAAACACATAAAATTCTCTGGGACTTTGAAATAAAAACGGATCACCTTATCCCAGCAAGAAGACCAGGCCTAGTGTTGATAAACAAAAAAGAAAGAACTTGTCAACTGGTGGATTTTGCAGTTCCAGCAAATCACAGGGTGAAGCTAAAGGAAAATGAAAAAATAGACAAATATCTGGACCTTTCCAGAGAACTGAAAAAGTTATGGAATATGAAAGTCAAAGTGATACCAATTGTAGTTGGTGCACTTGGAACGGTCCCAAAAGGATTGGGAAATGGTTTGGAAAGTTTGGGAATCAAAGGAAGAATTGAAACAATTCAGAACACTGCACTGCTACAATCTGCCAGAATACCCAGAAGAGTCCTGGAGACCTGAGGAGACTTGCTGTCACTCAGACTCCAGTGAACGACCATAAGCTAATGCTTCTGTGAAAACTCAAAATGAGTAAATAATAATAATAATAATTTTACGCTAAAAATATTTATTCAAATAATTAAGAAGTGATATCATCAGCAGCAGCAACATGTCACGCTAACAGCATGTATTCCCTTGACACTCTCTCGACAACCGACCTTATCAGTAATGGTTCCTGGTAAATCCTCGCTGGATGCACCATACTTTCGACCTTGTGTCACATCCTACCCGCAGCGAACGGGTTTGGAAAATAAAACGTGGTATGATGGTTAGCTAGATAGGAGCGAGTTCGATCCTTGCGCCATCCTTGCAACCTTGTGCCACATCCTACCTGTTGTGATCCGGTTAGGTTAATACCCACTTTTCTATTGCTATTCTGCGACATCATTTCAAAACTCAGCTTGATCTATTCCATCCAAAGATAGCAATGCGGTTTCAAAACCCGGTGTCCTAGGTATGATGTTAAATTTCATCTAATGGGGAAGTTTAAAGCTCTGGGGAGTGTGGAGTACCCCTTTGTCGCCATTACTCCCAGGTCTATTCTGACCCGCATTAGTATTACCTGCTAGGGTCCCATGTATGGGTTAAATAGAAAAAAAAAGGAGTTTTAAAAACTGTGTTATAAATTGGGTTTTAAAAAATTGAATAGAATAAAAATAAAACGAAAAAAAAAAGAGTTGACATGCCGTAAGATCCAACTAACCAAAACCCGGGAATATCCACAGAACCCGGCTACACCGATCACAGTTGTTTAATTGCTCTGACAGTTAGTACATTTCTCTGCTTGCAAAATCCACTTTAATTACGATGTATGAATATCTGTCACTAATAATTGTCATCACAGTTTATTTCTCCGCCTCCGCCTTCATCTCTATTGGAATTCTTTTTTTTTTTGTTCCACCGACCCTACCGCCACTCCTATGGAATAGACCCTTTACCTTCGCAGATACCCTCATTGTTGACTTGTTTTAATTATTTCAGCTTTGTTAATCCATCATATTCAATTATGTTGGCTCGCTGGGTAGAACTGGATATTTGTAAACAATATTCACAAGCCCATCCACCATTTTACAAATAATAAGCAGAAAGAAAACGAAAAAGAACATAATCCCCACTGATTATTTTGTGATTGGAACAGGAAATTTCTGTTCGGTTCTTTGGCGATTCTCATTAGCCCTAATTGAAGAACAAGAAAAGAGTTTACTTCTCCCATCTTCTAATAATTAATCTTCTATATAATAATACTCGTGTTCCTAAATAGTACGACCGTTCTCATCTTGCAACACCCATTGATTAAAAACAAGAACGTCCAAATCGTCTAGGATAAAATGAAAAATGTAAATCTTCATTATCTGGTGTTGCTTAACTGTCAAATCCTTATTTCTTATAAGTATCGTTACCTCAGCTAAATAATGAACCATTCCGTTTTTATTATAAAGAAAGAAAGGAGAGAAAAGGGACATGTTAACAAGAAAGAAGGAAAGAAACACAGTGGAGGGGAAAAAACAAAGAGAGGGATGAGCACGCGGAAGCGATAACATTAATCTGTTTCAATCGAACATAATGAAAAGATGAAAAGAAGGAAAGAAAGAAAAAAAGAATGAGTGAGCGAGGGAGTTAAATCAAGATAATTATGCATTTTACAAATTGAAGTATTTAGCAATAGCTCTGAAGTAAACATATCAGACGTTGTAATAATTACATTATCATACTGTGGGATATCCACATGTCCTCCTAGTCTTCTAATAACGCCTATAATGTATTACGTTGTGATTTATGTTGGTGGGGTCTCCTCATTAAATGGCAAGACTCTGAAATTAGTAGACAAGTTCACATACTTCGGTAGCAATATCTTATCTACTAAAAGCACAGCAGGCATCCATCGTAAGAAATGGACACAGTGGAATCAGTTCAAATCTTGGACGTGGCAGCTTGTATTTTACAGAACGTTAATACTGTTGGGAAACGTATACACCCAACTATTCTCTTTCCAGCAATGGTTAACATAGCAGAGCAGACTGAGCTCTTTCACATTGGTATGACAACCAGTCCTGGAAAAGGAAAACTCTGAATTCAAATCTGTTATGTCGCATATTTTTTCGTGGCGGAAGTGTTGTCTAAATACATACAAGAGTATTGTTGCTTGAAGTATCCATACAGTTGTTGTTCTTCCGATTTTTGTTTTATAGATTTAAAAAAATATTATTATGTTGTCTACTGTTTATAGCCTTACTTTCCATTTCCTATAATGTTTTTTAATCGAGACCAAGGATGTGGAAAGGTATATGAATTTTATGTATTTATGTTTTTTTTCTATTTTTTATTGTTATTTTTCCATTCACATTGATAATACACTCCTAATCAGATGACAATGTTCATTGTTTGCATTTCGTATAATGGACCGTATGACCTTTAGGCACCCATTTTTATCTCGATTAAGAAAGGACGTGTTTTTTATTTACACCGTCAATATCCGGTTATTTTAACAGACGATTTTTAGATTTGAAGAAATAATAAAACTAACCCCTAACCATAACCCTAACCCTAACCCCTAACAAACAATCGTATATTGACAGTGTAAATGAAAAACATGTCCTTTATTAATCGAAATCAAAAAGGGGTGCCTAAAGGTAATATGGTCCCGTATAATTTGGAACGACCAGTTGTAGACTTTCATCCAGAATCTTTATATAGTCTTCAGATTTCATTATTTCTCTTATTGCAATTAATTGTCCAGTCTCCCTTCAGCTAAATTACCCCCCCCCCAAACATCGTCGAGCTGCCTCCATGTTTTAACATTGGTACTGTATTCTCTGTGAGTAAAACCTCATCTTTCTTGTGCCAAATCTTCTGTACATAACTATGTTTCAAAAGCTCTTTTTATTTTCATCAGTACTTAATCCCAAAAGCAATTTTCTTTGTCCATGAACGTTTTGGCAAAATTAAACCGAGCCACAATGTGACATGGATTGAGAAGAAGATTTTGTCGTGGTCGGTTTCCATACAACCCATTTCTATTAAAACAACGTTGTATTCTGCGAGTACTTAGGTTGATACTCATCATATCCAAAAGCGGTGTCTTTCAAAACAAATATTGGGTTTATATTAACCTCACGACACAGTGTAATATAGCGGGTCTATTTGAAAGTAATTCTTTCTTTTTTGTCAACTTAAAAACGCAAATTCACTAGTTCCTTTTTTTCATTTTAGTTGTCGTGTTTTACTTACTCTCTACTTTTCTATTTTTTCTCTTTCTCTGCTTCATCTTCCTTTTTCTTCTCGTGAGTTGTTGTGCCGTGGATCTTTCTTCTTCAATATTTTCTGTTCAACCGTAGATGTCTTTCTTTCTTCTTTTCTCTATTTTCTGTCTTATTTGTCAAGTATTTAGGACGCCACTCCGTAGATTTGGTAATCCAGGTTCACGCACCCTTGCTGGAAAGCCAAGTTCACGGCGCCAAATTAGAAGTAGGTAACGTAGCGGGTCTATATTGACAGGTGTGATGACGTGTTAATAGTAATTGTAATATACTTATCTTTCTTCTTTTCATATTTTACTTCCCGAGGTTGGATCCAGGGTGACCCAGAAAAAACAGAACTTTGTAATAAAACAGTTAATTTTTAACTAGGGGGTTTTAGGGTTAGGGTTGGGTTTTCAGTGGAAAATGCCCTAAGTTGGTTCTTTTTTTTTTTTTTTCAAGTTATACCGCTTCGGATACAGACTTCAATCATAGCTGGTGTTGTTTTTCCACCAGTCAGCAGATAGCAGTTTTTGCGGCAGGAAGCCTGGACGGAACTCCGCAAAGATTACCATTATTTGTATTATTCAGACTATTGTCCTCGTCTTCATTGTTATCTGTACAAAGTTTCGGCTGATGTCCCTCCGGCCGTCTTCAGGTATTTCTTGTCAGACTCGGGGAACCTTCTTGTAATTGGGAGCCATCACGGAACTTTGAACCCAACCCTTTATTAGGTCCACGGGGGTATCGTTCTCATTCCACTAACCATAGCTGGGGTACAGGTGTTAAGCTGTGTTAAATATTATTCTATGTTACTGATGCCCCTGACCAGGATTGAACCTGCAGTCTAGAGATAACTGGCATTTAGAACTGTCTTAATCTAACTCCTTTATCTACTAGGATATGTGTTCAATTTGACAATCCAGTGTGAATTTTTTCAATTGCAAAAGTTACAATTTATTTTGTAAAAACGGATTTGAAGTAGCCTCTTGGCAGGCATCTTGATCAAAATGGACGAAAAAAACGTTTTAAATATATCAAAAATGAATTATATGTGTAATATTATTTTGCTTTTTTACTGATGCTCATTATGTTACTACTTTTCGACTTAGACAAAAATTTGACCTTAAATAATCAATTTAATAAATTTTAGTTCGTTTTTAAAAATGAAAAGCAGATGATATTTTGGCAGATCCTACTCTTTTCCCTAATCATCTAGCGAGAGCTTAATGGGTGACCCAACGGATCACGTTTTGTCTAGTACACACACACACACATATATATATATATATATAATATATATATATAGAGAGAGAGAGAGAGAGAGAGAGAAAGTGAGGAGCGGAGGCACCTTACTCATGTGGTGTATTGGTTACCAAAACAGATTAGTAGGCAATCATTCGTGAGTTCAAATCTCACTGGGTGCCCAATACCTCTGGCTTGTGGCATAACTAATCTTAGCTAAGTAAATTAAACACATGCATATTATATATAAAAGTAAGTAAGTAAAGTCGTCGGGTGGTCTAATGTCGGTATCAGCCAACTAGTGAGGAGTCTATTCCCTTTTCACTAGCGCTAGACCAAGGAGATTATTTTAGCGTCTGAGGTGGGGCACCACACCCACTATCGGCTCCTTACTTTACCGCACAGATCCCTGTGCTACTCATACGCTGAGTATCAAACTATGAACCTTGTGGTTTCTAGCCAAACGCTCTACCAACTGACCAAACCCGGCCTATATATATATATGAGGAAGAATGAATAAAGAAAAGAAAGTACTGAATGGATAATAAAAGATGAATTTAATCAATATCACTTACACATGTGTTTCGGTCAGTTTATCTATGTGTACACGTCGGATTCAATTCCAATTCCATTTTTACACACACACACACACACACACACACACACACACACACACATATATATATATATATATATATATATATATATATATATATATATATGTATGTCTGTGTGTGTCTGTGTGTGTCTTTAATTTTGTAGAATAATTCTAAACTAGGCGTAAGGCTTAATTCTTACTAAATAACCATTAATGTTAAATAGTCGTTAATGTTAAATGACTGAAACTGAAGCGATACATAAGTGAATATCTCATTAGTGTAGGGTATGAAAAAAAAAATATTTGTATATTCATATTAACTGACCCGAACAAACAGACAGACAGACAGACCTAGCAGCTTTATGTATAGAGAGATAGCGCGTTTGTGTATCTATGGAGGAGTGTTTGTGTTTGTGTACGTAAGTGTGTGCGTGTGTGTGTGGTTGTGTGTGTGAGAATGTGTGTGTTAATGTGTATGTATGTGTGTATGTGTTTGTTTGTGTATGTGTGTTTCTGTCTGCTTGTGTGTGTTGTGTGTGTGTGTGTGTGTGTGTGTGTGCGTGCGTGTGAGCGCGTGCGTTTCTCAGCAACATCCATCTTTCCCTGTATGTGCAAATTCTTTCTCGCTTTAATTCGGATTAATTCTAGCCACCCTCACCCCCCCAACACCTCCCACCTTCCATACCGCCCCCGATCTCTCACTAAAGACAGACACAGAAATTTGTCGGAAGATATTCATATATATATATATATATATATATATATATATATATATATATATATATATATAATATAATTAATATATATATATATATATATATCGTAATTTCGTTTTTTTCGTCGTTTCAAAAAAGATAGGTACGATTCGTTTGGCCAAATGAATAAATAAACAAATAAATAAAAACGAGAAGAACGAACAACAAATTAATGAGAGAAAAAAAAATGGCCGTTGGTGAAAATCACGTGACCAGTCATAAGCTCAACAAGGCGATGACAGATTGAGTCGAATGACAAAGTGATTAATAGTGAGACGCCAAAGGTCTTCTGGCGACTACAAATTACACCTAATAACCCCAAGTTCTGGAATTCGCCTCAACGGTGGGGTCACTAATTATGATGATGATGATGACGTCAATAATTATGACAACAACAACATTGCCAACATCACCACCGCCAACAACAAAAACAACAATAACAGCAATAATAATAATAATAATAATAATAATAATAATAATATATCTGGGACTTCGAGATAAAGACGGGTCACCCTATCCCAGCCAGGATACCAGACCTAGTGTTGATTAAAAAAAAAAAAAAAAAAAGAGTACGTGTCAACTGGTGGACTTTGCGGTTTCATCAGATCACTGGGTGAATATGAAGGAAAACGAAAAGATGGACAAATTCCTAGACCTTGCCAGAGAACTGAAAAAAATATGGAATATGAAAGTCAAAATGATACCAATTGTGGTTGGTGCACTTGGAACGGTCCCAAAAAGATTGGAAAAATGTTTGGAAAATCTGGAAATCAGAGGGAGAATTGAGACCATCCAGAATACTGCACTGCTGCAATCTGCCAGAATACTCAGAAGAGGCCTGGAGACATGAGGAGACTTGTTGTCACTCATACTCCATGGAAATACCATCAGCTAATGCTGGTGTGAAAAACTAATAATAATAATAATAATAATAATAATAATAAGAATACCAGACCTAGTTTTAATTAAAAGAAAAAAAAAGAAAATCTGTAATCTATATTTTGCTGTATCAGCAGACCACTAAATGAAATATAGAAAGCAAAAACAAATACCTGTACCTTCCTAGAGAGCTGAAAACATACAATCGTATTCGGATCCATTGGAAAGGTCATCGTGAACTTTGAAAAGGAGGCTCGAAGAACTGGAAATTAGGGAAAGAATTGAAACGATCCAGACTACAGCACTGCTAAAATCGGTTAGAATAATTTGAGAAGCGAGTGTACTTGCTGACATTTAAACTCCAGGAATAAAATAATAATGGTCTATTCCTTACAATTAATAACTTCAGTGATGACTTCAAAATGGAACTTGGAAACAAGTCTACCGAAGCCATCTTAAAGATTGGAAAACTAGAGAAGGGATTCCTACCAAATATGAGTTAAATAGTATCACTACTGTTGTTCTACAAGGATGACTTTGGCATTACATAACCCAAGAAGACTGATATACCATAAAATAAAGAAACAAAACAAAACAACTAAATCAGACCGCAATTTTTACTTAACACTGACACTAGGATCAATAATTATGATATTTCAGACTGTTGTCCTCATCTTTATTGTGAATTTTGTTACAATATACACATCCCCCGATGATGCTCCATGATAGGACTGAAAGTGCTTGGGAACATAATAGTCATGAAAAATGTTTTAGACAATTTCGACCGGACATTGCAACATCTATTCAGTGGCTTTAAAGGATTAAAACCAAAATATCTAGACAGAAGATATCTATATTATATATATATATATATATATATATATATATATATATATATATATATACCAACCCCTCTGCATGAGTAGGATGGGACACAAGGTCAATTTTTTAAGCGGAGATTAACAGATTCGAATTCAAAGACTTCCTTCCCATAGAGTGATTACCTAGACAATGTTAAAGAGCTCGACCCGCCCTACTATTTACCCATAGCTGGAGGGTGAGTAGTTGGATGCGTACCTTTCCCAATGGTATTAGCGCTATGTAAAATGCAAACAGCTTCGTCCATGACTTGAACTCGCGTTGATGAGTTCATTTCCTACGACTCTAACCTTTGCACCACGCACCTTGATAATCATATATATATATTCGTCAGGATAATTTTGATATTTCAGACCGTTGTCCTTATCTTTATTGTGTATAAATCCAACGTTTAGGCCACTGTAACCTCTACACTGTTAAGTTGTTGTAGTTTTTTAAAAAATTACCTTAAAATAAGTCATTTTCAGACGATTTCCCAAGAATTCAAACGTGGTTAGGGCCGGGTTAACTCAGTCGGTAGAATGTTCGGCTAGTAATCACAAGGTTCCTAGTTCGATACCGGCCCTCGCCAACTCAGCATATGAGTAGCACAGGAATCTATGCGGTAAAGTGAGGAGCTGATGGTAGGTGTGGCGCTCCACCTCAGATGCTAAAATAATCTCCTTGGTCTAGCGCTAGTGAAAAGGGGATAGACTCCCTCGATGACAGGCTGATACCGATATTAGGCCGCTCCGACGGAGCTTAAGTCATTACCCCTTACTCAAGAGTGCCTTAACCAGCGTAAATGCCACCATACGTATTGAACAGAAATGAGATTGGACAGGGAATAACAAATTCAACGTGGCCTACTGATTGTAAACCAATTAGCACTTATGATATCCGTGGAAAGCACTGGATTCCGCTAGATCACCGAAATGAAGCAGCAATGATCCTGTTCGATACTTAACTGGGTGACCATTTAAGCAATAGCAGTTACTGTAAGTAACCTGAGCCCCTTGTTTGTCTAAAATGACATGATTCGACATTAAATGACCCGACAAGGGTTGATATGCCGTAAAACAAAACAAACAAATCAAAAGCTTAACTATCTATAAATATCAGTTTATTGATATCTATCTATCTATCTATCTATCTATCTATCCGCCTATATTATTATGTTCGTATCTATCTATCTATCTGCTTCAGTCTATTCATATCTATCTATCCATCCATCGATCTATCCCAGTGTGTTCATATCTATCTATCTACCTATCTATCTATTTCAGTATCTATTTATCTATCTAATTATGTTCGTATCTATCTATCTATCTATCTATTTATCTGTTTCAGTCTGTTCATTTCTATCTATCTATCTATCTATCAGTCTATATTATTAAGTTAGTATCTATCTATCTGCTTCAGTCTGTTCATATCTATCTATCTATCTATCGATCTGCTGATATGCAGTAAAACAAGACAAAAAAGCCCCCAACCTATACCAGTCTGATGATATCTATCTATCTATCTGCGCCTATATGTTTCTATCTATCTATCTATATAGTCTCTTTCTATATATGTATCTATCTATCTGCAATGAGCTTGCTCAATACTTAATCGGGTGATCACTTAAGCAACAGCATGTACATAAAGAGACTAGAAAGCAAAACAATATACTATGGAAAAGATGCGCCACTTGAGATCAAATATTGACGGTACCTACCAAGAGTTTTAGGAGGACTGGTTCTAATAGAGCTTGAACTGACCTTCAAGACTATCACTAAACACATGTTCAGCAAAAACAGATGAACTACTCCTCCAAATAATAAGACATAAAATAACTACACTTCTCCAAAAATACCCTGAAATCCCTGAAATTTTACCTGAAGAAAACGAAGCTGTTGCTTTTTAACACTGTGACAACCTGTCGGAACTCCTCTCAACAATCCAAATAGAAGTGTTCGCCTCGATAGCCACTAATATCCGACAAAGACGGATCAAATTTCAACCTGCACCCACACACACTTCTGGAACGAACGCGAGAGAAAAATAAAGGGTCATAGAATATTTTCCGACTGAAAACTGAGCTAAGTTACTCTTAGAAAAGCCCATCTGAGCCACCCGTGCACAATTAAAAAAAGGGCTGATTTGACTCATCTGGCAGAAAGGACCATAACATCAGATAGAGAACACGTCTAATAAGCGACTCAAGCATCTCAGGTGGTCGGTGTGACTAGCTGTCTGCAATCTCACCTCACACGTAAATTTTTCACATGGTCTTTTCAAATAAAACTCTGGTACTCTACATATTCCTGAATAAACAAAACACATCTCCATTTGTGTGTTACTACTTACACTATTCCATTTAACGCAAGTTATGGATGACTAAAGGGGCCGGGTTAGCTCAGTCGGTAGAGCGTTCGGCTAGAAACCACAAGGTTACTAGTTCGATACCGGCTCTCGCCAACTCAGCGTATGAGTAGCACAGGGATGTTTGCAGTAAAGTAAGGAGCTGATGGTAGGTGTGGCACTCCACCTCAGACACAAAAATACCCAACAATCTTCCTTTGTCTAGCGCTAGAGAAAAGGGGATAGACTCCCTCGCTGATTGGCTGATACCGACCCCGACGACTTTACTTTACTTTTTTACTCTGTCAATAGGCAGATTAATGTGTATAGATTCCGCCTTGGAATCACAGGGTTCAGGATTCGATACTGACCATCGCCAACTCAGCACATGAGTAGCACAGCTTGAACTTGTGTGGTAACGTGAAGAGCTGATGGTAGGCATGGTTCTCCACCCCAGATGCAAAATATAATCTCCCTGGTTTAGAGCCAGTGAAAAGCGGACTGACTCCCTGTGACATCGTACTAAATGAGTTCAAACTCTAGTAACACTATTACGTTCACTTTCGGGTTAATACCATTAGAAAAGTACTATTTTACACGAATAGCTTTGGGATTAAATAACCCACTGAGGTTGGCATGCCATTAAACAAAGAAACCAAACCAAACTAAGCATCGATGACTCCGGAATGTCATCATCACCAAGTCGTGTCGGCAGCATGGATTCCTATGATTCTCCCCCTCCTCTCTCTTTCTCTGGTATGACCACGAATAATAGTCCATAGAAGAACATAGTTTATGAATCCCTCCTTACTTCCCCTGAATGCCAGGTTCGTCTTATTTGTATGATTTGTGATATGAGACATACAACATCCTTTTGTAGTTTCCATCTAGCTTTCTCTCAAAATGTTTCGTAAAGTCTAGGTTGTGCAACCATACAGTAGTACTGACACTAGTTGGTGTATTTAATCGATATTTAGAGGCGTTGACCAATGATATTAGTTGTTGATTGTCAATTGTTGATTATAAACATGTTAAGAATAACATTGGAGGCTGGTGGTGTTATGGTTACCGTCGTAGGAAATGGATACGGCGAGACGAGTTCAAATCCTGGATGATGCTGTTTGTATTTCACATGATGGCAGCAAACTCGTGTTCGAGTATTGCCATAGCTTGATAAAAAAAATACATAAATAAAATAAAATAAAATAAAAAAATTCAGAAGTTCAAAGAATAC
>CM042159.1:10758374-10760874 GCA_023376005.1 Doryteuthis pealeii
GACTAATTCAACGACCCCCCCCCTTTTAATGCAGTGGGGAGTGGTGTTCAGTGATTGAACCAGGATTACCTCGTTTTCAAACTAACGACTAATCAATCTCATCATCATCATCATTATCATCATCATCATCACTAGGGTCCAAGTGGTGCAGCTATACAGCAGTACTGATATAACCACAGCCTGGAAGAATTTTCGCTTTAACTTGTCAGTGAGATCGGATTTCCATATGACTGATAATTTGTTTGTGGCCGACGATGCCTTTCCTATTCGTGTATTAACATCGCTTTCTGTTGATGAGATATTACTACCTAGGTATGTGAATTGTTCTACTGGCTTAAGAGGCTTACCGTCGAGCGTGAAGATGTCTCCTTTCTTTTTGAAGCTCATGAACTTAATTTTTTTTTTACGATCGGAGGATTAAGGAACAAAAGTATTAATATATAGATAATAATGATAATAATAATCTCTAATAATAACAGCGCAAAACAATATCATACGGACCAATTATATTGAAGCGAAAATAGATAAGACGCAAAAGAATAGCAAGTGTGGAATATGTGGAAGCAGAGATGATACTATTAGTCAAATAACAATCAGCACTCTAGTATAAAGAGAGTACAATACTAAGCATGACTGGGTGGGAAAGGTGATCCACTGGGAATAGTGCAAGAAATTAAACTTTTAACAGACTAGCAAATGGGATATGCACAAACCGGAGTCCGGTCTAGAGAATGATACGCATAAAATTCTCTATGATTTGGGGATACAAATGGATCACTTAATCCGCCCAGAAGACCAGACCGAGTGTTAATTAACAAAAAAAAAAAAAAAAAAAAAAAAAAAAGTCACCTCTTGAATTTTGCCAGTCCGGTGAAAATGAAAGAAAACTAGAAATTGAACACTTGGACCTTGCCAGAGAACAAAAACAAAAAAAATGTGGAACAGGAGTTCGAATGTGATATCAATTGTAGTTGCTGCCTTTGGGACGGTTCTCAGGGGTTTGGAACAAAGACTGAAGGAATTGGAAATTATAGGAATAATCGAGACAACACTGTTAAGATCGGCTAGAATTCTCAGAAGTTACCTGAAAACCTGAGGAGAATTGGTCCCTCAAACTCCTGTGAAAACCTACTTGCTAACGCCGGAGTGAAAAATTTGCAAAGAATGAGATTGTGATAAAAAATAACAACACTAAATAATATAAATTAAACAAATAAATTAACAGATGAAAATATTGATATAATTTAACCACGTAAATAAACTAGACTGCGCTAACCCAGAATTCCGCATTATATACCCCCCCCCCACATCATGTCCTATACAATCTATACATATATAAAGGGCAGTTGTGTGTATGTGTATGTTCGGATGAAACTACGAAAATAGAACAATTAATGACAAAGTAAATATATATACACATTAAATATCACAATGGCTTGATTTTTGCGCAAAAATAATGAAGGTTTGAGTTATCTTTGTGAAGATAATTAAAAATAAAATTTAAATGATAACAGCATGGATTTTTTTTTCATTTAATATTTTAGATAGTAGACATTAACATTTCTTCTCAGAGTAGCTGGATCAATACAAGGTCTATTTTTTTACATAGGGATTTAAATGGGGCATCACACGAGGATTCAAACACGATTCAGTAATGATGGATCTGCGGGACTAACTTAAAAATCCCCCTCTACCCAGGCGATGCTGAGTAGCTACTGCTTGTAATATATAATGGAATATCCACCACACGGGAGCCACTTGGTGTGACAATCGCATAGGCGAGTATCTTACAGTCACCAAGCGCCATGGTGGTCACCCCCCCCCCAAAAAAAACGCAAACACTTTGAAGTAAATGCTACAAAACCAGTATTATCAAGCTGCAAAAAGGTGCCAGCACACTGATATTAATCAGATGTGGTTCATGCAAGATGGGACACCTCCACACACTGCCAATGACACCATTGCATGGCTAGAAAGAAGGTTTTATGGCAGGTTTTTCTCACTCAGAAGTAAGTATACCTGTTCCCCGTACAGTCCAGACCTTAACCCATGCCACTATTTTTTTGTGGGGCTATCTTAAAGAGCGAGTATATTCTAATCATGTACCTCATGATGTACAGCAGCTGAAGCAGAATATCAAGTAAGATGAATCACTGTAGATGAGTCAGAAGAACCCGTATCCAGCATGTGCTAGCTCACGGTGGTGCCTGGATTGAGCACATCATCAACAACTAATGGATTGATGTAACCTTCCCAGAGTGAATCTAGTCTGTAAAATATGTGCATATTCTTGCCATTCAGTTAGTTTTCTGTAATTTGGCACCCAGTGTGGTTAAAAATGTTGAGTATTAAAAATATTATGGCATATATTAAAATTTGCACTAATACCATTGGGAAAGGTATGAATCCTACTTTCCCTCCAGCTATAGGTAAATAGCAGAGCAGACTGGGTTCTTTAACCATGGCTAGGTACCCAGTCTAGAAGAAGGAAAACTCTGAA
>CM042159.1:10763374-10765874 GCA_023376005.1 Doryteuthis pealeii
GTACTTCGACAGCTGTTATATCAGTATGAATTGTTAAATAATTGTCAAAATTGGTTGTTTGGTTTGTTTTGTTTTACGGCATATCAACCTCGGTGGGTCATTTAATGCTGACAAAGTTGTGAAATCAATTCATTCTTAATGCATAATACAATTTTGTTTATAAACTCATGTTTTTCTATTCAACCCATAGATGGGACCCTAATAGGTACTACCACTCCGGGTCAGAGTGTACCAGGGAGCAATGGTGATGAAGGGGTGCTCTACATTCCCCAAACCTCCAAAACTGGAACCGCACCATCAGATAGAGTTTAACGTCATTGCCAGGACATGTAGACCCTCAGTCACCGCCTTCTAGCACCCATATGATAAAAAGGGGTTGGGGCTTGCCATAAGGGCAATAGGGTTGGGAAAATCATATAGGTGCTAGGGCTTGACGTGACTACCGTCCGTCTAGCTCAAGAAAAGCCTAAAGTGGAATATTGCAAGTCATGGACTGCTCAACCACCTGGGTTCTATCCTTAAGCATCACGGGTTGCCACCCATGGCCAACAGGTGGCCTCATTGGGGCAGTTGGTACATTCTAACGCCCCACCGACAGGGCGATCAAAATTGGTGTATTACTTACTAGCAGGACCCGTGGATATACCACGGTATGATAATTTAATTATTAGAACGTTTGATATGTTTTACATAAGAGCTATTGCTAAATAGTTAAATATATAAAAAACATAATAATCTTAATTTAACTCTCTCTTTCTTTCCTTCTTTTTTCTTTCTTTCTTTCCTTCTTTTCATCTTTTGTTCGATTGAAAATATTAGCGTTATCGCTTCCACGCGCTTACCCCTCTCTCTATATATATTTCCCCTTTATATTCTTTCTTTCTTTCTTTCTTTCTTATTTTTCTGTGTAGCATGTCACTTTACTTCCCTTTCTTTATAATTATAAACTGAATAGTCTATTATTTAGCTGAAGTGGCTACACTCATAAGAAATAAGAATTCGGTGAATAAGAAACATCATATAATCAGGATTTATGTTTTTGCATTTGATTTTGGAAGATTTGTCTCATTTTTCAACCAGAGGGTGTGGCAAGATGATAACGGTCGTACAATTAAGGAACACGAGTATTAATATAGAGATTAATAAAATCCTAATATCGAACATGGAAGAATATAAGAAACGTGTTATGCTTTTTTTATTTCAAGAAAGGTAAAAATTCAATTAAAACTGCCCCCCCCCCTCCGAAAAAAAAATGAATAAAATAAAACCATGGTGTCCTGAGTCTGACACTAAACTCAATAAGAGTATGCGATTACTTGGTCTGATTTTTGCCACTGACTGTGTCTACAATATTAAAACTCATATATATATATATATAATATATATATATATATATATTTTTTTATGTTTGTTTTAGAAGTATTGTTTATATATATTATTATATTTTTGCTTGAAGGCAATTACAATACGTATATCGTATAAAATTCGATAATTATAGAAAAAAAACCATGACAAGTGAATTTGGCAAACGATTATGCGATGCTAGAACATCGTACACTCATTGTAATTGCCTTCAAGCAAAATATATATATATATATATATATATATATACACACACATACACACGCGCGCACACACACACACACACACACACATAATATATATATATATATATATATATATATATATATAAGGAAAGATCGGGGTGTGCTAATATTCACATTTGCAGTCGGTATATTTGCCATTACTCCCAGGTCAACTCAGTAAGTAAAACCCATCTGTTTGAAAAGTATTAGTATTATTAGACAGGAATATTTAAAACCATAACTGTGTGCAAATACATTATTATAGTATAAGATAAGAATAGTTACTTGAAAAATATAAACATCCAAAATAAAATATAATAGTTACTTGAATAGTAAGTAAAAAACATAATATGAATAATTACTTGAAATCATATTGTTACGATTCATGTGTCCATTTTAGGGATGTAGTTGAAAGCAACTTTACAGTTGAGATCCTGTGTGGCATAAAGTTTGATCCTTTCTTGAAGTAGAAAGATGTAGTATAAGTTTTAATCCTTGTCCGCTGATCCGTCCTTAAAGTAGGAGTTATATCAGTTTATCATGTCTTGAAATAGGGAGTTGTATAATCCTCGTCTGTCGGTCTGTCATTCCAGCGAGCAATTCTAGGACAATTTATCAACGCCTCTAAATAGTAAATTAAATACATGTTTGGGGTATTTTGATTGGACGATTCAGCCACCGCTGTTTTGGAACAGTCTATAAATATAGGTTGTGGTCATTAGCACACCTTATACCCAAAAATAATGGGCACCTCACGTGGTGTAATGGTTAGCAAGCTAGATTTGCAGACCATTGATAGTGAGTTCGATTCTCATTGGGCGCCCGGTATTCTGGCCTTGTGCCACATCTAAGCTATGCTTAGTAAATAACTATACCCAAAAATAATGAGCACCTCACGTGGTGTAATAGTTAGT
>CM042159.1:10770874-10805874 GCA_023376005.1 Doryteuthis pealeii
TATAGACAGGAAGACCGCTTTGTGTTTAATTTGAACCCTGACTATATATATATATATATATATATATATATATATATATATATGTGTGTGTGTGTGTGTGTGTGTGCATGCCATTTTAAATAGATAATTTAGAGTACTTACACAATGTATTCACCGTTCACAGATGAAATAACTTTTCGCTAAATATTTGGAGGCTTCCATTTGGTGGACCCCCCCCCCCTAAACTGCAGCCCCCTAAATCTGTGCTTTAATCCGACATTGAGAGCCGGAAAATCCCCGTCATTTAAAATGATTGATGCCATATAATCCTTCTGTTTTCCTTTCTCTCATTTCACTTTGTAAATTTTAATTAGATTTTAATAGTACAGATTATTATCAATTGTCATTTGATTGGGATTCTTTTTTAATGACCTATCAACCTTAGTGGGTTATTTAATGCAAAAGCCATTCTTATAGAAAAAACAGTATTGGTACAATTTAACCCATAGCTGGAGGGATTTGCGGTTGAAACATTTTTAAGAATCTGTCGCAATTTATATATCAATACTCGGACCATATTACATTTAGGCACCCCTTTTTCGATCTCATTTCATTTTTTATTTACACCGTCAAAATCCGGTTGTTTGTTAACAGACGATGTTTAGAGTTTTTTTTAATTATAAAACTAACGCCCCACCCTAACCCCTAACCCTAACCCTTAACAAACAACCGGATTTTGACTGTGTAAATTAAAAAAATGTCCCTATGAAATGAAATCGAAAAAGGGGTGCCTAAAGGTCATATGGTCCAATACTCGTGTACTAAGTACCACTGCTATGATCTTGCTAAAAAATGTGGTTAAAAATGCGACCGTCCAAGATGAAATGCAAAAATGTAAATCCTGATTATCTGGTGTTTCTCATCAACTGAATTCTTATTTCTTATGAGCGTCATACCTTAGCTAAATAATGGATCATCCCGTTTTTGTTATGAATAAAAAAGGGAAGAAAAAGGACACGCTACACATAAAAATATAATAAGAAAGAAAGAGAGTAGGGTAAAGATAGAGAGAGGTGGTGAGCGCGTGGAAGCGATAACGCTAATCTGTTTCGAACATAATGAAAAGATGAAAAGTTTAGAGTCTTATCATCAGGTGCAGTTTAGTGTCATTTGGAGGTCATTCCTTTTTTTATTATATATATATATAACGGTGTTACCCCTTCTGTGCACTGTCTATTTGGCCATTCTATTAGATTATTTATACCGAACACGTTTTGTTTTATTCATTCTTGATTGATATTCAAAAAATTCTTAAAACTATTTTTAAACTCGTGTTTTTTCTTTCTATTTAATCCATACATGGGACCCTACTAAGTATTACCACTCCGGGTCGGAGTAAACCCGGAAGTAATGGCGCTAAAAGGGTTCCCCACACTTAACATATTCTTTACAGATTTACGTTTTTTGTGTAGTTGTTTCTTCAATTTCTTTTGCACGGGATATCCGGGTGGGAATAGTGTATTAATCCACCAAAGGTTTTACACGAGTGCTTTCTGCACAACTTAGTGTCATCATTAGGTGTGAAACTGGTGAGATGTTTCCACTGTTTCTTTTTAAACAAACAGTAGTACTAGGAATTAGTAGTGCTCACGAGTTTCTTTTAAACAAACAGTAGCAGTAGGAATTCATATGGATTCATACACCAATTCAATACGGACGTTAAAAAGGATCGAACAAAAATTCCTACTGCAACTATTTCTTTAAAAGAAACTACGAATCGTCTTTAAATATATTTATTGAAGTAAAGACTACACAAAAAAGGTATACATAAACCTACAATATATGCGATTCCCTAACCTCTTGGCATATAATATCCCTAGAATGGTTGACATGCCTTTAAAATGACTTAATCACCAAATGTTAAGTGGGGAATTCAGAGGTGAAATTTCTTTTCCAAAGGCGACCCCCCCCCGCCCTCAATACTGCAATCTTGCTTCTCTAAAATCTTCCACTACATAATAAAATATTAGAACTTGTTGATGATTAAATTCAAATCTTCATGTCCCCTCTTCTTGTCAGGTTTACCTCTTCACCCTCTTCCCCCTTCTCAGGTTCCCTCAATCCCGACCCCCTTTTTGGGGGGAAGTCAGCTGAATCGAAGCATCATGTCAAGATGGCTGCCCTTCGCGGGTGTTCCAGGGCGTCTGAGTATCATCGCACCATCTTGGAATGGTGTTCTCCTCGGTCGCCTTTTTTCCCGGCCCATCTCCTCTTTATCTAAGTTTAATAGTTACCACAGAGACCGCCCGGCGCTGACTGACGATGATGCTCTCATCGTCACCCCAACCCCGTCCTTTATGGACTGGAAAAAGAAAAATAGAAATTATTCTGAGTCCCTAATTGTGTGCTTTTTCGATAACAGACACTGCAATGGTGAAAAAGAAAAAGAAGAAACAAACAAGAACCCAAAGAAAATGTCTGCCATTTTTTTTTAATTCTATAATTTCAGGAATTGCTAAGAAAGGAACAATATTGTGTCTCGAATTTACCAAAATAATTCTGTAGAATCAACATTTTTTTAAAAATGACCGAAGAGCCAAAAGCATAAAATATAATTCCACTTCCCTCCAATGCTTATTCAAGCCCTGTCGACTGGGGCTTTAGTATACACGGATTACACCTCTTCTGAGAGGGCTTAGGACTTATTCACTTACCAAAGGATTTTATGGTTCAGGACTTACTTACTTTGTCCTTTTCAACTGGCCAAGGATGGCGGTCAGAAACTTAACAGAGGTAACCCCTTAAACTTAATTTGCATTTTAAATCAATGCGTCTTAGAATTTAGGTGATTTTTACCAAGATTTTCTTATATCGAATTCAAGTCCGACTGAAAACACCAGTTCCCACTAGATCACTGAAGTTAAGCATCAATGAACCTGTTCAATATTTAATTGGGTGACACTTAAGTAACAGCATAGACCACCTTATATCAAGCCCGACTGAAAACACCAGTTCCCACTAGATCACTGAAGTTAAGCATCAATGAACCTGTTCAATATTTAATTGGGTGACCTTAAGTAACAGCATAGGCCACCTTATATCAAGCCCGACTGAAAACACCAGTTCCCACTAGATCACTGAAGTTAAGCATGAATGAGCCTGTTCAATATTTAATTGGTGACCATTTAAGTAACAAGAGGTACTGTAAGCAAAGCAAGTCTTTTGTTTATCAAAATGACTTGATTTGACATTAAATGACCCAAAAAGGGTTAATGTAGAAGTTTTTGAATAACAGTCCCCACCCAACAAGCATTTGATCTTTTTTGTTTAGGTTGTTGTGACCCTATGACAAATACTTTATATTCATTTCTTAGAAGAATTGAATTAAAATTGGAAACCATTCAAATTAATTACGGTCAAATCAAGCTGAAAGCACTGTTTCCCACTAGATCACTGAAGTTAAGCAGCAGTGAGCCTGTTCAATATTTAATTGGGTGACCATTTAAGTAACAGTATAGGCCACCTGTTGGCCGTGGGTGGCGAGTAGTCTATGACATGCAACACTCTCCTTTCGCTCTTACTTAGGCTAGACGGTCGGTTGGAGAGGCTTCCACTGATCAATCCGCCAGTCAAATTAAGCTCTAGCACATTTATAATTGTCCCAACCCTATTGCAAGTCTCAACCTTTTTTAACATATCTATGCTATAAGGGGGTGACTAATTGTCTTAATGTCCTGTGTATGACGTTAAACTCTCTATCTAGTGGTGAAGTTCCAATATTGGAACTCTGGGGGAATGGAGAGTGCCCTTTCATCATCATTACTCACAGGTTCACTCGGACACAGAACTGTTAGGTTCCCCTCTATGAAAGAAAAAATGAGTTTAAAAGAATGTGTGTTTTTTTTAATATGTACTCATCAAGAATGAATAAAACAAAACGTCTTCGGCATAAAATAACCCAACAAGAGTTGACATACCGTAAAATCCGAACAACCAGCCAAGCAACAAACGCTTATTCAAATGGCATTTCTCTCTTTTTCTTTCTTTCTTTCGTTCTTTCTCGCGTCTTCTCCCTTTCTCTCTATCCTTTCTTCCTCTCTTTTCTTATCTAATTCTCTTCTTTCTTTCTTTCTTTCTTTCTTTCTTTCTTTCTTTCTTCTCTTCTCTCTCTTTCTCTCTTTCTCTCTTCTCTTTCTATTTTTCTCTCTTTTATTATCTCTCTCTCTCTTCTACTCCCCTATGACAATTGAAATTTTACAAATGATTAAAATTCGACATTAAATAACCCATAAAGAGTTGATTTGCCGTTAAACAAATAAACCAATCCAAAATGGATATTATTAGTTATTTTATTCATTATCAAACTCTACAGCACTGAAAACAAAAATTTCATAAATATATCTACGGGGTGTACTTATTTTTTAACATAATCATAGAGAGATAGAGATAGATAGTGAGATAGATAGATAGATAGATAGATAGATAGAGAGAGAGAGAGAGAGAGAGGGGTGGAGAGAGAGAAACACACAAAGATATTATATATATATATATATATATATATATATATATAGAGAGAGAGAGAGAGAGAGAGAGAAAGAGAGGGGGAGAGAGAGAGTTTTGTAAGAAATTATACTAAATATTATTCTTTTGATTGTATGTTGTTCTATTATAAATTTTAAAATATTGATTCGGATTCTGGATGCTGTCCAAAAGACCTAACAAGACCGATGACCGACAGGAACAGGTTGTGAAAGAGGGTCGAGGGAATCTGAGCTGTAAGTGTGACCTGATGGTGATGATGATCATCATCATGATTATATGATGGTGATGATGATGATGATTACAGTAAATGTTTCCATTTATAGATAAATAGATGCACTGGTTCCCAAATCCAAAGTGTATCAACAATATTCTAACGCCATATTAATGCACTGTATATCCTCTTTGGGCACTAACAGAGGTGTGTACTTTCTCATGCATACGGTAGATAGAATTGTAAATAGTTTCTTCACATGCTGTTAGTGGCTTCTATTGGAGCTGTTGGGGACATTCTAAATGTTGTAAAGTGAAGGCAGTGTCAGTTGAGGACTTTCAATATTGTTTTCAAAGTCATCTCTGGATCCTAAGTTCAATCCTGAGTAGAGGCAGTTAGAAAAATAATTAACACAACTCCTACCCCAGCTATGGTTAGCGGAATGAGAACAGGAAACCCCCGTGGACTAAATAAAGGGCTAGGTTCAAAGTTCCGTGATGGCCCCCGATTACGACAAGAAAGCTCCTGAGTTCGAAAAGAAGGTTCCCGAGTCCGAGAAGGTTCCCGAGTCCGACAAGAAATACCTGAAGAAGGCCGGAGGGCTTATCGGCCAAAACGTTGTACAAATAACAATGAAGATGGTGACAATAGTCCGAATAACGCAGATAATACTTGTTTTCAAAACTTTGAACAGCGTCTTCGTCGGTCTAGGGGAGGGGGGCTAAAAGGAGATAAAGTTGTCTGATAATTAAGTTGTTGATTTAAAAATTCACACAATCAGTCAAATTACATGATAGACCGACCTTGTGTATGAACCAGAATGCCTTTCTCTTATCTATTGCAAACCTATATGACAGAGAGATGGAATCTGACAGGATCCCCACAGAGGATTGAGTTAGCTAAATAAACTTGGATTTCCTAATTGATATGAGTGTCCTTTTTTTTATATTTCATCTTTATATTATCAGACGCCATGTTAACGAGTTTCTCTAATTAAACAGGCAAAATATTACCCACACCCACACAACTATCGCCACTACCGTCACAGCACGGCCGACATCCAGTGCTACCAAACTTCTGTTTTGTTTCCGAAACCGTCAACTGTTAGAAGCGATGGACCATATGACCTTTAGGCACCCCTTTTGCGATCATGATTCATAAGGACATGTTTTTCATTTACACCGTCAATATCCGTTGTTTGTTAACAGACGATTTTTAGAGTTTATTTTTTAATTATAAAACTAACCCCTAACTCCTAACAAACAACTGGATATTGACGGTGTAAATGAAAAACATGTCCTTTCTTAATCGAGATCAAAAAGGGGTGCCTAAAGGTCATATGGTCCGAAGCGATCCTGCATAAAACAGAACCATTTCAACTATCCCGTACATATGTCCAGCCTCCTTTTAACCCCTTCCATACATCTACACCGGAATTTAAATCTAAAATGTCTGCAGACGTGGGCACTTACTTTAGAAGCCCCTTTCCCCTTCCCAATTTTGATTGACGCAGAAAACTGCCAAAAGCTCAAAGGTGTTTTGTGTCAAAAAATCAATCTTTTTTTCCCTTATGAATTTAATCGTTCCGACACGAGACAGACTGATTACCTTTTAGAGAATCGTCCACAAGAGTAAGGTGGACAGAACAATTTTATCGTTTAAAATAGAAATAGAAAATATGGTTATTTCCTCTAAGTCTAACATGATCAAAGGGGAACCACTCTTGACTGATAAATTATTTATTTATTTTCCCATTAAACTAACCCTAAACCCTGATCCCGTCTTCTTTTTTCCTAGTAAATAAATAAATAAATAAATAATTTATCAGTCAAGAGTGGTTCCCTTTGATCATGTTAGTCTTATAGGAAATAACCGACAATATTATCTTACATTTGTACACTCGTAAAACCGTTGATGATTCCGTACTAAAAATATTACTTGGTTCCTGAGAAATATAAAGGGTGAACGAATCAATGTCGATAAGGGGTAAATAAAAACATATATATATGTGTGTGTGTGCGTGTTTGTGTGTGTGTAAGTTGATAAATGGAAATGAATCCGACAATATGTTGAAAAGATAAATAAATAAAGGAAAGAAAATGTTGAATGGATAAAAATGGTTTAATGAAATGCCAACACGTCTTTCGACCGGGAGTTTGTTCATGTACACATTGTATTCTATTTATTACTATTTTAGATATGAAATATACTACTACTACTACTACTACTACTACTAATAATAATAATAATAATAATAAAAGATAAATAAATATGTCCAAATCAGGACACTATAAAATCACTTGATGAAAATGAAAGTTACAAATATTTAGAAGCAGACAATATCAAGCAAGCAGAAATGAAAGGAAAAGTTAAAAAAAGAATATTTCCAGAGAACTAGAAAACTTTTAGAAACCAAGCTTAACATCAGAAATCTGATCAAAGGAATCAATACCTGGGCTGTTCCCATTATAAGATACTCAGCACCATTCTTAAAATGGACAAAAGAAGAACTCAGACAGATTGACCAAAGGACGAGAAGACTACACAAGAAAGAGCAAAGACAGATTATTTATGGTGGCCAACAATAGTATATGTGACATATGGACAAACAGAAAAACAACAAATACTAGAAAACAAAAATGAGAAGAAAAACAATTATATGGACACTTCAAATGACAAATCGGAGAGGTTGCACATGAAAAAACCTGGACGTGGTTAAGAAAAGGAAACCTTAAAAGAGAAACTGAATCACTAATAATAGCTGCACAGAATAATGCCATAAGGACAAACTATATCAAAGCAAAAATTGATAAGACCCAACGAAATAGTAAATGTAGACTATGCGGTAATAGAGATGAGACCGTAAACCATGTATTATGCGAATGTAGCAAACTAGCACAACGGGAGTACAAAACTAGACACGACTGGGTTGGGAAGGTGATATATATAATATATATATATATATATATATTATATATGTGTGTGTGTGTGTGTGTGTGTAGACACAGCTTATGTAATGGTTATCGTTGTATGAAGTGGACCTGGTGACCCGCGTTTAAATCCTTGACGACGCTGTTTTTATTTTCTCATAGCGCTAATACCTTTTTATACCTCTCTCCCTTTTTATCTTTCTTCCTCATTCTCTCTTTCGACCCCCCTCTCTGTTTTTATCTTTCTACCTTTGATTCTTTCATTATTTTTTTCTTTCGTCCTTTCATTCTATCTGTCTTTATCTGTTTTTCTCCAACCCACTTTGTATTTCTTCACTCTCCTTTTCTCTATTTCTCCTTTCCACTCTGTCTCTGTTTCTGCCTGGCTGTCTGTCAGTCTATCTATCTATCTATCTATCTAAATATCTATCCACCTAACCCGTTCTTATCTTTCTTTTTTTTCTTTCTTGTCTCCTTCACTCTCCTTTTCTCTATTTATCCTTTCCACTCTTTTTTTTCCTGTCTGTCTGTCAGTCTCTCTTCTCTTTCTCTCTCTCTCTCTCTCTCTCTCTCTCTCTCTCTCTCTCTATCTATCTATCTATCTATCTATCTATCTATCTAAATATCTATCCACCTAACCCGTTCTTATCTTTCTTTCTTTTTTTCTTTCTTTCTTTCGCTCCTTTCTTTCTATTCCCTATTTTTTTGTTGTTCAGTAATATTTCCGGAGATCAAAATAAGTATATTTATTTTTCTTATTAAAAATCAGACAAAATTAATTTACAATCTGATGATTTAAACAAATTGAAAGCGAGGCTGAAAGTGAAGATTCTTGATTCGCTTCAGCCTCTTCAGTCATGGCTGACGATTGTCAATAAAAAGAGATTAAGAACGAGTCAAAACGAATTTTATTCTTTGCCGCACTCAACTGGAACTTTTAAGGCGGGATTTCCTGATAATTTCCACCACCCCTCTCCTTCCTTTATTTTAGAACATTTTGTCCTTTTTAGACAAACACACGGGTTTATCTTTCTTTTGATCTCTTCATTTTATTTATTTATATATTTATAATTTTTAAATGATCCTTGTTTTTTTTTGTTTTTTTTTTGGGGGGGGGTTTATATTCCGCCATCTTATTTTTCCATCTTTTATTAATATACTTTTGTGTCTTTTATGACGTGCACTAAATTAATTCGTTTCGCCCATTTTATTTCTTATTTTCTCTTTCGACACTCATTCATTTTCCTTCTTTTACGTTCGTTTTATTTCTTCTTTTAGCTTAACTTGTTTTTTTTTGTTTTTTTCAAATTCATCCTTTCGCCCTGCATTCTGCTTATTTCATTCATTTCTTCTTTTCTCTTACTTCTTCATTTCAAACTCTTTCATTCGCCAATTCTTCTTCCTCCTTCTTTTACACCCATTTTATCTCTTCTTTTGTCTTTACCCTTATCTTCAATATTTTTTCCTTCATTATTCACTTTTTTCTTTCTTTTGCACCGCTTTCATCTATTCCCTTACTTCTTCCCTTCAAAGACATTCGTTCACACTCATTCTTCTTCTTTCTTTTACATTCTCTTTATTTCATGTTCTCTCTTACTTCTTCACTTCATACTCTTTCCTTTGTCACTCATTCTTATTCCTTCTTTTGCCTTCTTTTTATTCCTTCTTCTCCCTTACTTCTTCCCTTCAAATTGTTTCGCACCCCCCTATTCCTTTTCTTTCTTTTACATCTTATCTTATTCATTTCCTTCTATTTATTCTTCCCTTCATCATTCTTTTTTCTTTTACATCCCTTTTATTTCTTCTTTTCTCTTTCCTCTTATCATCAAAGTTTTTCACTTTTTTACTCATTCTTATTCTTCCTTTTATATTCATTCAATTTCTTCAATTCATTTACTTCTTCCCTTCAAATTCTTTCCTTCGCCTCCCATTCTTTTTTTTCTTTTACATTCATTTTATTTCTTTTGTCTTTCCTCTTGTCTATAAAACTTTTTCCTTTATTATTCATTCTTTTTTTTCTCTTCTTATTTTGCACCCATTTTATTTCATCTATTCAATTACTGTTTCCATTTCAAAGTCATTTCCTTAAACTCAGTCAGTAGAGTACCTGCCTTGGAATCGCAAGGTTTTGAGTTCGAGACCAGACCTCGCCGACTCAGCGTAGGAATAGCACAGTTTGGTAATCTGATCTGTGCTGTTAAGTGGTTAGCTGAAGGTGACACCTCAGCAAAAGCAATCCCTCGGTCTAGCGCGAACGAAAAGGGGATAGACTCCCTTGCTGTCCGACTAATACTGACAATAGAACGCTCCTTTAACTTATCCAATTTATTTCTGATTTTCACTAACTTCTTCACTTCAAACTCTTTCCTTCATCACTCATTCTTATCACTCTTTCCTTTACAATTCATCTTCATCTTTTCCCTTTTTCCATCGAAGTTTTTTCTTTCATTCTTCTTCTTCTTCTTCTTCTTCTTCTTCTTCTTCTTCTTCTTCTTCAATAATATTCTTTATTTTTTATTTCCTATTAAAGATATCTTTCTGAACTTTTTTTCTCGTTGCTTGTATTTACCCCCCCCCCACCAACACACCACCTCCGTTATGAACAGGATATGACACATCGTCAGTTTTTAGCCGGAGTACAGTTGGTTTCAATTCAGAGTTCTCTTGCTTTTTCTCAAGGGCATTGGCGCGTAGTGAAACGCCAACAGCCTCGTCTTGGATTTGAACTCGGGTCACCGATTCTATTTGCTACGGCGATAACCGTTATGCTGAGCGCGCCTCATTTGCTCATTGTATTTTCACGTGTATATCCTTACACACTAAAAATAAACGCAAAGATACACACACACACACACAAACACACACACACACAAACACACACACACACACACACACACACACACACACACACACACACACAAACACACACACACTCACAAATACACATGCGCGCGCGTTTGTGTATGTGTGTGTATGTGTGTGAACGCTGATGAAGGAAAATTCAGCGAACCCCTTTTTTAAACAAATGTCGGTATAAATGTACTAGGTTTTGTCGAGTGCACTTAACTCACTGTTCAATGATCTTGATAAACAGGCTTTGGTTAATATTTTGACCTCATCACCATGCACCCCCCACCCCAGAATCCACCATCCCTTATCCCCACCTACAACCCCCCCTCCACACACACAGTGAACATAAGGTTCGGCAAAACCGCCGTAATTCCGCATATTTGCTAATGTAGCTCATTATATCAAATTACCCCCCCCCCGCTCCTCTCAAAAAGAGGAACTCATTTTTCCAAGAATCTTTTTTTTTTCAAACCAAAGAAAAAAAAGTGCATTATAAATAGAAAATGTTGGTTTGTGTTAATCTAGAGATGGATTAGGGTTAATCCTAGCCCTAATGCGCTAAAATACGTCTGGCCGATGCCGATGACGACGCCCGGGTTAACCAGGATTGTATAGCTTACCTTGCCACAAATGATAACAAATTGTCTTTCAATAATCTTTGGGGATTTCTTATTTTCAATCCTACGAGCGTGATTTTATTTATTTGTTTGTTTATTTTAAAGCAAGTCTGTTTTTCCTTCTCTTTCCTCATTATCCAACCATTAAATTTTAGGCTTACAGCACTTGAATTTCTGGCGGGGGGGGGGATCTGGGTAGAATATGAAATATCATTCATTGCCGTGTTTATCTAAACTAGCGGGACCTGTGGAATTTCAACGAAACGAAACAAAAATCAAGAGGAGCTATTTAAGTCAGAAATGATGATTTGCAATTTCATTACATATAAATATTACTGTTGTCTTTACAATAAATAATACAAAAATAGAAGTGACAAAAATACGACTCGGAAAAAAAAAGTTCGGCTGGAAATTCGCCTGATTTTTGCTCGCCAAAACATAGCCTAAAATAGGGCTGGAAGCCCCTCTCCCCCTCTCTCTCTCTCTCTCTATTATATACCCGATGCTAAGGGGTATATAACAGTAGTCTGGTTATAAGTAATACCTAATGATTATTGCATAATTAATAGGTAGCCTATTGACCAGATACGATAAGTTTCACGTAATTCAAAATAACGGTTTAGTAGGAAAACACAGGGAAAATGATGGGCAGATGTTGACCTGTGTTTGATCTCTGTCCCTTGAAACCAAAATCTCATACGTGTGTTTGTTGATCTGGATCTTATTGAAAAATAAAGAGCCCTAAGAAAAAATAAACCAAAGTCTTGTGTTCGTTTACTAAGAACAAACAAAGGGCCAAGACACAAAAGACTACCCAGATTAACATCTACCAGACCAGATCCAGAGATAGATCCAGCTAAGAATAACATCTACCAGCCCAAAGAAGATAGCAGAATCCAGATATAAGATAACAGTCACACAGTCAACAGATACAGAAGATAAGATCCAGTTACTCAGACCAAGATAAATATAAAGAAGTAAAGTATGTCTGTATACAACCACGGGTATACGGGTATACGTCGATTTAAGAAAATTGCTATAAAACAACAATAATCAATATTTCACTCATTTAGGAGAATAAAGTTCAATCAACAATCAAGAACTCCTAACTGTAAATTATGAGTATTATACAGGAACAAGCGGGACCTGTGGAATTTCCACGAAACGAAACAAAAATCAAGAGGAGCTATTTAAGTCAAAAATGATGATTTGCAATTTCATTACATATAAATCTTACTGTTGTCTTTGCAATAAATAATACAAAAACATACTATAACAATCGATATAATACTGTACAAAATCCAATCGAAAAAAAAACTTTTTAAAAGCGGGGTTGTAAATATCTACATTGGTTTACCAATAATAATGGGGGGGGGGGTTAAAATATCTACATTACTTTTGCCGACAAAAAGAGTGGCAAAATACGACTCAGAAATATCTAAGTTGGGCCAGAAATTCGCTTGATGCTGGCACGCTAAAACATAGCGTAAATTAAGGCAGGATGACGGGGTGACATAAGATCAGAATTACCAAAATATCTTCCGTAATTCACAATTTCAATATTACAAATAATACAAACATGTAATTTCTTTTCTTTCTTCTTTTCTTTTTTTTCAATTCATTTTAATTCTACGATCCATTATTACTGAATCGCGAGTTCGATCCTCGTAGGATGCTGCATTAAGATCCCTATGTAGAAAAGACTAGTAGGGCACCGGAAAAAAAGGGCGCAGACACTCTGAAAAGGTCTCATAATTGAAATATCAAAAACAAAACAAACAAAAAATCATCTAAATTTTAAATATCAGTCAACTCTTCATTATTTTTTTTAATATAAAAAGCAAGACCTGGAGATAGTGCATATATATATATATATATATAATATATATATATATATATATATATATATATATATATATATATTATAGATTTACTTTGTCTTTAATTGTTTTATTTTCATAGTTTCCCCCAGATATACATACATATATATATACACACCAACTGTCCTTTAAATATGTATAGATGGTCTGAAGATCCCATAGGCAAAAAACTGTCAGTAATCAGGCGCGTTCACTCCATGTACACGCTACATTAACTTATATATATATATATGTGTGTGTGTGTGTGTGTGTGTGTGTGTGGTTATCACTGGCCATCTTGATCAGTTTGCGGAGGACGAAGTTTTTGGGCGGTATTATTAGTGATAGGCCTGTTATATATATATATATATATATATATACTAGCAAATATATGCACCCTCCGGGTGCAAGTATTTAAGTTTTAATGTAATAAATATTGTATTAAATTAGAAAGGCTAATGAAACTAAATAAGAATACAGATAAAAAGATTTGAAACAGAGGGAGTATAATAAAAGATTTGAAACAGAGGGAGTATAATAAAAAATGGAACAACTGAAACTTACTCTTCCATCACTCTCGTCTTTCATTGTTATTTTTTCTAATTTAAGTATTTAGTTAAAAGAGGAAGTAAAAAAATAAAAATGATAGTTATTTTTTCTTGTTAATGGATTTCATTTAAGATTCATTGAAGAGATTTTTGCTTATATTCATTAAAATAAAACCAAACAGTTAGAAATCAATAATACTAAGCACATATTTATTAAAATTCGATTTTTAATATTAATATGCAAATTAGCCTTCCCGTTTAGGACTGTAAACCGCTATTTTGTTGTATATATAAATATAATTGCATTTGTCAGTATGTGGACATAGTTAACAGTATTAATAATGTAAGACAATTTTATTAATAATTGAGGTTTAGATAAAAATAAAATCATGGAGAATGTGATATCAATAATAAGAGAATTGTGACTTGAGTAGGAATATAGTTTCGGTTACAGACAGAAAAAACACACAATCTCCATTATAATAAGATATATATATATATATTGTGTGTGTGTGTGTGTGTATTAATATATATATATATGTGTGTATATATTAATATATATATATATATATATGGTGTGTGTGTGTGTGTGTTTGTATTAATATATATAAATATATATATATGTGTGTGTGTGTGTGTGTATTAGATAGGAATTTTTATGACCCTGGGTTTTATTTTTACGCATTCATTGGACTAATAAATAGATAGATGAATATATATATATATATATATATATGTGTGTGTGTGTGTGTGTGTGTGTGTGTATTGTGTATTAATATATATATATATATATATATATATATATATATATATATATATTATATGTAATTAGATAGGGATTTTTGTGACCCCCAGTTTCAAGTGACAATCATATATAGATAACAGATTCAATCCTGACTAGGGTCGAAAATAGAATACTTAACATAGCTTAACACTCCTTTTAGCAGAAAGTATTCCCTGAAATCCTTAGTAAAAAGAGTTTAGTTTCAGTAGATACTCCTTGTAGCAGAAAGTCTGTAGCACTTGATCACAGAAAGTTCAATTTGCATTTGATTTCAGGACAATTACCAGCAATCTTTAATACGTTTTGTATCGTTTCTCAGTGGCCAATGGTGATGTTGGGAAAGTTCATAAATATTAGTGGCGATTTGGCGTACACCTTATTCTAAGATAATCCAACATACATATATACACATATACACACACATATACACTAAATCATTCCAGCACAATGTCTGATATAATGGTCAGAAAACATGACTATCTGGCGGGATGTCGATTCTCACTGAGTTCTGAGCTTTGTAAATGACTACCCATATTACTAGTACACAGACTTATATACTTGTTCATACAAATGCATATATGGAAGCGCGGGGTGTAATGGTTAAAGTCATGGGAAATGGACTCGTCGCCCGAGTTCAAATCCTGGCTGTGGTAATTGCATTTCACTTAGCGCTAATACCCTTGGGAAAGGTATGAATCCTACTCTCCCTCCAGCTATGGATAAATAGTAGGGTAGACTGGGATCTTTAACCTTGGTTAGGCAACCGGTCTAGGAGAAGGAAAACTCTGAATTCAAACCTGTTGAACTCCGCTTAAGAAATTGAACTTGTGTCGCATCCTGCTCGTGCGGAAAGGTTGGTAAATATATATATGGTACAACATGGATATAAAACAAATGGTCTCTTTAAGAAGAAAGTAAATTTGGCTCGTCTAGTGAGTTCAATATTTACTGAATGCTGAGATGTACTTGTGTCATACTAACATACGAGGAGTAACTATTTCTAACACCTCGTCATGGACTACGAGATAGTAAGTCATTTTTGTGTGGTCAATCTTGCGTGCTATATATATTTACCAACCCCTCGGCACGAGCAGGATGTGACACAAGGTCAATTTCTTAAGCGGAGTTTAACAGGTTTGAGGATTCATAACTTTCCCAAGAGTATTAGCGCTAAGTGAAATGCAATTACCATGTCCAGGATTTGAACTCGTGGTGACGGGTCCATTTCCCATGACTTTAACACCATTACACCACGCGCTGCTATGGTGATGAATATAGACACACAAACATACACACACACACATACACACACAGACATATATATATATACATACATTGTTAACCTCTGCTTACTGATAGTTTCTCGCCTAAGCGATCATCAGGCCAAGTCACCATCAATTTCGTTTGATTATCTTATAGAGAGAGATAGCAATTGGTAGAACAAGGGGGATAAATACAGGAATACAGAAAGTGATAGAGAAAAAGATGGATATATATATATATATATAGGGGCCAGGTTAGCTCAGTCGGTAGAGCGTTCGGCTAGAAACCAAAGGTTCCTAGTTCGATCCCGGGGTCCCCGCCAACTCAGCGTATGAGTAGCACAGGGATCTGTGCGGTAAAGTAAAGAGCTGATGGTAGGTGTGGCGCTCCACCTCAGATGCTAAAAAACAATCTCCTTGGTCTAGCGCTATTGAAAAGGGGATAGACTCCCTCGCTGACTGGCTGATACCGACTTTAGGCCGCCCCGTCGACTTTACTTTTTTATATATCAGTAAAAAATGTACATGTATTAGTAAAAGAAATGCAATAAATATTAACAAACGAATTTATGAGCACAAAAGAGATATAAAAAAAAAATGGTCAGTTGAATAATGTATGAACGAAACACATTCTGGAAACTAACGACCTTTTCAATTTTAAAGAATCGAAAATGTTAGTTAAAATAGACAACAAAAAAACTAAGAAATTGTTTGAATCCAGCATTATTTCAAATTGGTTGGTTGGCAGCCTTCCGTCTACGAGAGACGATGGAGTTGTATCAAAGATTTTTTTCTCTCTTCTTTCAACTACATAGCCTGGGCGGGTTCATATAAGCTGGTGCCCATGTAGAAAATTCCCCCTCTCCACACTGCCGTTTTGATCCAAAGGAAAGGTAAGGAACCAATGCGGTTTGGGAACGGTAGTGTCGCAGGAGTTGACGGGTAGCTCTGGATTTCAGTATCACACCACCTTAGGGACTCTAGCTCCTGATTTGTTTTCGGGGTTTACCCCCTTAGCCTTTCCTTGAAAGGCAGCAGAGGTTTTGAGTCGGACTTTCCCTTGACTTTGATGGTCTGCCGTCCAAGGCTAAAGAGCCCCTTTTAACCCAATTGGTGATCCATGCAAGTAGCAAGCAACGCGAACCTGCTACTATTGGTGTTCCTGTGAAATGAAATGAGATTAGGGATACTGTATATTTGCCTTTGTGTATCAGATAAGCAACATTACCTTCAGATCAGTTTTTTTGGATGGGTGGGTGGTGAAGGGGCAAGTCCGCTAGGGCATCAAGATGGTTCTAATTTACGCTGTGTTTGTACATACATATGAACATGTATACGTGAGACACGCTCATTCATGCACACCTGTGGTTTAACCAGCGTTGTTGAATTATCTAAGTTACGATATTTCAAATTACGATAAAATGCGATCTAGTTTTTTTTTCAACTTATCCCTTTATTTCGTTAACCTAGTGTTAAACTATAACAAAATACCTTATATTGATTAATAAGATTTTCCCCTAGAATTTCGAATAAATTAAGTCACACAATTTAAAAGGCAACGCCAACGGTTAAGTGGACATTTTTTTTTTTAAATATTTGAGTAAAAAGTAACAAAAGAAGCTGCAGATTTTACGAAAGTCGCAGGGGTACAACCAACAACCAAATAAAAACAGAAGCCGCAACACACTTACAAAAAAACAAAGACTTACAAACATCTGTTATATATCGATAATAGCCCCGACGATGATTTGCTGAACAAAACCAAAACTCTGTAGCGTCGTGTGTGTGTATGTGTACATATCATATCTGGTATCCGAGATTCTTATTGCCAGCACTAATTGACAATTAAAATTAAAAGAAATCTATCTATATAGTATCATCCATATGTACATTCAAATCCTGAATGAGGTTGTTTGCATTTCACATAGCTCGAATATCCCCAGGAAAGGTACGATCTAACTATTTTTAAAAAAAAACTATAAAAAGAAATCGAATATTGAGGAAAAAGAGAGAAACGAGAGAGAGAAGAGAGAGAAAATTAAGCAAATGAAGAAATAAAATATTGAAGAACAAGTGAGAAAAAGGAACAAAAACAATATTAAAGAAAAAGAACGAAGAAGAAATCAAATAAGAGAAGAAAGAAGGGTACATTTGAGTTGAAAAGAGATGGAAAAAAAAGTTGGGGAGTGCTCCAAACAAATTAGGAAAAAATAAGCAAAGAAGAAAAAAGAAAGAAAGGAAAGGAAAATATTTTCAAAATTGCAACGCAATTGCATACGTTTCTTGGGGATAAAAAACTTTGAACAAAGAAGGAAGGGACATAAGAAAAGGAAGGGAAGAAGTTGAGACGGAGAGGAGGGACACAAGAGAAGTTAGAAGGAATGGGTGGAAATTAAACAAAGCATTGGTAAGGGTGCGAAAAAAAGATACAGTGAGATAGACAAAATAGAATTGACAGAGAGAGAAGAGAAGTTAGTGAGATAGATAGATAGATGGATATATATAGATAGATAGAGGGGTGAGAATGAATGAACAAAGCCTAGGTAAGAATGCGAAGCAAGATACAGAGAAAGAGAGAGACAGACACAGACACACAGACAGAAAGTTAGAGAAAGAGAAGAGAGAGAGAGAGAGAGAGAGAGAGAGAGAGAGAGAGAGAGAGAGAGAGAGAGAGAGAGAGAGAGAGAGAGAGAGAGTGTTGTGTGTGTGTGTGTGTGTGTGTGTGTGTGGTTTGGTGATGTATCTGGTTACGTGTCGACCAATCACAGTTGGGCGTTGAGCGTTTGAACTCTATCCACGTGACTGAATCGTCGGTCGCTTCGGATTATGCAAATGAGCTAAAGGCTGCGATGCGTGCTCCCGCCATTGTGCGTGTTTGAAGAGTAGCGTCGTTCCAGCTGATTACCCAGAAATCAAGCGAGCGGAAAAGGAAGCCGGAGCGCCCCCCTACCGGTGAAAAAAAACATTCCTTTTCTTCTCTTGGGTTGCTTTCCTAGCTTTGTCTTTGCGTCTCGGCTTGCACAGGAAGATAAACCCACTTAATATTATTCAGCTGAAACGAGGAATATACTAATGAGCAGTTGGTATGTTTTTCAGGATTTCTTCTTTTTTGGGGGGGGGGAGTCTTTCTTTTTTCTTCTCTCTCTCTCTCTCTCTCTCTCTCTCTCTCTCTCTCTCTCTTTCTGGCCGTGGACAGGTTTGGAGGGTTTTGGTAGGAGTAGAATGTTTGGCTGCGAGAGAAGAAGAAGGAAAGAAGGGAAGGAGGAAGAGAGAGATGATTGTTGAAAGAAAGGTAAAAATAAACAGCAAAGAAAGAAGAAGAAGAAGAAGAAGAAGAAGAAGAAGAAGAAGAAGAAGAAAAAGAAGAAGAAGAAGAAGAAAGAAGAAGAAGAAGAAGAGAAGAAGAAGAAGAAGAAGAAGAAGAAGAAGAAAGAAGAAGAAAGAAGAAGAAGAAGAAGAAGAGAAGAAGAAGAAGAAGAAGAAGAAGAAGAAGAAGAAGAAGAAGAAGAAGAATATATATGTACATATTTGTAAAAAGAAAGAATGTAAGGAAGAAAAAGGATTACGAACAATTGAAAAGAAAGAAATAATGAAAACGAAAGAAAACGACGGTAGGGATGGAATGAAAAAGGAAGAAGAAGCCAAAAGAGGACAAATAGAAAAACAACCAGAAAAGGAAGGAGTAAAAATAAAAGACAAGTAAAAGAAAAGGAGAAGTAAAGAAAAAAAGAACAAGAAGCATAAAGGATGAGAAAGAAGGAAGAAAAAAGAAGAAAAAGAAAGAAAGAATTGAGAAAAGATTAAAAAAGAGAAAGAAAGAAGGAAGGAAAAGAAAGAAAGAAAGAAAGAAAAGGGCAAAAGGAAGTTAAAAATAGATAAAGAATTAGTTTTAAAAAATTGAATACCTAACAAAAATGAATAAAACAAAAACAACTTTGGCATAAAATAACCCAAGGGTTGACATGGCATAAAATCCAACCAACTAGCCTAACATGTAGATGAAGAAGAAAAGAAGCAAAGAAAGAAAGAAAGAAAGAACGAAAGAACGAAAGAGTGGAAGGAAAAACAGTTTTGTGACTGAATACAGAAAAATTGTAATTCCATATTTGAATAGAAATAACATTTCCATTGTTGTCTTCAAATTGAATCTTCAGGAATCAACCGGTGCGTGCAGTATTATGAATTTAGTTTTAGAATTTTCCCATTAAATCAGAACATTTTCAAAGCAGAATTAAAAAATGAAATATTGAATTTACCAAAAGAGATGTGTGATCGAAATTGACCTGCATTCTTGATTAAGATAAATCAACGGGAATTTTTCCTAAGAGTTCACAAACAAAAATAAATTCAAGATATTGGTGGAATAAGCAAAAGAAAAGACTGCTATGATGTAGATTATGCAATAAAAGACTACTATAATTTTCTTAGTTATTTTTGTTCTCTCATTTTCGACATTTAAATGTTCAGTTTAGCCATCAACAGTTCGAGAGTGTGACTTATACGGTGGGGTCTAAAAAGTTCATATGATGATGTCATATCTTCTGTTGATGACATTTTTGCCAGTGGGATCCAATCAATGCAATATTAGTGTAAGAAGTGGATATTTACCCAACCTATTCGCCACGGGTAGGATTGCAAGTATGGGGAATCCAACGAGGATCGAACTCGCTATTCAGTAGTACTAGATCTGTGAGACTAGCTTGCTAACCATTACACTACGATGTGACTCCCCACCGATTTAAGAAGTGTGGGGAATGCAAGGAGGGGTATCTTGAAAGCTGAACCTAATTTAGACATATTTCATGAAATTATCTTGGTCAGTCTCTGAAGCTTTCAGTCGACCCTCGCGCATAGTGATCGATGTTCCATAAAATCTCATTAATAATCTTACTCAGAAAGAGAAACTTGTTGAAGGTTTTTTAAAATTATTATTCAGATCTTTTGTTATATACTGGCATCAAATTCTATATGTTATATAGCGGCTTCAAATTCACGACCCTACTTCGTGTATCTGCATACGTAGCGGGTATCGTCACTAACCATAAGTAGTTGTCGTTTAATGAAATCTACAACACATGGGTATTGTAAAAACTTGCGTTTATTTATTTTCCTCGGCTGGTGGGTGGCGAGCGCTGACAATGACTACTACTATTGCTGGGATGGTGAGGTAAAGGGGGCTGGTGGCGTCTCACCGTCCTTGGTCGCAACGGACCGTGTCGACAGTCGCTCCTTGTGCTCTGTTCGCCGTCCACTGTCTGACTGTCTAACTGACCTGGGATCCCTGACTTCCTTTTATATATATCAAGCGCCTACACGTTTTCTTTTGTTATCTTCATCAGCGGACAAATCTATTTCCGAACTTATTGTTACCCATCCTTCGTTGTTCGCTTTACCCGGAAAAAGTCCTTTGTTACTTTTTTCGTCTTCTCCCTGCCTCGATCCAACCGGAAGACCCTATTTCCGTTTTCACATTCTTTTAAATATCTTCAATATACAACATTTTGTCATGGATGATTTTTCAAAGGTTTGATCCGGAAATGTCTTCGTGGTGTATTGGTCAACAAGCTAATATTGAAAACACATTACAACCGAATAGGGAGTTCAATCCTCACTGGGTGCCACATACTTACAACCTTGTGTCAAATCTGAGCTATGCTTAGTTTTATTGTGAGGAGGGAATTCCTAGGTTAGTGTAATGGTTATCAAGATAGACTAGTAGACCGTTACTATGGAATTTAAGCTTCACTGGGTGCTCCATAATTCCGACCATGTGCCACAACTAAGCAAACCTTAGTAAATAAGTTTCAAAGGTCTGCTTTAATGGTGACAGCGATTGCGAGTCAATGTTCGTGTCAACCAATATATATATATATATAAATATATTATAATAATATACACAGAAATAACCTAATCAAGTTTCACCATAAGGATCTTCAGGGTTAAATACACTGAATTAATCAAGATATTGATTAATTCCAGCTGATTCTACGCGTGTATTTAGTGGTTATGACGAAACCACTAATACACGCGCACAATCGGCTGGAATTAATCAATATTTTGATTAATTCAGTGGATTTAACGCTGAAAATCCTTATGGTGAAACTCGAGTAGGTTATTCATGTATATACCATCATAATGATAAATTTGTCCTACTCACGTATTGAGCACTTTATATTTGTTATATCGCTGTCTTATCATTGTGAAACTTGTATCAAATAACCATTGTGGCCAATTTCACCGGTAAGTCACCATATGTATATATATACTTCATGCTGCATTTGTGAGAGACAACTTTTAGAGGGGGGCTCTTAAAGGGGTTCAACATTCAGACGTCAACTCTTCGGAGGATTGGTGAGATCAATTTTGCTAAGATAATGGAACTTAGCAACCGAGAACAATCATAACGTACAATAGCTAAGAGAAGTAAATGTGTTGCAAATTTTTCTTCTTTAATTTGCGATCTAAAATAGTGTTTTTAAATTTTGGGGGAACTTCTATTTGAGGGTCTATCCCGGGTAAATAGTAGGGCGGACTAGGTTATAAAGCTTTAGCAAGGCAACCAATCAAGGAGAAGAAAAATCTTAATTCAAATCAACTGTACACTTAAAATTGACCTTGTGTTGCATCGTACTCGTAACACAGGTGTTTTTGTAAATACATACAACTCGCATCGCCATGTATCTTTACAAAAGTCTTATCACTGATATGTCATTGAGAGGTAAGGTCTCAATCAGGCCAATGTCCGGTCAGCGGAGCTTAGAATACGTTGATAGTATCCCTAGGTAAGACCAACCTCCCCAAAAATGGGTGTCCTTTGTATAACATTAAAATGCATCTGATGGAGAGGCTCGAGTTCTGAAGATCTGGGGAGTGTGGAGTATCCCTTCATTGCACTAACTTCCAAGTCTACTCTAAAATGTTAGGGTCCTATCAATAGATTAAATAGTTTTGTTCAAAATATTCGTATTCGATAAAAATGGTTGGGGCTTTCTGTAAGGGCAATAGAGATGAGACAATCATATAAATGCTAGGGCTTGACATGGCCAGGCACACTGTCAAACATTAAGCACAAGAAACAAAGAATTAAATAATTGATCCTGATAATTAAATATGGATCAAATGAAGCGAATGAGGGTTTGTAAAATTGATAGACAAAAAACAAAAAAAAACAAACAACAACTATAAAGTCAAATTAATAGAATCTATTAATAATGGAGATTCGCTTCCGGTTTTTGTCTGTAAAAAGAAATTACGTCACTGCTTACATCACATTTCCCAAAATCGTCATAACATAGAATAAAATTTATTCTACGATTTTTGGCATGTTCAAATTTTGAGTGTATTTATTCAATAAATACACTCAAAATTTGAACATGCAACATTAGACAGTCCTCATTGTTTTTTAAAACAAGTTTTAATAAATACATGACTGGTATTATATATCTCTATATAGTTTGTTTTATTTTAATACATATTTAAAGTTTACATTTCAAATTGTTTTATTTTTAAATCCTTTAATGAATTTGATGATTCTACTTACTTAGGGTACAAACTCGCTGACATTGAGTGGTTTACTCCCACCCCTCAGGCAATATGTTTCAAAAATCTATTTTTACATCGCCCGGAGGCCGTTTTTTATTTTGTACTAGTTGCTATAATATATTTATGGTAGATATTTTTTAGTAAAATTCAAACCTTTATAATGAAATGCTTTGAGTAAATGTTGTGGAGATCAGATTTTAACTTTATAAAATTCTATGACAATCTTAAAATAGTTCTGGTTAATTCATAAAATGTTTTATAATTTATCTACCACACATCCCATGTATGCAGGTCAGGCACAAGGCCCTATCAATGTGGGACCACCCATGAACCAAAGCTCATGGGATGGTAGGCACAAAAAATGCGTGGATCTCCTGGGCATTCCCCCCTCAAGGGCAGCGCTTCAGGTACTGGGCAATAAACCCAGCCCTGCCCCTTTAAATCAATAAAGAAAAACAGAAGAGAAATTGAAAGAATGATCAAGTAAAACAGACAAAAAATATCAACACTTGATATACAAGATTATATATATATATATATATGTTTAGTTTTAAACTTTGCCAATCATGTCTGTTAGATTATATAAAATTGTATTGGAAGCGCGTGATGTAATGGTTAAAGTCATGGGAAATGGATTCGTCACCCCGAGTTAAAATCCTGGATGTAGTAATTGCATTTCACTTAGCGCTAACACCCTTGAGAAAGGTATGAATCCTACTCTCCCTCCAGCTATGGATAAATAGTAGGGTAGACTGGGATCTTTAACCTTGGTTAGGCAACTGCTCTAGAAGAAAAACTCTAAATTCAATCTGATTATTCTTTCATTTCAAGTAAAATCTATTAAATGTAATCATTGGAGTGTTAGGCTTTATTCATTGTAATCTAGTTCGTTTTACATATATCTACATTTATTAGGGCCGGGTTAGCTCAGTTGGTAGAGCGTTCGGTTAGAAACCACAAGGTTCCTAGTTCGAATACCGGCCCTCGCCAACTCAGCGTATGAGTAGCACAGGGATCTTGCGGTAAAGTAAGGAGCTGTTTGTAGTTGTGGCGCTCCACCTCAGATGCCAAAACAATCTCCTTTGTCTAGCGTTAGTGAAAAGGAGATAGACTCCTTCGCTGATTGGCTGATACCGACTTTAGGCCACCCCGAAGACTTTACTTTTACTTACATTTATCTATTAAGTTCTTTACTTGTCGAGTTTAGAAATTTACGCTCAGGTCACGTTGAAAGCACCGGTTCCCTCTATATCACCGAAGATAAGCAGTGATGAGTCTATTCAAATACTTAGAGGGGTGATCATTTAATAGCAGGTAGGTGTGGTGCTCCACCTCAGACGCCAGAACAATCTCCTTTGTCTAGCGCTATTGAAAAAAGGATAGACTCCCTCGCTGACTGGCTGATACCGACTTTAGGCCGCCCCGACGACTTTACTTTTTTTTACTGTAAGAAACGGATAATCAAAATGACTTGATTCGGCATTAAAATGACCTGAAAGGGATTGATATGCCATAAAACAAAACAAAACTAACTAGTTTGGAAGGGTCCCGAATGTCTAACTTTTAGACATAAAATAACCCTTAGCTGGTTCACCAGCCGTTAGAATAAATCAATCAATTAGGTCAATTAAAAAAATCAGGTAACCTAGTGCTACCTGTTCAACGTGACTTCAAGAGAGAGAGAGAGAGAGAGAGAGAGAGAGAGAGAGAGAGAAAAAGAAGGGAAGAAAGAGAGAGAGAGAGAGAGGGGGGGCTTCAAAGAGTAAGGGTTAAACAATTTAATTTTGCAGATAATTAATACTATATTGGTTTGATATGATTTAAAAGTTCATGCTTTTCTGTATTTGAGCTGGCATGGTAAATAATATATATATATATATTTATATATATATATATATATATATTATATATATATGGCCCTGATGATAGCATAGGTGAGAAACTTAAGAGAGAGAGAGAGAGGGGGGGGTAGGAATTGCCAAAGAATGTTTCCTGTGGTACTAAGACAAAAGTTTCGTTATACTATGACCTTCAAGAGGATGAAGGATAAAATAACAAATCCAAGAGAAAACAAATTCATTTTAAAAGTAACGAAAGTAAAACCGAATTTTCTATCCTGAAAATCACAGAAATGTAAATATTTTCTGTTTGGTGTTCTTATAAGAGTCGAATGTTCATGCCAAGTTTAGAATTTTTTCGGTTTTGTTTCGACGACGACCACGACGATGACAACTAAACAACAATAACATCATCTTCATCCGGAGAAAGAAACTACGATATTTTAAACGTCCAAATGTTTACACGGCCAGTAACACAAACATTTTTCCACTTACATAAGTTTTGAACGATTTTACAGCCATAAATACAGAATAGCTGATTCTCATCCTCCTACTTCCCTCACCCAAACCCTTGGGGGTTATAAACAAACACCTTTGGGGATTTATTGGCACGGATACATGATGTGGCTCAGCCGGTAAAACTGTTGCCGCTTTAATTAACCGTACTGTGTAAACAAGGTAGACGCGAGTTCAAACTGGGTAGGAAATACGAAACCTTGGGCAATTACTTTATCCCACGGGGAATTGCTCTGTTTGTCGACTTTTTAAATACTGGGTTTACTATAATTATAAAAAAATGTATAATATTATTTATATCTTCATTGTCTTCTTGTATGTGTATGTGACTTGCAGCAACATGGCTTCCTAGTGACTATTGTTTATTAAAGGGAAGAAAAACAAAACCTTCGAAATAATTAATATTGCTTATGCTAGTATATTGTCATATTTGACAGGAAAAGAATGAACAATACAAGGATAGATAGATAGATAGATAGATAGATAGATAGGAACAGACCGAGAAAGATCGATCGATCGATCGATAGACAGAGACAGAGACATAGATAGATAGATAGATAAACAGAGACATAGATAGATAGATAGATTATGAACAGACTGAGAAGAAAAGATCGATCGATCGATAGACAGAGACAGAGACATAGATAGATAGATACACAATAGATAAATAGAGAATAGATAGATAGATAGATAGATAGATAGATAGATAGATAGAGAGATAGATAGATAAACAGAGACAGACAGACAGACAGATAGATAGATAGATAGATATGAACAGACTGAGAAAGATCGATCGATCGATAGACAGAGGCAGACATAGATAGATAGATAGATAAATAAATAGATAGATAAACAGAGATAGATAGATAGAGAAACAGAGACAGACAGACAGACAGATAGATAGATAGATAGATAGACAGATAGATATGAACAGACTGAGAAAGATCGATCGATCGATAGACAGAGACAGAGACAGAGACATAGATAGATAGATAGATAGATAGATAGATAGATAGATAAACAGAGATAGATTGATAGAGAGATAGCTAGATAAACATAGACATAGATAGATAGATAGATAGATAGATAGATGGAGAAACAGAGACAGACAGACAGACAGATAGATAGATAGATAGATATGAAAAGACTGAGAAAGATCAACCGATCGATAGACAGAGACAGAGACATAGATAAATAGATAGATAAATAGATAGATAAACAGAGATAGATAGATAGATAGATATATAAACAGAGACAGACAGACAGACAGACAGATAGATAGATAGATAGATAGATATGAACAGACAGGAATACGTAGATATTTGTTTGGAAAATAATGGTCGAGTTGATGATCCGTTTAAAATAAAGAATAAACCATTATTATTTTTTTAAATGCCTATCTCGATTGATTAATAATATATTGAAGGATATTAATGTAGTGTAATTGACATATTGATTAATTGGTTGGATTTGACGGCATGTCAACCCTTGTTGGGTTATTTTATGCCGAAGACATTTTGTTTTATTCATTCTTGTTGGATATTCAATTAATTTTCCAGACTCAATTTTTTAAGCACATTTTCAAACTCATTTTTAATCTATTCAACCCATAGATGGGACACTAACAGGTACTACCACGCCGGGAGTAATGACGCTCCAGAGTTGGAATTTCACCACTATATGCAGTTTAAAGTCCTATCTAGAACACTAAAAACCTTTAGCCATCGCTTTTTATTACATATATTTTTAAAAGGGTGCAGTGTTACCATAAGGGCAATAGGATCAGAAATCATATATAAGTTCTTGGGCTTGACGTGACCAGCTGATTGATCAGAGTAAGGACCAAAGGGGCATGTTGAAATGTCATGGACTGGTCAGCTATCAGGGTCCCGCCCTTAAGCAACAAGGGTCGCCACCCATGGCTAACTCGTGGACCCATTGGAGGGTGGTCTTACCCGTCTGTAGAGGTGCAGTCGGTGTTTTCTACAGCCTCAGCAGACGGGACGACCGTTTTAAGAGGAACCTGTCATATATATATATATATATATATTATATATATATATATATATAAGCATTTATTTCGCACAACTAACATATATATTATAACATAATCTCCTTCTTGGTCACAGACCTTAATCCAATGAATATTCATCATATATATATTATATATATATATATATATATATATGTATATATATATATATATATACCAACACCTCCACACGAGTAGGATGTGACACAAAGTCATTTTTTAAGCACAGTTTAACGGGTTTGAGTTCAGAGTTCTCCTTCCAAGCTAGTTGCTTAACCAGTGTTAAAGAGTCCAATCTGTCCAATTAGTTAGCCATGGTTGGTGGGAAAGCAGTTTGATTCATACCTTTCCCAGGGGCATTAGCGTTATGTGAAATGCAAACAGCCTCGTCCTGTATTTGAACTCAGGTCCGCGAGTCCATATCATTCGACGATAACCATAACACTACTACATGAATATTCATCATATAGTTCGAACATTATCAAAATTCACCTGATACCTACGTGTTCTGCTAGAGGCCTGTTTATTCAAGATCATAATTTACGTTTTTGTATGGATGGCAAATGTTGGGAAGTGGAAATCTATAAGATAATTTATATAGTTAGCAAAAATATGCGCCTTTCGGCCACAAGTATTTAAGTTTTGATATAATTGAATATTATACTCCGCCCTGTCGACTGGGGCGTTAGAATTCACCGACTGCACCTCTGCAGAGGGGTAAGACTCCCCCAATGGGGCCACCTGTTGGCCGTGGGTGGTGACCCGTTATGCTTAAGGATAGAACCCAGGTGGATGAGCAGTCCATGACTTGCAATACTCCACTTTGGCCCTATCTTGTGCTAGACGGGCGGTCGGAGAGGCCCCCTCCGATCAATCGGCTGGTCACGTCAAGCCCTAGCACCTATATGATTTTCCCAACCCTATTGCCCTTATGTCAAGCCCCAGTCCCTTTTTATCATATGGGTGCTAGAAGGCGGTGACTGAGGGTCTACATGTCCTGGGATCTATCTGATGGTGAGGTTCCAGTTTTGGAGGTTTGGGGAATGTGGAGCACCCCTTTATCACCATTGCTCCCTGGTCCACTCTGACCCGGAGTGGTAGTACCTGTTAGGGTCCCATCTATAAGTTCAATAGAAAAAAATGAGTTTATAAACAAAATTGTATTACACATTAAAAATGAAATTATTTCAAAACTTTTTCAGCATTAAACATTTTTTTATCAATAGAAGTATTCGGCATAAAATAACCCAAGGGGTTGACATGCCGTATAACCCAACCAACCAAACTAAATGAATATTATACTGAACTAGAAAGACTAATAAAATTAAAGACGAACATAAAAAATATTACACTTATTTTTTACTTTATCCTAATTGATTTCAATATAAAATCATACATAGGATTGTTTTTAATACATTTGAGAATAAAACAACAATATTAGATATCATTAACACCTAATAATCATCTATTAAACACGGTTTTGTTAAAACCGGTTTGCAAATTATTCACACCATGTCACCATTTATTTCTTAATAATATATAAAGCACATTTAATATATTTCATTACATTAAAACTTAAATACTTACGCCTTGAGGGTGCATATTCTGGATAGTATTTATTTTTAAATAGTGTCTGGAGCATTTATATCTAAGTTATGATAGTGTGGACATGAAGTCAGCAGCACTTGGTTACTGACTGTATCTCACAGAGATGTAAGTCCTGTAAACTCCGTTTTTAAAAGCAGTGTTACAACACTTCAAATACTTAAAACTGAGAATTAATCATATAGATGATTTAAATTACAAAAAAAAAAAAAACATTTCTTTTAAAGCACAGATATTAACATCCTGGGGGAAAATAAATGTAATTGTCTATATAAGATTCTTAACGAACAAAATCGATCGGTATAGACATTAAGCTAAAGTTAAGATTACATTCACAAATGATGACTATTCTTTGGCATCCATCAGTTTTCAGTCTTGAAATGTAAACAGTTATATTCTTATATATATATATAGGCAAAAGATTTATTTATTTCTATGTTATTTTATTCTGCTGTCAATGTGTGTTAATCAAAATTTGAATCTACGCTCATCTTTTTCACTTTTCAAAACCTCGAGCAAAAAAGACGCGATACTGTCACTCGTTCAGACCCCCCACATATCGACGCATTCCTCCCGTGAAGATGAATGAACCGGTGAACAAGAGAATGAATAAGACTTCCCCGTTCGGTCAATAGGAAAAAAATACGCTCGGTGTGTGTGTGTGTGTGTGAGGGTGGGGTAGGGATAGGAGAAACGATATCATTACTGGATTTGTTTTGGACCCACAAAATAAAACCCCTCACTACCATCCTGAGGACAGATGACCACCATGCGCTTCATGACAAAGATCCCCGGGAGTTGATAGTTATGGTGAGGACGATGTGTGGAGGGAAGGGCAATGGTTATACTATCCGTGGTTGTTTAAGCAGCTTCTCCTCTCTCCGGGAAATGGATCGTTCTCTTCCGGTTACACTCCGTCTTATATTTCAACAGCGTCGACTTCCGAAAATCCCATTCAGGAAAAATAAAATAAAAGATGCGATGAAGCGGTGAATGGAAAGTGGACAAGAGGAATGACCTTATGACCTTTCTGGCCCGGTGAACTTTCTTTTCTGACCAATCGTATTGAACAACATTCTCGTCACATTGGGAGCTCGATAATCAGAGGCAAAAGGGCAGACTTACCAAAACACATGTTTTGTTCCGTTTTGGCGTGTTAGGGTTAATTTCCAACGTGGAAACTCAAACGGCTTTGTCTTGGAAGAGAAAGGGGGAAAAAGGGGGGGGGGGACAAAAAAAATGACTTGGGGGTTTAAAAGATGGTATCGGTCAGAGTGATGGCGTCGTCGTCGTCGTCGTCGACGGTGGAATTGTAAGAAGAGGCGAAGCTCAACAGAGCTGAATGAAATTCTTACGGGTTTCATGTTTTTCAACATGTTGTTCTGTTTTGTTCTGTGCACAGAAGCAAACTCTTCTTTACGGCCCTACAAGTTTGTAGTGGTTATTGCTGTTGTTGTTTTTAGTGGAGGGGTGGAGATGGGGGGAGATGGGGGGGTTGTATATGCTTTTGACTGGTGATGTTATTGGCGGAAGGTAAAATTGTCGTCAATAAATTAAAGAAAACAAGACCTTGAAAGAAAGAAAGAAAGAAACTACAAACACAAGGAGAAAAAGAAAGAAAAAGAAAGAAAAAGAAAGAAGGAAACAAAGAAATAAAATGGGACAAGAAAGAAAGAAAGAAAGAAACAAACCAAACAAACAAAGAAAAGGAAAAAAAGAAAATAATAAATAAAAGAAAGAAAAAGAAAGAAAACAGAGAACAAGCTAAGAAAAATAAGAAAGAAAGAAAGAAAGAACGATCATAAGTTCTGAAAGAATGGGAGACAACTTAAAAATCAAGCTTTGAATGAAAAAGAGAGAAAGAAATGGAATAAAGAAGCTAAAAAGGAAAGAAAGAAAGAAATAAAGAAAGAAAACCTTAGAAATAAAGAAAGAAAGCATCATAAAGAAAGAAAGTAACAAACAAAGAAAACAAAAAGAAAGAAAGAATGAAAGAAAACCTAAAAAAGAAAGAAAGAATGAAAACCTTCGAAAGAAAAAAGAAAGAAAGAAAGAAAATCTTAGAAGAAGAAAGAAGAAATTAAACCTAAGAAAACATTGAAAAGAAAAAAGAAAGAAAGAAAAAAACCTTCGAAAGAAAAAGAAGAAAGAAAGAAAGAAAAAAGAAAGAAAGAAAGAAAATCTTAGAAGAAAAGAAAGAATTAGACCTAAGAAACCTTAAGAAGAAAGAAAGAAAAAAAAAAAAGAAAGAAAAAGAAAGAGAAAGAAAGAAAGAAAAACCTTCGAAAGAAAAAAAGAAGAAACAAAGAAACAAAGAAGAAAACCTTAGAAAGAAAGAAAAAGAAAAGAAAAAAAGGAAGAAAGAAAGAAAGAAAGAAAGAAAGAAAACCTTCGAAAGAAAAAAGAAACAAAGAAACAAAGAAAACCTTAAAAGAAAGAAAGAAGAAAGAAAAAAGGAAAAAGAAAAAAAGGAAGAAAGAAAGAAGAAAGAAGAAAGAAAAGGAATAGAATACAAAAAGAAAGAAAGAAAGAAGAAAGAAAGAAAGAAAGAAAGAAATAACTGATGAGGAAAATGGTTGTGTATGGTATGACATAGGGCATAATGGATCGTAGTGGAATGGGATATGGGGGGAAGAGAGAGAGTGGGGTGGTTTAAACCTTTCGCCCAACTTGTTTGAGATTTGCTAATTTCCCTAAAACTACCTTCAAACGATTCCCGCTCATCCAATGAGTAAGGCTTAATTTCTGACCAAAATGGGGAAGGAGGCGGCCGTCGTCAATATCAGCTACAGCTAATTGGGGCGGACGGGAGACATTTGGTTCGACTTTTTTTTTTACCCCTTTCGTTTCATCAAGTGGAAGAAAACAAGAGAAACACTAAAACAAATCACTCATAGAAAAGTCGGTGCTTCACACACACACACACACACACACACACACACACACACACACACACACATATATATATATATATATATATATATATATAGTGGGAAAAACAAATATTCGTACACATACACATTTTTTATTTATTATATTTTCAACTAACGGTTAAACATATTTTTCAAATAATTAATCGTACATAGATGCATAATAACTAAATATGCATTTAAAAATTTGTACGTGTATGAATATTTTCTACCACGGTATATATATATAATATATTATATATATATATATATATATATTATATATATATATATATATATATAGTTAACAATTATGCAAAAATGAACCAACGAATATAATAAAAAATGAATGGAATGAATAGAATAATTGAAAAATATATTTTTTTATAATAATAATAATAATAATAATAATAATAACTTTTGAGAGAGGTCATTAATAGAAAAAAACCTTTTTCACAGTCTATGGGACTCTTTATCGAAGCATTGAATTAGTTATCATAGAAAATATTGGAGAGGATAATATAATGTCTTACCTTTGTAAAGTTGTGTTGAGAAGTAAAATTTGTAAAGTTATATTGAAAAGTAATTCGAAATTCTTATTATATTCGTTGGTTCATTTTTGCATTAATTCTTAACTAAATAATTTGGAAGCATACGCGAAGACTCATATATATAATATATATATATAATATATATATATATATATATATATATTGATAATATGTTTGCAATATCTATAGGTAAATAGTGTTCAATATCGTGGATAGAGCATGTCTGTCTGAGTTAGGGTTAGGGTTTCTCGATTATGTGGTTCTTAAACCAAGTGCACTTGGATTGAGCATAACATAGATAAGAGACTATCAGTAACCAAGCACCGTTGTCTTCATATACATGCAACCATAACTCATATATTATATATATATAATATATATATATATATTATATATATATATATATAAAAATAATAAAATTCGAAGGCAATACAATGCGTAAAAAAAAAGACAAAAAGATGTTTTATATGTCTAATCGATTTCAAAGCAAAGCTTTATCATCAGAGTTTTATTCAGAAAACTCTGAATATATATATATAATATATATATATATATATATATATTATATATATATATATATATTTAATCTCCATATATATATATATATATATGTTTGTTTTATTATCATTTTTTCAAACATAGATTTAACGTCATAACATTATTATCACGTGAACACGATCCACGTTATATAAACGTTAAACAAGCCACAGTTTAAAAAACAATTTTTAGCATTATATCATCACATCGCGTGAAAACGCTTCACGTTTATATAAACGCTAAAAAAACTACTGATTTTTAAGATCTCAACCATTTAACTCATCTGAGGATTGCATAACCATGAAACTTTAAGTTATGAGTCCAAATCATCCATAATACCATTACTATTGATTATATATATATATATATATATATATATATATATATATATATATATATATATATAATATATATATATATTATATATTATTTATATTTTTTGCTTGAAGGCAATTATAAATGCATGTATCGTATAAAATTCGATAATTATAGAAAATAAACTTGACAAGTAAATCCCGCAAAGGATGGCTCGCCATGCAGAACATCGTACAGACTGTTTCGACTTTATTAAGTCTCTTCAGCGATGTATACTAACGACTCCCCTCCGACAGGAATCGAAACCGGGACTTCACAGGCATAGTCAGAGACCATATCCGTTCGGCCGCCGGTACATAGCGAACAATCCCTGCGAAATTAACCTTGTCAAGGAAACTATTACACGCCCCTGCCATAGCAGGCAAGTATATATATATATATATATATATATATATATATATATATATATATATATATAATCTCCCTGATAAGATAAACCGATGTTTAAGCCTAGGTTAAAGAGCCCAGTCTACTCTACTATTTACCCATATCTAGAGGGAGAGTAGTTGGGTGCATGCCTTCCCCGAGGGTATTATCGCTATACGAAATGCAAACAGCTTCGTCCAGGATTTGATCTCGGGTCAATGAGTCCATTCCTTACGACTCGAAAAATTACATGATGATGATATATATCGTATGGCAGAAATACCCTCCACACCTTTTTAACTGTCACCTGTGTGGTGCAAGTAAACTTAGGCAAGAGGCAATGGTAGCACCATCTAGCTAGTTACTATTTTCATTCAGATACAGTCAGTTTCGATCATCGCTTGGATCGGCCATGTTTTTAAAATTTAAGAAAAAATAAAACAAGGATAATTTAAATCTAAATTATTATTACGCTGTTCAACACTCATGTGTATGATGTAATTGTTGATGATATGGCAGTAGCGATTGAACATTGCCGGTGGCTTTCTTTTAATTGATGAACCTCTGTCTCTGAAATATTTAACCCGTAGAATTTCTTTCTTCGATGGTAGATTCAGTGACACACCTCTCCTTTCATATCAGGCGTCATTTTTCCGAACTGCCGCCCATATGCTATCTTTAAAACGGTAATATGTGATAATGCCGGCAACGTTCAATATCTACTGTTATATCATCAACAATTACATCATACACATAATCTTTTTATTAACTTTTGTATTTAATAAAACCTTTTCAAACATTATTACTGACTTGTGAATTGGCTACACATAGATGTACTTTGAGCTGTGCCCTCCAAGTTACACTCACACTCATACAAATGAAAACAAGAGAATCCATGTATAAACACACGTGTGCACACAATAAATAAATACCAACAATTAACAAGAACATAGAATATCACAGACTGACAGAAAATGGCCTTTAAATATACCTGGTAGACACAGAAGCGCGTAAACAGATATATAATATATATATATATATATATATATATATATATATATATATATATATATATATATAGAGAGAGAGAGAGAGAGAGAGAGAGAGAGAGAGAAAGACAGATAGACAGACAGACAGACACAAACAC
>CM042159.1:10810874-10855228 GCA_023376005.1 Doryteuthis pealeii
GAAAAGTAACTTCCTATTTTAAACTATTTATGTTTATTTATACATTTTTTTACTTACGTTTTTTTTATTCTTTATTTTTTTGTTCCTTATTCTTTATTTTATGTTCCTTAATATATGGCAATTAAATCTGTGTTGTTTTTTTTTTCAGATTGATTATTTTGTTTCAAAATTCAAAGCCCTATAAATATGTCGGGACGTTTAACACTAATTTAATTCTAATTCCCGAGCGGCTTGTGAGGCAGGAGGCGAATGCTGGTGCCCATATATGAATTTAGATAAAATTCCATGTTATGTGTGTTCTTCTCATATTTATTTTTTGTAAAAATATTGATTCAGAAATAAATCATTAGATTTTTAAAATTAGAGAAAAGAGTTACTTTACAATCACCCTGTAGTCGTAATTTGAATTCAACTTTTACAAAGTTTTTTTAAATCAAATTTCGGCATAAGATGACCCATAAGGAGTTGACACGCCCTTAATCAAATAAACTAAACCAAATTAGATGATTCACCACTCAGGAAGAGCAGGTGCTGCACGTTACCTGATTCATTTATGGATTACTTAGTTGACTTTAAAACATAGCAACCCGTCAAGAGTTATTTGATGCCTAGAGGTTATACTTCAGTGACGAAACACCAGTTAAAACTGGCGCGAAAAACTCGCGTAGAATTCTAGAATCCTGGACCTAGCTGAAGAACTGAAAAAAATCTTTGAAATATGAAGGTTGGTTGGTTCATTTCTTTGTTTTTTAACGGCATGTTAACCTATTGGGTCATTTTATGCTGAAGTTATTTTTGTGGTTATTTCCTATAAGTCTAACATGATCAAACGGGAACCACTCTTGACTGATAAATTATTTATTTATTTATTGATCTACTAGGGAAAAAAGAAGACGGGGTTAGGGTTAGAGTTTAGGGTTAGGGTTTAGGGTTAGTTTAATGGGAAAATAAATAAATAATTTATCAGTCAAGAGTAGTTCCCCTTTGACTATGTTAGACTTATAGGAAATAACCGTTTTTGTTTTATTCATTGTTGATGGGTACTCAAGTAATTTCTTTTCACTCATTTTTAAACTCTTTTTATCTAAAACTCATCTTTTTCTATTTAAACCAATAGATGGAACCCTAACAGGTACTACCAGTCTGGTTCAGCTTGGAACTGGGAGTAATGGTGATAAACGGGTACTCCACACTCATCAGATACTTCACCATTAGATGCAGTTTAATGTCATACCCAGGACACGGATATATTGGAACAATCCGGGGAGTCTCCGTGGCATGTCAACGTCTTATGGGTTATTTAATGCCGAAATTTGATTTATTTCTAAATTTTTAGTTCTAATCACAAATATATCTATTATTATACTAAAGCTGAGTTTATCAACCTTCTCCAGCTAAAGGATTTTTTTCTATTAATGTTATGGACACAATATTTATACTTAGATATTCCTTGGTGTTAGCACTACAAAGTGTATGAAAATTTTTTTAGTTTAATTGGCTTTAATTAGGCGTAATTAGCAATTAAGTCAACGACCGACCAATCCCTGTTTTGGAGACTACCTGTCACTCTTCCCATCTCGCTTTGTCAGTTAAGTTAACTCTCCTCCCACTTTGTATTTGTCAGTTAGTGAGAGTGCCTGTAATAACTGAAAAATCAGCACTGACGCCCACACCCAAGTACCTACGTACGTAGATTCACCCCCCTTTCATTTCTCCAGGCTAAAGAGAATTTTTTTTTTTAATAAAGTGGCGTAAATCAGACTTTAAAATAGATTTTTTTGAATTACTTTAATTATTAATTTATAGAGTCAAATTTAACATGATTATTAAACTTTAAAATATTTCATGTTGAGTAAAAAAAAAAAAAAGTAGTTATATATTTAAATGTGATGGGATCTTATTCAAATGAGCAAACGTTGACTCCCCCCATCGTTTAACTAAAACAAACTAAAACAAACTAAAAGAATACATTGCTGACTAACTCTTTGATTTTTGGTAATTTATCTATTTTAAATTAGTGAATCAATCAACTTATTTGGTAAGTAGATAAATTGTCTATGTTTCTCTTTTCCGAAAAATTAAAATAAATTTAGCTGCGAAATAATTCAAATCAGCTTATTTTGTTTTAAAATCAAGATTTGTGGGTTAAACTTCGCAAATTTTTTATAAGAAGTATATATTAACATTACCGACAAAAATTTAGTTACCTTAACCCCTAAACCGTAACAGAATTCGCAAAAAAAGTTAATTCACAACTGTTATATATCCCCAAATAAGTTTCCGTTTTAATTTTGACGACGATTTGCAAGTTTAACCGATTTAAGATTGTTTTGAGATTAAAAAATGTATGAGATAAATAATACACACACACAACCAAACCAATGTCTTTTTATTGTAACTAAGTTTTTGTCGGTAATGTTAATATATACTTATAAAAAAATTATTATGTTTCCTACAATTTTTAATACAAAACAAATCAAGAGTTTATTAGAAAATAAGTTGTTTAGAATTAAATTGTCAGCTACGACATAATTTATTTACTAGAAGAATAGGTATGATTTAACTCTTAATATTATTGAAAAAGAAAGTTGGGAAAATCAGAATTACAATGTTAGAAATTATTTATAATAAAATTTTAACTGAACGGTAATATCTGCTTTCTGGATATAAACAGGAGAATTATTTGTTTCCAAATAAAATAATACATTTCTTCAAACACTGTTTGTTTGAGTTTTCTTTTACAGAGTATAAATATACATGCGTCACGGATTCGAACCTATTAACTTATGGACCCAGAACACAAGCAAATATTTTTTATACAATATTTTCTTTGATTAAATAAATACGATTTTGCTGTACATTAAGAAAAGTATTTATTTTACATTTTATAAATTTTAAAAAATCCCTGAAAAATAAAATAAAAATATAGACAATAGGAACTTTTAATATAAAATTCTTTTGAAAATAATCTAACAATTATAAACAACAAAAAAGAAAAAGATACATATTTTTTCTTATTTACGAGATTTAAGTTTCAATGTTTAAGATGCCCTATTTCCAAAACCGATTCATTAGTGAATTATTTTTTTTTACATATGTTTCATCATTAAATTGTCTTTCGAAAAATGTAAAATTTATTTATGTACAAAAAAAAAAAAAAAAAAATCTTGGTACGGGGGATCAACGCGCGAAACATATTGGTGCATATCGCATTAATGCGTTCTGGCCCCTTGCCCTAAAAAACGCTACATGATGCCTTCTGAAAATTCGAACCGTGCTATTTATGAACTTCCTACCTGGGTAAAGAAGAACAATTTTCTCATAAATTCCTACAATAAAATAAATTGAACCCTCATTTTATGTCTGTGTTTTTGCAATAAATGTTTTTATTTTTCTTGCACCCATTATTTTACAATACTAAATATATTTTCTTGGAGATATGTTAGCACCATATATATTTATAATATGCCTAGACTACATAAGTAAACATCATTAGATGTTATAAATAATTTTTTTTTAAGGCAAGAAGCAGGCAATATTCTGCACCGAATGCAGCATGGAACATCACCCTCTATGTGAACTCCGATAAAACCAAGTTCATGTGTTTTTAAAATTAAGGAGGCATCTCCACGTTCGATGATAAACCCTGGAAATTGGTGTTACAATTAACGTACTTAGGTAGTAATATCTTATCTAAAGAAAGCCATGTTAATCAATGCATAGTGAAAGGCATGGTCTTCCATGGACTATCAGTCATATAGAAATCTGATCTCATTGACAAGTTAAAGCAACAATTCTTCACAACCATAGCTGTATCATTGCTACTGTACAACTGCACCACTTGGACACTAACATAGCACCTAGAGAATAAGCTACATGGGAACTGCACAATAATGCAGTATGTAATTTCAAAAAGTTGTGGAAGCAACACCCATGAGAAAGCAGCTGTATGGCACTTGCCACTTATCACACAAACAATCTGAGTAAAATGCTGGACACTGCTGGAGAATCAAGGACAAACTCATGATGTTTTTGTATGGAAACCAGCAGACAGGCACCCCAGTGTGGACCGTTGAGCAAAGATGTACATTGACCAACTCTGTGCAGATATTGGATGCTGTGAAGAGGACCTCTTGAGAACAATGATTGATAGGGTAGGGTTGGCTAGAGATTGTCATGGATATCCATGATTAAAATCCTACTTACTTTTAATTACAAATTAACTAACCAAGTGACCCTTCTCTTGTTCTTCCTTTGGTCATTTGAAAATGTTTACTCCAGTTTAAATAACTTATTTGGACAGTTTGGGAAAACTTTAAATTAGTGAAATAATATTATCATGTGATTTTTCCAACAGTCTAAACCGAGCACAATGGGTGACCCAACAGGTCACGTATTTTCTAGTAATATATATATATATATATATATATATATATATATATATATATATATATATATATAAGTGTTTCATTTGTCAATAATAATTTGCTGATATACAGTAATATGATACTAAGTATTCCTATATAACACGAATCATTTAAAAACAGATGGTGTTTGACCCATACATAGGACCCTAACATGTACTACCACTCCGGGTTAGAGTGCAGCTGGGAGTAATGGCAAAGAAGGAGTACTCAATAACTTCAGAACAGGAGCCTCACCATTAGTCAGTCAATCAATCAATATATAAATATGGGGTCGGAGATAGTTGAACACCTCTTATTAGTAGCCTCGGTTCAAGATCATTTAAAAGCCAGCATAACAAATGCTGATTTTCAGGGCGAGTAGAATCTGATAATATGGAAGCCCATTGCAACATTGTATTTTTAATCAACCAACCTTTTTTACATCTTATTATAATGGACATTATGTAACTGTCTGAATATTTTACTTCGTACCCCACTTGTACGGGTCAGGCACAAGGGACCACCCACAAGTCGAAGATTATGGGTGGTAGGCACAAAAATGCGTTGATCCCGTCGGCATTCCCCCTCAAAGGGGCACTTCAGGCTCTGGGCAATAAACCCAGTCCAGCCCCTTGAAGTCAAGGGGGAAGGTATTGCCTTGGAGGATAGCCCCCTGGGATCAACGCTGTTAATTTACATTAACAAACACAGGTCCCGAAGAGCCCATATTATGTTATTTGCCTCTCATCCCACTTATGAGGGCGTGACACAAGGATATTTTTATGTGAGCCCACCCACAAGCCGAAGCTCATGGCTAGTAGGCACAAAAATGCGTTGATCCCGTCGGCATTCCCCCGCAAGGGGGTGCCTCAGGCACTGGGCAATAAACCCAGCCCTGCCCTTTGAAGTCAAGGGGGCAGGTATTCCCTTGGAGGATAGCCCCCTGGGATCAACGCTGTTAATTTACATTAACAAACACAGGTCCCGAAGAATTCATATTATGGTATTTGTCTCTCATCCCACTTATGAGGGCGTGACACAAGGACATTTTTATGTGGGCACACCCACAAGCCGAAGCTCATGGCTAGTAGGCACAAAAATGCGTTGATCCCGTCGGCATTCCCCCTCAAGGGGGTGCCTCAGGCACTGGGCAATAAACCCAGCCCTGCCCCTTTAAGTCAAGGGGATAGGTATTGCCTGAGGGATAGCCCCCTGGGATCAACGCTGTTAATTTTAATTAACAAACACAGGCCCCGAAGAGCCCATATTATTAATGCATTTAAAACACTAAAATAAGGGTTATATATATTTCTAAGAAATAAAGATTTACATAGTATATTATGGGAATAATTTGCATAATGATTTTAACAAAACTGGGTTTAATAAATAGTCATTTGATGTTACTTATTTTTAATACTATCATGTTATTCTAAAACGTATTAAAAGCAATCCTATATATACTTTTTTTTTATATAGGAATCAATTAAAATAACATTAAAATATGTGTAATATTTTATATTCGTTATTATTTAATAAAATATCTTGTTACATTAAAACTTAAATACTTGTGCCCCGGGGGAGGGGCTTATTTTTGCTAGATTAACCTCATTAAGTTTATCTGGTAAATATCAAGGGACTTAACTGCGTTTACCTAATGAGTGACAACAGCCGACCGTACTTACCAGTAATTGTACAAAGTGCTTTTCGTAATTCTCAATTAATGTACCATGTACGTTGATTGCTCGTAGATCAGCTCTTAAAAAAACTCGGCGTGTCCATTAAAAAAAGACCCTGAAATTCTCAAGAAACACTAGCTTTATTGAAAATGTCTGCGACCAATTTGGAGGGGAATTGTTTCTGCGCCAAATTCCAAAAGTCTTTTGTCATTTGCCGCCATCACCGTCGCCGAAAATATCTACCTCCAACGATGCGAACAAGATCAATCTCGCACTTGTCTCTTACTCTATCTGTCCAATTCTCCCCCCCTCTCTCTCTCTCTCTCTCTCTCTCTCTCTTTGTCTGTATCTCTCTCTTTCTGTGTGTCTCCATCTTTCTCTATCTCTATCTATCTATCTATCTATCTTCTCTTCTCTTCTTCTTCTTCTTCTTCTTCTTCTTCTTCTTCTTCTTCTTCTTCTTCTTCTTCGCCTTTTCATTTCTCCTCTCTCAATTTTCCCTTTCTCTTTTCTTTCTCTTTTTGGCATCTCTCCTCTTGTCTATCTTTTCCCCTCTCGACTATATATATATATATATATATATATATATATATATATATATATATAATGTAAAATATAATGTAAAACAAAATATATTTTTCAAAAACTAATCCATTTTGCGAACCTTCTATTTTATAAAATTTCTATTTTCTCCCGTTGGACCCACAATAACACTTTATATATATATATATATATATATATATATATATATATATATATATATATATCTTTGTTCTCTCTCTCTCTCTCTCTCTCTCTCTCTCTCTCTCTCTCTCTCTCTCTCTCTCTCTCTCTCTCTCTCACACACACACACACACACACACACACACACACTTCAGAGGAAGAAGGTGAGTCAAGTCTCCGAAATATTAGAATGAAATAAAACGAAACTTAACATCCCACAAACTGAGTTTCTAATATATGTCACTCCTCATGCTTCACACTAAATCCCAAGTAATATTTATGTATACATAAAATATACACTAATATAATATATATACCCTAAGAACTAGACTCACCAGATATATCAACAAAGAAGCATACGTAGATCCCATAACGACAACATATATATATATATATATATATTATATAATATATATATATATTGCATCTTTGCTTTCTCTCTTTACTTCTCTTTCTCTCGCTCACCCTCAAACACTCGCTCTCTCCTCTTTTTCTCTTTCTCTCCTTTTCTCTCTCTCCTATCACCTTCTTTCTCTCATTTTCACTTTTCTCTTTGTATTCCTTCTATCTCTCATTTCTCCTTTTCCTATCTTTCTCTCTCCCTCTCTCTCTCTCTCTCTCTCTCTCTCTCTCTCTCACACACACACACACACACACACACATATATATATATATATATATTTATATATATATATAAGTAAAGAAATAACAAAAGACTTAGAGATTTAGCATTATAGTCTATTTCAGGGAGCTTAGCATTAAATAGACTATAATGCTAAATCTCTAGATCTTTTGTTATTTCTTTACTTATAAATTTGCTCTGTGACTCTAACATTAAGAGCACACATTGAGCTTTCAAACTGCGACAGGTTTTTTGGTAAAACTCTTGTGTCGTAAGGAAGATTTCTACTCTGGACTTTTGGATTATATATATATATATATATATATGTGTGTGTGTGTGTGTGTGTGTGTGTGTGTGTGTGTGTGTGTGTGTGTGTAGAAAAGTTATTTCCCTACTACGGTTTCGGTTTTTTTAGTACACAGTCTTCAGGGGAACAAAGTAAATCTATGTGGCTAATGAAATATATATTCGCCTGATTTAAGCTTATTTTTATTCTATATCTCCTAAGATATATAATATATATATATATATATATATATATATATATATATATATATTGCATCTTTGTTCTCTCTATATTAACTCTTCCAATTTTCCCTCACTGTACCTCTTTCATCTCTCTCTCTCTCTTTTTCTCTGTCTGCCTGTCTCTCTCTGTCAGTCTGTCTGTCTCTCTGTTTTCTCATTTTTATCTACCCCTTTTCCCTTTTTCCGCTTCCATATTTTATTTTAGACTTTTCTTTACATCATTATAATCTCTCTCTCTCCCTCTCCCCCCTCTCTCTCTCTCTCTCTCACACACACACACATACAATCACACACATACACACACACACACACACACATATATATATATATACATGATACACAGTCACCTCTTTCTCCCATACATACATACACACATAACACGCAGTCGCCTTTCTCTCTCTCTCTCTCTCTCTCTCTCTCTCTCTCTCTCTCTCTCTCTCTCTTACACACGCACACACACATATACACATGACACACAATCACCTCATTCTATCTCACACACACAACACAGAGTCACCTCTCTCTCTCACACATACACACACACAGGCACATAAATACACGACTCACAGTCACCTCTCTTCCTTTCTCTCAAACACACATACGCACAGATAATACCCCACCAATATGATAATTCCCATTTTATCTCTCATCTATCCCCTGACTAATCTTATCTGTATATTATTGTTCCTGTGGGTCTCCCGTGGGTCTCCCGTGGGTCTCCCGTGGGTCCATACCTGTCAGTCTATCGCCGTCTGTTTTTATCTACAACTCTTAAGTTTTCATAATCTCATACAAAATATTTCCGATAAGTCATTGTCATCATTTCAAAGATTCATTCGGATTTCTATTCTCTCGCTGTTTTTATCACCACATTTTGATCTATACATTCTTCGGCCTTCCCCCGGTACGAATATTTATCAAGCTTTGCAGAATCTGGAACACAGGCGTCAGATTCCTTAAGGTTCCTAAGTGGTCACCCACCCAACTAGTGAACATGCTCATTGATGCTTAACTTGGCGATTTGTCAGGAAATGATTCTTATAGCGTATGACGTTAAACTGTGTCTAATGGTGAAGTTCCAAATTTGGAACTTTGAGTTGTGCTGATTACTCCTTCATTGCCATTGCTTACAGGTCCATCCTAACCGGAGTGGTAGTACATGTTAGGGTCCAACCTAAGGGTTCAATAGAAAAAATGTGTTTTAAAAAAATCGAGTTAAAAAAATTAATACCTATCAAGAATAAACAATTCAAAATGTCTTCGGCATAAAATTACCCAACAAGGGTTGAAATGCCGTAAAATCCAACCAATCAACAATCAATACTTATAGCGTGAGTTAACCATAACCCTAACTTATCTTGTTAGATACCCCTGACCGTCTCCCTACTGGGGGGTCCAGTGAGTTTTGGTCGCTGGGTCAGGTGTAGTAAATTAATAGCGTCGATTCCAGGGGGCTATCCCCCCAGGCAATACCTGCCCCCTTGATTTAAAGGGGCAGGACTTGGTTTATTGCCCAGCGCCTGAGGCGCCCCCCTTCGAGGGGGAATGCCGACGGGATCGACGCAATTATTTCCACCTACCACCTATGAGTCTCGGCTTGTTGGTGGTCCCACGTAAAAACGAGACCTTGTGTTCAACCCATACAACGTTGGTTATGCGGTAAATATCCTAACTTATCTTGTGTTGACAAAATATTTCAGTTGGCTTCTTACCACAAGGTTCCTAGTTCGATACAGGCCCTCGCCAACTCAGCGTATGAGTAGCACAGGGATCTGTGCGGTAAAGTAAGGAGCTGATGGTTGGTGTGGCGCTTCACCTCAGACGCAAAAACAATCTCCTTGGTCTATCGGTATTGAAAAGGAGATAGACTCCATCGCTGACTGACTGATACCGACTTTACTTTTTTTACTCTTGTCATTACTCTACAAGTTATTCAGACTATTCTCTTTGTTGTGTTTATAACATTTCGGCAGATATCATCTTCAGCCTTCTTTCATTGTGCAGATTTAGGACATTCTTATTATTTGACGAGTTATTCGTAACAGTATTCACACCAACCGAAACATTCTAATAAAAAGTGGTTAAAAGCATAGAAAATGGAAACGGCGAGCAAAATTAAAATCCTGGACGAGATTGTTTGCATTTCACATAGCGCTAATACCCTTGGGAAAGGTATAAATATAACTTTTTTCGCTCTACCTATGGGTAAATAGTAAGACAGACTGCGCTCTTTAATCTTGTTATGGCGACTGATTTAGGAAACGGAAAACTCTAAATTCAAACCAAAGGGGACTCTCTTCTGGTTAGTCAAAACTACTACAAAAACCATTAATACATAGAATTAAGGATATCTCTATAAGAATATAAGTTGGATTTGCCTCAAAACAGCTCATGTTATTAGTGCGTTTAAAAATCCTGCAATGTGTTTTATATATCACTAAGAAATAAAGGTTTACATAATATATGGTGTGATCATTTTGCGTGTTTGTTTTAAAAAACCCGGGTTTGATAAATGATTACTTGGTGTTATTGATCTCTAATATCATTGTTTTATTCTCCAATGTATTAAGATCAATCCTATGAATGATTTCATATAGAAACCAATTAAATATAATTAAAATAATCTTTTTATATGCGTTCTAATTTAATTTTGTTATTCTTTCTAATTTAATATATTTCATAACATTAAAACGTAAATACTTACCCCCCCCCCACGAAGGGCCCATATTCTTGCTCGTTTTATTAATCTATTTATAAAACTGACTTTTTGTTGGCCATTGAAAATGTCTAAAATATAATTGACAAGTGTTGAAGCTATATATATATAAATAAAGGAAGCACGTGGTGTAATGGTTAAAGTCATGGGAAATGGACTCGTCGCCTCGAGTTCAAGTCCTGGATGTGGTAATTGCATTTCACTTAGCGCTAATACCCTTGGGAAAGGTATGAATCCTGATCTTCCTCCAGCTATGGATAAATAGTAGGGCAGACTGGGCTCTTTAACCTTGGTTAGGCAACCGGTCTAGGAAAAGGAAAACTCTGAATTCAGACCTGTTTAACTCCGCTTAAGAAATTGACCTTGTCTCACATCCTGCTCGTGCGGAGGGGGTTGGTATATATATATATATATATATATATATACCAACCCCCTCCGCACGAGCATATATATATATATATATATATATATATATATATATGTGTGTGTGTGTTTTTTATGTTGAAGTTGGGCGTTATTATGAAGCATTTAAAAATAAATGAAGGAACTCGATGTTATGAAGTACTGGATTCACTTATCATTATATTATTTGTTTTCGGGATCGTTAGATTCCCTTTTTCAAATGAATGTCGCTCCTGTTCAACGGACCCTTTGTCTTTGTTGTTATTGACAACGGCATTATATATATATATATATATATATATATATATATATATATATATATATATACAAACGTAGAAGTATACAATTGAGAGATAAGTTGGGGTTAATTTTATTTGGGTTCATCAATATCCTCTGTACATCCACAATGCATGGCCTTGTGAATGACCACCTATAATGCTCACCTATAGATTTATTTATTTATTTATTTAAATTTAGTAATGTAGTTCTAACAATATTTTAGTGACCAACCCAACCTATGTCTACAATTGAAGATCGATTCAAATCTATTATTTAAAAGTTTTTTTCTTATCCGGCAATCTAACTCAACTTTAATTTAAGTTAACAATAATTAAATTTAATCAAGTTAAGTTAATTATAATTAAATTTAATTAATTTAAGTTAAGTTAACTATAATTAAATTCCCTGATAAGAAAACCCCTTTTGAATAATAGATTTGAATCGATCTGCAATTGTAGACATAGGTTGGGTCGGTCACCAAAATATTGTTAGAACTACATTAGTAAATTTAACTAAATAATTTTTTTCTTAAATAGTTATTAATTTTAAATAGGATGAATGCAAAAAAGAACAATAAACCTCTGAGTAGTAATATTAAACCCCTAAAATATAATTAGAATTAAATTTTAACTGCTTTTATTAGCTATTATTTATAATTAGAATCAAATTGATAACAATACAGAAATGAGAATTAATGAAGGAATACACGTGTGGAACGATACATTGTTTTTTCTCAATTTTCGCGTACGTTATCAATTTGATTCTAATTATAAATAATAGCAAGATAACGTAGTTCAACCGTTATTATCCGAAAAATATCTTTAATTTATCTAAGGAATTACATCGACTTTGTTAAACGTAGGGAAGGGTCCTGATGAAGTCATTTCAATTTGATTGAAACCATGGTAGACCCTTTATTTTTCCTCTATTATTATTATTATTATTATTATTATTATTATTATTATTATTATTCTAGGTTTTTAATATATTGAGCACTTCTGGATTATTTACTGATGCCACTGCGAGGGAAAAGTTAAAGCGGCAATTGGATAATATATATATATTATATATATATATATATATATATAATATATATATATATATATATAGTGGACTCTCCTATCGTGAACGATAGATGAGGGTCAGCAGTGAGGGATTTGTTTCCTCCCATGTTGTGCATGCTATCAAGAAGACATTTTGTGTTTCCTCGAATGTGATAGCAGTGCAGCCTTGCTGCGATGTATGAAGCCACACTGACAGATGAAATGTTCTAAGGCGGGAGTCAATGTTTTTGTTTTAGGCGGAGCTGATCACGAAGCTTCAGTCTATTTTCTTCAAAGCTCTTTAATTTAGCGAAACATGTCTTACGCCATTCTTTCTGTTGTATCGTTGATGTGGTAAAAGATACACAGAGAAATAGTGTGCTTGATATATATTTTATTCAGCATTTGTATCTGGTGCTAACAGATACTTATAACATAAAACAAGAAGTAGTACAATTCACAAGACAAGCGTACAAGAAAGAGGAGGGTCAAATGTCTTTAGTAAAACGCAGTGATTTCGTCCGAATATATTTTCCTGACTTTATCACTGCTACGTCGACTCTTTTAAGACTATGAGCCAGTCCATCTTGTAGGGGTGTTTACTCCTCTACAACACTTTCCGATTTGATGCTAGATTTTCCCAAGCACTCAGATTAATATTGAGGCCTTTCAAATTGTCCTTCAATTTGTCTTTATAGCGTAAGTTGTTTACGGTAAAGTGTCCAAGTTTCAGCACCATGTAGACTTCTCTGTAGATGTCAATTTTTATTTTAAGAGATTCATCCATGGTATTCCATAATCGGTGTTTCAAATTGCCGAATGCAGTGCTTGCTTTACCTATTCTGGAATGGATTTCTTTGTCCATTTCTCCATAAGAAGTGACTGTTGATCCAAGGTATTTAAACGTGTCAACAATTTTTAATGCTTTTCCATCAATGAAGACATGGATTTATAAGACGTGGATTTCATGCTGTGGGCTGGTACAGTAGTTCAGTTTTCTTTATACTGATAGTAAGTCCAAATGCTTTTGATGTCTCAGAGAATTTATCAAGAATGGTCTAGATGTCTTCTAGGCTGTGTGTTAGTAGAGTGGTATCGTCTGCAAAGAGAAGATCCCACACTAGCTGCAAGGAAATTTTTTTACCTAGCTTTAAAACGTTGTTGATTGTATGGGCCACCACTTGTTCTGAATTCAACATTTATTCCTTCGCTTAGATCCGTGAATACTTTCTCGAGCATAACAGAAAGAAATAATGCAAATAGTTGTGGAGCAAGAACACAGCTTTTGCTTTGTACCGTTTGAGACAGAAAAAGTACTGGATTGCTCGCTACCTGATCTCACCGAAGCCCTCATTCCTTCATGCGAAGAGACGATGATATGAAGCATTTTATCTGGAACTCCTAATTTCGACAACACTTTCCACAGAGCAGTCCAAGGCAGTGTCAAAGGCTCTTGTGAAATCTACGAAAAGCATAAACAAGTCTTTGTTTTGCTCTCTGAGCCTGTCGAAGACAGAAACTCATATTTACTGTTCCTCTACCTGAGCAAAAACCACACTGAGTTTCTGGTAGTGCTGATCCCGAGATAAAGTCATTAAGCCTGTTAAGGATGATACAACCAAGGATTTTGCTAGCAACCGAGAGAAGAGATATTCCTCTGTGGTTGTCACATACTTGCTTTCTTTATTCTTGTACAAATGGACAATTGATGCGTTCTTAAACTGTTGCGGGACTTCACCCCTGTCCCACACGAGATTGAAGAATTTGCACAGCCTGTGTGTCAAAATGTTCCACATTTATACAATTCAGCTGAAATTCCAACTTCGCCAGGTTCTTTTCCATTTGAAAGCTGATTGATAGCTTTCTTCACCTCAGGTATTGAGGAGTTAGCAGAGAGGGATTTTACAACAGGTCTCTGGGGAATATTTTCTATTATATGAGAGTCGAAATAAGGTTTCTGATTCAGGACTGTATATAAATGTTCCGCCCAACGTCTGACAATATCACTTTTGTCAGTCAAAAGAGCGTTATCCACTGACATTATTGGTTATAGACCATTGGAAATTGGACCAAAAACACCCTTTATATTTTGATAGAACGATTTAAGATCATGTTTGTCAGCAGCCTCCTGCAAAGCTTTTGCCTTTGGTGTCCACCAACTCTCCTTCATCTTCCTCAATTTTGCTTGTGATTTTCCTTTGGCTGATTTAAATGCATTTTTCTTTGTTTGCCATTTTTTATTGTTCATCCAGACTTGATGAGATTTATGCATATTTTCAAGGAGAGATTGTATTTCAGGATCATTTGAATCAAACCAACCTTGATGTTTCCGATGAGCATACCAAAGTGTTTCTTTTGCCGATCTATAGAGGATTCCCACAGACACGACCATGCCACTTCAACTTAATCCCCGATGTCAAAAGACATGACCTTTGAATCAGATGTTGTTTGGAAAAAGCTTAAGATTTTTGTATGATTTAATTTTGTTACATCTACCTTTCTTAGTGGTTTAGTTCTGTTATTTCGAATAGGTTTCCTTATATGCATGCCAGTGCACGCGCAAACAATTTTGTGATCTGACCAACATTGCCCAATAGCTAGTGATCGAGTCAGCTTTATGTCACGATAATTACGACCACGAACTATAATTTAGCCAATGAGATGGTCATGGTCTGATCTAGGATATCGCCAGGTGGTTTTGAAACTGTTCCGTTGCTGGAAAATCGTGTTGGTAATCACAAGACTGAATTCACAACAAAGAGACAAATGGATACCACACACACACACACACACACACACACACACACACATATATATAATATATATATATATATATATATATATATATATATATATATATGCTATTGTTTATATCCAGCTATATTACCTACACGTTTTGATCTTGCATAAATTGAAACACATATTGAAGGTTTAGCAATTTTTCCCATTAATATGTTTTGCAAATTTTCGAGTGTCCGCCAAATGACAAGTTTATAAATAAATGAATAAACCTGAAATTAAAATTTATTGAGATATTTTTGTTAGTTTCTTCGTATTTTTATTTATTTATTTATCTATTTATTGAATGAATGATGGACGAATTCCAAAGGAATCCTCTGTACGGAACGTTCATCTAGCTAGAGACATATTGATCACCCTCAGTTGTGATTTAAGGATATCTGTAAGTATGATTTCAAGTATTTTAACACTTAACTCTTTCCAGCTGGTAAAATTTGGCTTAGGACCGTCCTCCATGGCAGCAGGCTGTCCGTAGCGGGCTATTCAAGTTTGAAGTCACCCTGACGAAACACCATGAAGCCAAGGGATCTAAGATAAAGCAACAGCAACTGAGCACCGGCACACCATCAACATATTCAGGACCGGCCTTTACATGCGAGATCTGTGGTCGAAACTGTCACAGAAGACGCTGCGCTAAAACTTAACTTCAAGGCACCAGAAATATATGATCCTCCGAGACTGCAATGCCGATGAATGAATGAATTTATTTTGGTAATGAACGGAATATTAAGAACAAAAGAGAAATGAATCAATTACAAAGAAAGAAAATCTGATAGTCTGTAAATTTTTACCATAGTCTTTCAGACAGATGCTAGTGAAATATGAAATGAAGTCCAATATATATATATTAATTTGGGAGTAAATATAGAAATAAATCCGACAATATGAAGAAATTTGAAAAACGAAGTGTTCCAAAAATAAGATGAATTTATTTATCGACGCTTAAACGTTTTGGTTTATTTAAACCTTCATCAAGATTGATTATGGGATGAAGAAATTGATGGATGTTTTGTAAATGATAGGAGTTAGAAAATATTTTTGGAACACTTCGTTTTTCAAATTTCTTCATATATTAATTTCTAAACTGGGATTAATACTTTTAATAAAAAGAAAACAAAACATGCGTTAATTCATTTAAAGTTGTTTTTTTTTCTAATTAGCGTAAGGTCAAAAAAGTGTATAACTGAATCACTACGCAATAACATTAAATCTATACAATATCAATTAATGCTGCCCTTTAATTCATGACTTTCGGCCGTCATGTATTTTAAATTTAAGTGTGTGTCTTATCATGATCATCATGTCACGCTAGTAGCACGGATATACATGACAATCTCTCGCCAACTGACCCTATCACACATTGCCCCCGTGGGGTCCTCTGTGCAGCATCCATATCAGTGCAAAACATAGTAATCAGACATTATGGACCAGTTTCCTGGTTCGATACCAGCCAACTCAGCTTATGAGTAGCACAGTGATCTGCTAAAGTAAGGAGCTGATGGTAGATGTGGCGCACCACCTCTGTTGCAAAGACAATCTCCTTGGTCTAGCGCTAGTGAAAAGGGATAGACTCTAGAGAGAAGAAAATCCACTACCCACCCCAACCACCCCTGCCCCTACTGACAACCTACTGTTTCACATCCAGTTTCCATAACATCCCGTGTTTGTCTACCTTTCTCCATATTACTCGGGTTAACCTCCTCATATTTCTCCCATATATATATATATATTCATATATATATATCAGTCGATAGAGCGTTCGACTAGAAACCACAAGGTTCCTAGTTCGATACCGGCCCTCACCAACTCAGGGGTCTGTGCGGTAAAGTAAGGAGCTATGGTAGATGTGGCGCACCGCTTGTTGCAAAGACAATCTCCTTGGTCTAGCGCTAGTGAAAAGAGGATACTCCCTCGCTGTCCAGCTGATACAAACTTTAGGCCACCCCAGCGACTTTACTTACTTTTACCCGAGAGAGTTTTTCACAATTCAAATTAAAAACTAAAACGTTTGAGCTCACTGTCCGTTTGTTCAAGCACAGAGCTAAATCCTCTATCGTCCACTTGTGTCTCTATATGTTTATTGGAGTTCATGTATGTAAGTGCTACTATGGATTTGCGTTTGCGAGAGAGAGAGAGAGGAGAGAGAGAGAGAGAGAGAAAGAGAGAAGGCAAAGTAGGAATGAGAGGAGAGAGAGAGAGAGAGAGAGAGAGAGAGAGAGAGAGTTGGAGGGTTTTTTTTTTCTTCTCAAAAAGTTCCATCTGTGTTTGATCCTCCGTGAAAGCAGCTGGTCTCCCATCATCATCATCAACATCATCATCATCATCATCAGCAGCAGCAGCAGCAGCATTGTTGCGTGTTTTTGTACAAATCCTGACTCAACAATCTAAACATGTTCCTTTCGCAACGCTCGGCTACAGGCTAACGAAACGCAACTGGGTTTCCTCTCCAAAAACCACTTTTGCATAAACCCGTTCCTTCAAACGATTTTCTCGTCTGCTTGTTTCGGATTTTTAAATAAATACTTTTTTTCTCTTCTCTTTCCCCCCACCCCCGGAAAACAAAACAAAAAAAAAATGGAAGCAAATTGTGCCTAATATTTTAAGAACATAACCGGGAATTAATTACCAGAAGTAAAGCTTGTCTTTTAGTTGAAATCCATAAAAGAAAATTATATGTCGTATTATTCTACCATAATACAATGTTTTTATTTTTATTTTTATTTTTAACTTTTTCTTTTTGCATGAAGAGATAAGATTTGCTCAAAATCTAGATATAAAAAACTGAAAACTAAAAATCGTCTCTTAAGCAAAAACAAAATTTATCTATTCCAGTCGAGACAGACAAAAAACGTGTTGTTAATATCTTGTTTTAAAATTGACCGACAATATAAGCATATATATATATTGGTTTGGAGGTTGGTTTTAAAGGATATTACAATGCAAGTGTAAATAAAGAAAATAAGGTAACAATGGTGTCGTTTGTTAACCTGTGCTATTTATTCTTAATATTTCGAGATAAAATCTCTTCTTCAGAAGAACACTGGAATTGAAGTAGTTGTCGTCTTGATATGGCATTTTTTTAATTATAAAAAATTAACTCATTAATGTATTATTAATATTAACCCCTACCTTAGGATATATGGGATTAATAAAAGTTTAAAAAATGCCATATCAAGATGACAACTACTTCAGTTCCAGTGTTTTAAAACTGACCGACAATATAAGCATATATATATATTGGTTTGGAGGTTGGTTTTATGAATAGACTATGATATATATATATGAATAGACATGTATGAATAGACTATGATAGATAGATAGACATATATGAATAGACTATGATAAATAGATATGAACAAACTGGGATAGATATAGATATAGATAGATATAAACAAACTGGGATAGATATAGATAGATATAAACAAACTGGGATAGATGGATAGATAGATAGACATGAACAAACTGGGATAGATGGATAGATAGATATGAACAAATTGAGATGGATACATAGATATGAACAAACTGATATATAGATAGATAGATATGAACAAACTGAGATAGATAGATAGATAGATAGATAGATAGATAGTTGGTTAATAAAATTAAAAATAATGCCATAGCAAGATGACAACTACTTCAGTTCCAGTGTTCTTCTGAAGAAGAGATTTTATTTTATTATCAGACATATTAAAAGCAATCCTATGAATAATTTTAATATAATTAATATAATTATATATAGAAATCAATTAGAATAAAATGAAAGTGTAATATTTTTATATGTGTTCTTGTTTAGTTTCGTTAGTCTTTCAAATGTATTATAATATATTATTAAGTTAAAAACTTAAATACTTTCGCAAGGAAGTCGCATAATTTTTGCTAGTAGTTTCAACATATTTGCAGCTAATGGGGACGTGCTATCTTGGTGTAATGTTTAGCAAGCTAACCTTGCAAATCCAAAACTAATGAATTGCGAGTTAGATCTTCGCTGGATGCCACATAATTGCCACCTTGTATCACACCCTACCTATAGCGTGTGGGTTTGGTAAATACCTACATGCAGCTAATGATAATTAGATTAATAGGTTGAATTGATATTTCAGTGTTTATTCACATCTTCATCATCATAATTCTCTCAAACAATGAAAGTTGTATGTTGCTATAATAAATACTAATACCAAAAACTAGATCTCTTACTTGCACCATTATTTGAGGAAATAGCATCAAAGATTTTCAGTTAAAATGCACTAAAAATCCTTTTTCTCAAGATTTGGTTCAGAAATTGGTTATAAAATTTAGCAATTTCAATATTTAAAAAAATAAATTTATTTTACTAGGGTGAAACAAATAAGATATTATAACTATAATTCAAATTGAAAATATCCCCTCTATCATCACCGACACCTCTGATATGCTGTTTTTACCTCATTAATTAAGCTGTAACAGGGATAACATTTTAAAAGATTAAAATCTATTTCCTCAATGAAGCAAAGTTTTGGAGAAAAACATTTAGTGGTGTAATTCTTTAAGTTAATTTACAACTTTCGCTCCATGGGAGACGTTACAGTTCAGAAAGCGACCTACCTATTGCCCAACTTCAATCAGCAGTCATTTTGAGCAAATTAATTTTTGAAATTTTCAAATGTGTTAAATTTTAGCTAAACTTATTTTGCATCCACCATGTTTACAAAAACCTTTTTTCTCTTTAATCATATAAAGTATATTTTGAATTGAAAATGTCCAAACTAAACCTTGGGTGTCAGCGAGGTGTAATGTCTAATACGCCGGATTGTGACATCATAATAAGAGAGTTCGTACCTCAAATTGAGCTATTAAATTCACTTTCGGACTAATACCCTTAGGAAAGGTATGAACTCCCTGATCCCCAGCTATGGGTTAAATAGTATCACCAATGTACCTGGCGCGGTCAGCAAGCTAGATTAGCTGACCATTTTATGTGAATTCGATTCCCAGTGGATAACCCATACTTCTAGCCTTGTGCCACAACTAAGATATACCTAGTAAATAACTAGTACCACAACCGTCATTCAACAAATATAGATTTGCATTAACTAACCCACGGGGGTTGATATGCACTTAAACAAAGAAACAAAACCAAAGTTGTGTCTACTGTTGTTGTTTTTTGTTGGTCATTTTTTGTTTTTTGTGTTGTTTTTCGTTGGTCATTTTGGTTTTTTGTGTTGTTTTTTGTTGGTCATTTTTGTTTTATGTGTTGTTTCTTGTTGGTAATTTTTGTTTTTTGGGTTGTTTTTTGTTGGTAATTTTTGTTTTGTGTTGCTTTTTGTTGTCATTTTGGTTTTTTGTGTTGTTTTTTTGTTGGTCATTTTTTGTTTTATGTGTTGTTTTTTGTTGGTAATTTTTTGTTTTTGGTTTTTTGTTGTTTTTTGTTTTTTGTGTTTTTTTGTGGTCATTTTGGTTTTTGTGTTGTTTTTTGTTGGTCATTTTTGTTTTATGTGTTGTTTCTTGTTGGTAATTTTGTTTTTTGTGTGTTTTTGTTGGTAATTTTTGTTTTTGTGTTGTTTTTTTGGTCATTTTGTTTTTTGTGTTGTTTTTGTTGGTCATTTTTGTTTTATGTGTTGTTTTTTGTTGGTAATTTTTGTTTTTTGTGTTGTTTTTTTGTTTTTTTGTTTTGTGTTGTTTTTTTGTTGTCATTTTTGTTTTTTTTTGTTTTTTTGTTTTTTGTTGGTCATTTTTGTTTTTTGGGTTGTTTTTTGTTGGTCATTTTGTTTTTGTGTTGATTTTTGTTGGTCATTTTTTGTTTTTTGTGTTATTTTTTGTTTGTCATTTTTGTTTTTTTGTTGTTTTTATGTTGGTCATTTTTTCAGCTAATTGTTTTATATTTATATTCACTGTAAAATATTTTAGGTGCAGTTATAATATGTGGCCTACCTTTTTGATTCCTGTTATAGTATGTGGTCTACCCGGATTGAATGTGGCCTACCCCAGTAAGAGTATATTTATAGATATAAGTAGAGGCAAATTATTGAAACTAATTATTTTACACATATATCCAATTTCAAGAAATGTAATTCAGTCATAAGCTGTAAATAGAATTTATCTATAATTTACATGAATCAGAGATCTATTTAATTCTAAAATACTCTAAAATTCTGAAATAGGGTTATGGTTAAGGTTACCAGTTATTATTATAACCTTATAATATGATTTTTATGTAGGCCACATACCATGAGACATGATATCGTTGGCCACATTCAAAAGGTAGGCCACATACTATAATGGTACCATATTTTGTTTTTCTTAAGTTCATTTTTATTTCGACTTTTTTATAAACTTCCAAATTGTTTAACCGTTTTTATCTAAAGTCTAACTATAGCCGGAAGTGAATGTCTAAATATCACTTCCGGTTATAGTTACCGATAAAGAGGAAACGTTATTTACGCTAATATCTCGCCCTAACGTTATCTGGCGCGAGATCACTCCCGTTCGAACCAAGTGACAAATTTACAACTTTTACTATAGACTAAGTAAACAGATATGCTGTGACTCTCCCGAGTCCGAGATTTTTTGACAGCCGTCACACCCACATCAGGAGGAAAAGGTGGGACTGACGTACGATTTGCTAGTTTGATGGCCGACCTACGAACGAAGGAATCTGCCAGATTCGAATATAAACACGAAAGGAGACACATTTAGTAGGGAATGACTTGAAATTCGACCTTTGACCCCCACGGCAATTATCGCTTTTTTGTCAATACTTCTTAAAAAGATACGCTTGGGTTATTTATGAAAGTCTAAGAAATTTGATTTTTACCCCCTCTTGTCTATCTCCCCTCTCTCTCTCTCTCTCTCTCTCTCTCTCTCTCTCTCTCTCTCTCTCTCTCTCTTTGGAAGGGGGTCTCTGTTCCATCGTGACAAACGTACTGGACTGCGATATCGTAGTAAGCAACTTCGAACTCCAGTCGTACACACACACACACACACACACACACACCACACAAACAAACAAAACATTCCAAAACTCAGGTAATTGTTTGATTTTAATAAAAGTTTTCACTGTTGACTTATTAATCAACAAATTCTTCTTTTTTTAATTACTGAATCGTTTCAATCAAACTGATTCAATGAAAAATAAATCGACATTCTTTAAAATAAATATTACCGTTAGTGACAACCATAGATGCTTTTGAGGAAACAATTTATATACCTAATTGATAAATCAAATTCATTTAAAATATGAAACGCCTAATTTTAAATTTCAAATTACATATTTTTAGATTCTAAAAACAAGTATTTATTTAATAACAAGGTTAATTTAGTATTGTTATGTAATAATTTTTTTTAATTAGTTAGGACCTCATCCTTTTAAACAGAATAAATATCGATGTATAATTTTTTCACCTATAGTATAATAGGCAATTATATACTTAAACAATAGAGTAAAAACAAAAATCTACCCCCCAATTTATTTTTTATTTATATATTTTTTTTACATTTTATTTTCCGATTTTCGGTACTTACTTTCTATCAGAGTATCCCCTTGAATTTTTTTTCTTCCATTCACACCTTCGGCCTTTTGTCATTTTTTTATACCATGATTAGTTTCAAAAGTATATAAGCCCAGAGATATTTATTTTATAAACAAGGGGGTCAAAGTTAGGTGGCCTGAAAAAATCGGAAAGTTTTGAAATAAAATAACTGATGCATTATACATCCATTAATTGATAAATAAACATGTATAATTTTTTCATTTATAAGATAATTGCCAATTAAATAATTATCGAAATAAGTAAAAAAGAAATTCAAAAAATTTATTATTTATTATTTTTTTACATTTTATTTTTCAATTTTCGGTACTTATTTTCTCATAGAAAAGCCAAAATTTTTTTTTTGTTTCTATTCATAACTTCGGTCTTTTATCTCATTATTTATACTGTAATTGGTATCGAAAATGATCAACTCGTAAAAATGTTACGCCCCCAACATAAGGGGGGGGGGTCAAAATTAACTGAAAAAATGAGAAAGTTTTGAAATAAAATAAATATCGCATTATAAAGATCATTCAGTGATAAATAAACATTGAAAATTTCATTAAAATCCGATAATTCCCTGATGTTTGGTAAATTATTTTCTGTAGGGGGGGGGGCTAAAGTCATTTAGTCAAAAACGCATTTTAGGCTCATTTTGCCAGTAGCTAGAATACAGTATTTTTAATAGATTTAAAACGATTTGTTTTGGTCAATTTCGACGTGATCCGCCATTTTGTCTATTTTTCAATGGTTTTACGCGCTTGTTTACAATTTTTATGTAACATTCGCGATTGCAAAAAAAATTTACCAAAAATCAGGTAATTATCCGATTTTAATAAAATTTTCAGTATTGATTTATCAATTAATGAATTTTATAATGCATCAGTTATTTTATTTCAAAACTTTAATTTAGTATTTTTGCTATGAAAAATTAATATGTAAAATTCATTTAAAATATGAGACCTAGGAGGAAGGATAAGGAAGGAGAACTCTAGAATTCAGTTTTTGACTAATACCCTTGAGAAAGATATTAACCCCACTACCCTCAACTGTGCTTTATATAATAGCGCTACTGTCATTCTACAAGAATGAATTTAGCAATAAATAACACACGAAGGTTGATATGGGGCGTTAGTGCCTAAATAATGCGAATGCAATCGTCTGCGTTTCCAATGAATTATGTTTGATGAAACTTCGCTTGAGAGAGAAACAAAGAGATCTTATGGGATTTGTTAATTAAACCTAACAATTGCTAAGTAATCTGTTTATCTTGTATCTTGGCCTAGTAAACCTCTTTCCTCATCCTTGTTGGAAATAAAATGTAGTTAGTTGTCTAAAAGTTAATGAAAGCATAGACTATATTATGTCACATGTGTAGGTACACTTAAAAGAATGTAGCTGGTGGCTAAACCACCAAATCCAAATAGACGGAGACATATTTGACGTAACCCAAGACACATATGTACATATATATTTAGAGGATGGGGCATGCGTTTCCAAATATATATTTTTGTTTCTGCGATGGCATTCACCCTGGGTCAGTTGAACTGGCTCCATTCAACGAAATCATAGAAGGAGTAACAAGGGAATAGGAAATTCACAAGAGATCCCCAAACCCTGCATGCATATCCTGGCCAGGGGAAAGAGATGCCCTTGTTTGATGCAGTGACAAGTGTGCCAAGAGCCGTTGGTTCCTCACAATGATAAAGATGTTGTTTGGATTTTTGCCAGAACCCCTTTGGCCAAGTTGTGGCCCTAATACCACTGGGTGCCAGACCTGTTTGTCTTGGGTGACCTCACCAGGAACTTAAGTTCCCGACGGCATGGCTCTAACACTATGAAGTTTACACAGCCCTACTGTGATGAGGAGTTTGACTGTAGAAATAATGTGCTAGATGTCTGTTGAGCAAAGAGTTTCCTCTGCCCTTTTACAGGTCTTGTTTTTCATTCTGCAGGGTGTGTAGCTACCCTTCTAACCAGACATTTATATTTTAAATCGCTGGAGAATTATGATCATCAATATATCAACACAACCGTGCATGTGCGTGAGTGTGTGTGTGTGTGTGTGTGTGTGTGTGTGTGCATGCATGTGTGTGTGTGCGTGCATTTGTGTGTGTGCGTGAAAAAGGATAGCAAAAACGCATGTTTTTAACAGACTAAATCCTCAGTTCAATTCCTTATAACCATCCTAAAAAAAGACAGACACCCACGTTGGTTTAGTGAACGACCCGACCCGACCAATACTAGTAGCCGACTGCATTAGGGTCCCTATAACCCCATCGTTTCCACTCCTTTCCTTTATTACCACTGTACACCCCCCCCCCCGCTTTGGGTTGGCAATCCCCTTCACAGTTCACACTGTCACCTTTCTTCTTTCCTTTTTCTTTCCCCGATTGTGGCACTGATCAACGCCTCCACAACATCCATAAGGCAAGACAATCCGTTTACTTTTATTTGATCGCATCCAGATGTGGAAATTGGCTCACTCTGCTATCTATCTCGGGTATCTATCTCGGGTGCCTATCTCGGGTATCTATCTCAAGTATCTGTCTACCTTTGCATAATCTATCTACAAATCACTGTTTATGTCTTTCTATCAAACTCTGTTCCTTTTTAATTCAATCTCTTTCTTTTTTTTTATCTATTCATCTCTCTATCAATCTGTCTCTCCACCCCCGCTCTCTCTCTCTCTCTCTGGAGTGTGAACTCAGCTTCGTCAGCTTTTATCATAAAAGCTGATGAAGCCGAGTTCAATCTGCAGCGAAATATACTACACACCACTTTTGTCTGAGTTTTGTTCTTTCATTCGTTATATTTTACCTCATTCAGTCGGATTCATTCCTATCCCCTTTTCCTCATATATATATATATATATATATATATATTATATATATATATATATATATATATATGTGTGTGTGTGTGTGTGTATATATATGTGTGTGTGTGTGTATATGTGTATGTGTGTGTGTGTGTGTGTGTGTGTGTGTGTGTGTGTCTGTCTGTTCCCATCTATCTTTTTTTATCTTCTATTATTTTAGCTTTGCAATATTTTGGTATCGTGAGGCACAATCCAGCAGCTTCGGATGCTTTTGCCGAAATAGTGAAAAAGACGAAGCCCGCTGGACTGTAAGATCGAGCTCATCTGATACCCTGATACAAATCAGATTTATATGGTTTTCAGAATGGCCTCGGACTCCACGCTCTTAAGCTTATCTGACCTTGCTTGATCGACGATGTTCTTGCAAATTATTATTTATTTGGCTATAGTACTCTGATCAACTTCACCATAAACTTTGACACAAATGTTTTTTGACGCTTCCAAGTCGTAACCTGAACTACACCACTTACGTTATAATACCCCCAGGAATTACGTAAGTTTATCAATGAGTATCTTATTTATAGCCCAAATCATTAATACATAGAATAATCTTATTTATTAACGATGCCTCTTTAAAATCTGAGTTAGATTTGCTTCAAAACAGCCCATGTTATTAGTGCGTTCAAAGAATCCTGCAATGTACCTTATATATCACTAAGAAACAAAGGTTTACATAATATATATTGTTTGGTTAATTTGCATTCTGGTTTTAACAAAAGCGGGTTTGATTGATAATTACTTGGTGTTATTGATCTCTAATATTAACGTATGAAAATCAATCCTATGAATGATTTTATGTAGAAACCAATTGTGTTCTTATTCAATTTCGTTAGTCTTTCTAATTTGTACATTACATTACTTTAAAAAAAAAATACTTACGACCGGAGGGTGCATATATTTGCTAGTTTTTAAAATTATTTTAAAACAAAGATATCAAAAAAAGAATGTAAACGGTTCTCGAAATTAATCATAGAAGCAGATGAAATGTTCGGCTAGAAACCAAAAGGTTCCTAGTTCGATCCCGGTCCTCGCCAACTCAGCGTATGAGTAGCACAGGGATCTGTGCGGTAAAGTAAGGAGCTGATGGTAGGTGTGGCGCTCCACCTCAGATGCAAAAACAAACTCCTTGGTCTAGCGCTAGTGAAAAGGGGATAGACTCCCTCGCTGATTGGCTGATACCGACTTTAGGCCGCCCCGACGACTTTACTTTACTTTACAAGGAAGAGAGGTTAGTAGAGGCTCTCACCGACTATTTCCTCTATCAAATATAATGACATACCAATGAAAAGACTTTTATTGGAACAGTTAGGGATGGGACTCAAGATAAGCATGGCGTTCGCAAATCTGGTCATAGACTCAACCGGATATCCGGCTCTTTTAACCACTTCCGTTTCTTTTGCTAATAATCAATATGACAATTTACGCCACCTTAATTTTATTCTATTCATAATTTCTTATATATTAATATTAGCATTATTTCTGTAGCCCTCACAGAGAAAGAGACAGACAGACAGACAGACAGACAGACAGACCGACCGTGATGGGGACAGAGAAAAATAGGAGGAGAGGGAGAGGAGGCTATAGAAAATTCAGTCATATGAATAGGGATACATGAGCACATCCGAGGTGAAGTAATTCGGGGACGGAGAGGAGTGAAGGACGTGATCGCGGAGTGCTGAAAACAGGAGTTCCACTGGGCTGGGCACGATGCAAGGTTTAAAGACAACAGATGGACCCGTGCAGTTGTCGAGTGGTATCCAAGAGACCGGAAACGACCACTCGGAAGACCTCTGTGACAACGAAGAAATGGAATCGTTAAGCGATTCGGGCCAGTATGGTGAAGAAGGGCAAGATCAAAAACGGTACGGAAGCGCATTATTATTAGTAATATCTAGTAATTAGTTAATTCAGCAACCAGTCTGGGAGAAAGAAATCTCTGAATTCAAACTTGTTAAACAACACTTAAGAAATTGACCTTGTGTCACATCCTAAGGAATTTGTTAGTAATGTCCAGTAATTAGTTGATTAGTCTTAAAATTTTATCTGAAAAATAAAATAAAAATGTTTATACAATTCCCAAGACTACATAATCAGTATTGATAATTCATTTTTTTTTCAAATAGTAAACCTAGTACTGTTAAGTATCTGGCAGCCATCCTTGTTCAGTTGTAAAGAACTGAAAGTAAATGAGTAAGTAAGTCCTGAATTATAGAATCCTTTGGTAAGTGAATAAGTCCTAAGTTTTGGAATCCTACGTAGTGTCAAAAGGTCCAGCGTTATATGATCCGTCGTCCATGAAGATCCAAGTGGTCGTGAGTACCTAAGATTAGAATCAGTCAGTATAAATAATAATAATATCAGCAGCAGAGCACTGCCAGTGATTGGACAATAGGTTGGTCACGTGCTTATCGGCGAGTCTATAAGTAGAAGTGGGCTTTTGTCACACGCCTTATATACCGAAAAACTCCAAGTACAGGAGGTTATTTTTGTTTTTTTCTTAGTACCTTTGATTAGTCAGTAATTGTAAGATTCTTCCTAATAATATAGTTGCTAAGTAACTAATTTCTGGACATCATGTGATGTGGGAAACACCAGACAAACCGGCATCAATAAAATAAATACATTATCGCTCAGAAAAAACGTTCTTCATATCTCACATATCTCACCATCAATATCTCACTTATCTCACAGTTGATCATATATTTCACTATCAATATCAGACGTCACTTACAGCTGATATCCCATCTCATTGCCATACTTCAGGTCACTCATAGTTGATATTGTCATATCAGATATCACATATTCACTATCTATATCAGGTGTCACTTACAGTTGATCACATCTCATTGTCAATACCTCAGGTCACTCCTAGTTGATATCATATATCACAGATTATCTCACAGTTGAGATATGATATATATCATAGATTATCTCACAATTGATATCACATATTTCACTATCAATATCAGACGTCACTTACAGTTGATATCACATCTCATTGCCAATAGTTCAGGTCACTCATAGTTGATATCATATGTCACAGATTATCTCACAGTTGAGATATGATATATATCAGATTATCTCACAGTTGATCACATATTTCATTATCAATATCAGACGACACTTACAGTTGATATCACATCTCATTGTCAATACCTAAGGTCACTCATAGTTGATATCATATATCTCACTATCAATATCTCACATCTGTCACCGATGATATCACATATCTCATTTCTCACTATTGATATCTCAATTCAACTCATACCCATTAATGTTTTTTATGTTAACAACAAAATCTGTTAAAAATCCACATCAGATAATTATTATTCAATGATAAAATTCGACTTAATATTTGTATCTCTTCTTTTTTTTGGGGGGGGGGGGCTTTTATTGCATTTCTCCTGTCGAGTTTCTGTCTGTCAAAAACAATAAATATCTTATGAATATCCATTTTCTTATCTGCTTCTATCGGGTGTACTCGTCTTTTATCTTTCGTCGGGTGTCTGTCTCTCTGGCGTCAATTCTCCTAATTTTTAATTCTATTTTCTCAACCTTATCTGATCACATGACCCTATAGGACAATGAGAGCCCGTTCCAGACAATACCAAGGTCAAGTCCTATCGATGAAACTTTCAATGATTTCCCCTGTTTTGACGTTAATTTTAAACCACTCTACACTACCTACTAAAATGATAGGCTATGCCTATCTAACACAAATAATAGAATTGTTAAAATAAAAATATGAAAAACAATAAAGATAGAGAAAGATTTCTTTTACTTCTCTCTATTACCTTTCTCCCTCACTCCCTGGTGTTCTTAAAATAGTTTTTGTCCGGTTATATATATATATATATATATATATATATATATATATATATAATATCACTCAATAAGTCCCGCGTCTAATAATAAAACAACTTTTAGGCAAAATTCGACTTTATTCATCAACATAGTCTCCTTCTAGGGTGATACACTGATTCCAAGGCTTCTCTAACAATTCGAAACCTTTTTTGTAGAACGATTTGCCTCAAAATACGCTTCAGTTTCCGATATCACTTTTTCATTGGACCCAAATTTCTTTCCCTGGAGTATTCTTTTGGGATCTACAAACAGACAATAGTTGCTGGGAGCCAGATCTGGAGAATGGGGTGGGTGTGGAGACAATTCGAAGTGCATTTCATTCAGTTTTACCATCGTTGCGATCGACTTGTGATATGGTGCATTGTCTTGGTGAAAGAGAACCTTTTTTCTTCTTCATTAGAGCCGGTTTTTTTTTGGCGATTTCCTCCTTCAAAACAGACCAATAATTCTATACAATATTCACTATTGATGATTCTTCTTTTCTCAAAGTAATCGATGAGCAAAATACCTTGCACATACCAAAATACGGGAACCAAACCTTGCCTGTTGATGTTTGCGTCTTTGGTCGCTTTGGACAACTTTTAACCTGCTGCTGTCCACTCAGCTGACTGCCAATTTGACTCTGGAGTGAAGTGGTGGACCCATGTTTCAACCATTGTCACATGTTTACGCAAAAAACACCTTTTTGTTGCGTTGAAACAACGCTCTGAATCGCCGACGCGTTGTTGTTTTTGATCGACTATGAGCAAATGCGGCACCCACTTTGAACAAAGCTTTTTTATTGACAAATGTTCATGCGAAATGGTGAGCATACTGCATGCTGATGTCTTCAACTCGTTTGCTATCTCGCGCAACTTCAATTTACTGTGTCCAGTGGTTTCGGACAGTGGACCGGTTAAATACGTACTGTCAGCGTGATTCTAGGAGGTCATCACTCAGCAGCACCTGCCTCCTCGTTTAAATAGGGACAGGGTTGGGTTTATTGCCCAGTGCGTGAGGTGCCTCAAAATGCCGAGAGGATTCACGCGATTTTTAATACAGGCTACGCATGAGCATCGGTTTATGCGTGGCTTTCAACATCAATGATTCTTGTGTTCAACTAACATGGTCGGACATGTCACAGTCCTGCGCGTTAGCCATTGCATCACGGAGATTCCCATGTTAAGAAATGGAAGAAGCAGAAAATTTAGAGGAATAAAAGAGGGAACAAAAAATAATAGACAAGAAGAGTTGAAAGAAAGATTTGTGACGGAGAACGAGAAAGGAAAGGGAGCAAGACATTGTCTTGCCTGTCGGGATCGAACTCGCGTCCTCCCGCATGCAAAAACAAATGCGATTTGGGCACTGGACGGACGCGAGGTTCGACTGATGTGCCCGGATGTTTGGGTAAATATGTCCATAAATAACAAGTGAGTCGAGCGCTGGGAGTCAGCAGCAGCAGAAGCAGTTGACGACGACGATGCGCTTTGTGAACGATCCAGTAAAGAAATGGATTTTAGTCCAACAGAAACAACACTAAATAGGAATTGTCATTTTGAACTGTTAAAGATTATTTCGACTACGACGACGGATTTTCCAGCTGCTAGACGAAGACGAAGAATGTGTTGACCAAAAGAAAGTCTGGCTTGTGAGAAGACGGTGAACTCGCTTGTTTTTGGTCCCCCCTCAGCAGGAACTTCTTGATTCGAATATCTATTTCCCCTATATATTTCCCCCCTTCTATAAGATTGTAGTAAATCAGATTGAAAAGGCAGAAAAAAGAAAGAAAAGAAAATGAAAGAATAAAAAAGGAAAAGGGAAAAAACGGGAAAATAAGAACTAGTCACGTGATGAAGGGAGTGATAAAAAAAAACACAATGAATAGAAGAGGAAGAAAAATATCTGAAAAAGAAAAAGTAAATGTTTTGATTCACGTAGACAAATGAAATGAACGGTAAAAAGAAGGAAAGAAAGAAGATGAAATTAAAAAGAAGATAAAATTTAAGGTAATAACGGTGTATATTTTATATTAAAATAAAGAGAGTTTTTTTTAAAGGAAGAAGCATAAGAGGGACCAAAACAAAAGAATAAACAAAAATATTGTAAAGAAAGAGTGTGAATGAGAGTGTGATTGAAAAGGCAGAAGAAAAAATAATGTAAATTGAGAAGGTAAAATGAATGAAAAAGGAAGAGGGACAAAAAAGACGAGATAAGATATAAGCGAAAGAAAGAGGAAACAAAATAATAAAAACGAAGAATAGAAAGAAAGAGAGTGAAAAATCAGATTGAAAAAGCAGGAGTGAGAAAGAAAGAAAGAAAATTGACAAGGAAAAAGTTTTTTTAAAAAAATGAAAAAGAACGAGGAACATAAAAAAAGGAAAATAAAAACTAGGAATGAGACCAAGCGAGTGAAAAGAAGAATGAGATAGAAGAGGAAGAAAAATGTCGGAAAAAAGATGAAGCAAATTTTCTTGAAGCAAGTAGACGTATAAAAGCATGGCAGAAGATAATAGAGGCCAATCATTTCCACAGCGTTGATGATGAGTGGCAGTTCACGTCAGTTGCATTGTTCTTCTTAACACACACAAACAAACAAAATCTTTAACGAGTAAAACAAAACAAGAAATCCATCTCAATCAAAATGGCCGACCGTTACGTTCTCTACGTTTTCTTTCGCTCGCAGTCGGATTTGATCAACGACTCGAAGCAGTCAAGTATTCAAGGCAACATTTGGCTACACGTGTTGGATAGAACAAGAGAAGCGAACGAGAGGGGTAGATTGGCAGATGCCATTCTACGGTGATCCAAAAGCTTGGTATTGTCTCTGCCACGCAAGAAATGCTTCCTTAACTCGGGAGGGAAAGAGAACAGTCTAGGGTGAGGGAAAGTTACGCTGGGTGAAGTGCTGGTTAGCATTTGGACTAAATTATTCACGACTCTTCGCATTTGTTGAAAGTAAAACTCATTTTCCGAAAATACAATCCGTGATGATCTCTGTAAACACAAAGGATAACTTTCTTAGGATTGAGTGCTATAATTACTGACAAACCAGAACCAAAGGGTCCAAATACAAAAAAAAAGGAACTTAAAAGATAAGAAAAAAATACAAAAATACAAAAGAATAAATCGGTAAGTAAAGTAAAGTAAAGGTAAAGTATATATATATATATATATATATATATATATATATATATGTGTTGTGTGTGTGTGTGTGTGTGTGTGTGTGTGTGTCTGTGTCTGTGTGTGTCTGTGTGTCTGTTATCTTTTAACTTTAAAAGATAATAACAAAAATACAAAAGATTAAGTCGGTACGAGTGTAAGTAAAGTATACACACACACACACATACACACACACACACACATATATATATATATATATATATATATATGAGACCAAAGGATGTCGAAACAGCTGTCCAGTGCTCCGGATGTCGCAAATGGTGTTTGCCGAGTTGTCTAGTCATGGTAATATAATTCAAATATCAATATATATATATTGTCAAGAATCTTGAAAAATCTAAAGAAAAAAAAAAAGATAATCCAATTGATTGTTAAATAACGGATGATTTTATTTGGGATCAACGAAATCTCACTGTACATCCGTACTATATGCTCTTGTAGGTGTATACTTATAGATTTATACAAGGGTTTTTATAAATCTCTAAGAGAACTCAATGTATAACTAATAAATCAATTATATACTGAGTAAAATTTTTGTAAAATCTATCTGACGAGGCTAGACTCGTTTTGAGTTTCTGGTCGAAATAAATTATAGTCTTTGAAATTTGTATATATATATATATATATATATATATATATATATATATATATATAAATGTTGTTCTGGTTCCAACGGGAGAAAATTTAATATTTTATAAAAAAGAAGAAGGTCCGCAAAATGTATTATGTTCTCAGAAAAAATTTGTATTATTCTTTTTATCTTACATACGCGACACGTGTTTCTGATCTGTTGTCTTCTTCAGGCATTGAGTTATTATTTTGGCAGAATATGTCCGATATTTGATAGGGTGTGTGTGTTTCTGCAACTTTTCTATTATATATATATATATATCATATATATTATATATATTTATATATATTATATATATTTTCTATATATATGTATATGCATGTGTGTGTGTATATATCTATATATATATATCTATATATATATATATATGTGTGTGTGTGTGTGTGTGTGTGTGTGTGTGTGTGATTGAGAATTTGATATGACAAACTTATAGTAGCTTCTTACCTGAGCCGAGATTTGACAGATTGCTGTCTCCATGTCACACAACAGTTCGTCACTTTCTTATCTTTTTCATTAACATTTTCCTTAAAATTCTTTCTCTTTTTCTTCTATATTCTCTTCTTATGCATTCAACACCCATTGTGTAATGGTTATCATCGTAGCATGTTGGTTAGTTGGAGTTTTACGGCATGTCAATCCATTGGGTTATTTTATGCCGATGACGTTTTGTTTTATTTTTCTTGATGGGTACTCAATTTCTTTTTAAAACTCAACTTTTTGAAAAAATTTTTTAAATCATCTTTCTATTCCTCTATGGATGGGACCCTAACAGGTACTACCACTCCGGGTCAGAGTATACCTGGAAGCAATGGTGATGAAGGGGCATTCCATATTTCCCAAAGCTCTAGAACTTGAACCGCACCATCAGATAGAGTTTAACGTACAATGAGCCCCTCAGCCACAGCTTTTTAGCACATATATGATGAAAAGGGTTGATGATTGCAATTAGGGCAATAGGATTAGGATAATCATATAGCTACTATGATTACTTGACGTGACCAGCCGATTGACGCTCGTCTAGCCTAAGTAAGGGCCAAAGTGGAGTGTTGCATGTCATGGACTGTTCAACCAGCAGCTCTTTCCTGCTACGGGTAAAACAATAGGACAGACTGGGCTCTTTAATCTTGGTTAGGCAACCGGTCTAGGAGATGGAAAACTCTCAATTCAAACCAGTTAAACTCCGCTTAAGAAATTGACTTTCAGTCACATCCTACTAGTATGATGGTTAATATATATATATATATATATATATATATATATATATATATATATATATAAAGTGAATCCGACAGTATGAATTAAACTTTTTTTTATAAAACAAATGATGTTATTAGTTCGCTGGCAGAATCTGTTTCAATCTTTTAATAAAGCGGTCTTCTTCTTCTTCTTCTTCTTCTTCTTCTTCTTCTTCTTCTTCTTCTTCTTCTCTTCTTTCTTTCTTCTTCTCTTCTTCTTCTTCTTCTTCTTCTTCTTCTTCTTCTTTAACTTCTTCTTCTTCTTCTTCTTCTTCTTCTTCTCTTCTTCTTCTTCTTTCTTCTTCTTCTTCTTCTTCTTCTCTTTCATTAACTTCTCTTTCTTCTTCTTCTTCTTCTTCTTCTCTTTCTTCATCTTTGCTCAAATATTTCTTTTCTCCTATTTCTCCTCTTCTTCTCTTTTTATATTTTTTCTTACCTCCTTCTTTTTTTCTATTCCTCACTTCTTTTTCTTTCAATTTTCCTCTTTTTCTAAATTCTTTTCTTCCTTTCTATTCTTCTTTCTCTATTGTTTCTCTTTCTCCCTATTATTCTTGTCCTTCCTATTCTTCTCTTTCTCCCTACTCTTATTTATCTCTCTATTCTTCTCTATTTCTAAATTCTTCTCTTTCTCTTATTTTTTCTTTTTCTCTCTCTCTAATATTCTCTTTCCTCTACTTTTTGCTCATCTCTCTCTTTGACACATAAATGACAATTTGGTAAGATTTGGTAAAATTGGCACTCTCAAAATTCCGGAGATAGAAAAACCATTGCCTTCAGGATAGTTAGGTCAAGTAGGACAAAAATAAAATAAACTGTGAATGACATTTACTGGATTTATTACAAAATTCTATCATTATACACACACACACACACACACACACACACACACACACACCATAATATATATATATATATATATATATATATATATATATATAAACAAATACACAGTACTCGTGACCTGAACTTTGGTGGACTTATCCACGAATTCCACCAAATATTAAAAATTGGCCAGAAAACTCGAAAGCTCAAAAAAAAAATTGATCAACAGGAGATGTGTCTTTTGCTTAATTCTACATGTATGAATGAAAGAATGCTGACCAAATACACACACACACACACACACATATATATATATATATATATATATATATATGTGTGTGTGTGTGTGTATGTGTGTGTATATGTGTCTATGTCTGTGTTTGTGTGGGTTTATATATATATATATATATATATATATATTATATATATATTCTTTGTGGGGTACCAATTCCTTTGGTATTAGGATGATTCTGAACTGGTCCTTTCCTTGTTGGGTGTTGCAAGGTTCAGGTCCGAAAAAAAACAAAAACATTGAGGTCTGTTTATAATATATATAATATATATATATATATATATATATAGAGAGAGAGAGAGAGAGAGAGAGGAGAGAGAGGGGGGAGAGAGGAGAGAGTTTATAATTTGCTTGAAGCATTGTGTATATATTGGTTTGGAGGTTGATTTGAAGGCTATCACAACGGCGACTTCAGTTCCATAACAAACGACTTCAGTTCCAGTGATCTTCTGTGAGATTTTATCTCGAAAATTCAAAAATAAAATACAGGTTAACACACAACACCATTGTTACCTTATTTTTTTACACCTGCATTGTGATAGCCTTCAAAATCAACCTCCAAACCAATATATATATATTACTTCCTAATTATTGTTTTCTAACTTTTTATGCTATGTCCTCTCTTTCCCTTCCTCACTTTCTCATTCACTTTCTTCTCTCCTTTCATTCTTCACTTTTTCCATTTTCTCTTTCTCTTTCTCTTTCCTCTCCACAGTTTTTATTTGCATTTCTTTCAAAACCCATTTTTTTTCGCTTTATTCAGTAAAAAAAGGCAAATATCTGGATCTCTTCAGAGAGCTGAAAAAGCTGTGAAACATGAAAGTGACATTCATACCAATTGTAGTTGGGACCCTTTGAATAATCCCCAAGATCCTCAAAAAAGATTCGATGAACTGGTGTAGTAGGAGAAATCGAATCTATACAGACCACATAACTACTAAAATCGGTCACGATACTGAGAAGAGTCCTGGATACCCGAGGAGACTTGTTGTCACTCAAACCCTAGTGAATAAATATTAGTTAAATCTGTATGAAAAACTCATAAGGATTAAAAGAGTGAAAATCAAAGAAAGTGGGTATTTGCCTCATACCCCACTTGTATGGGCTGGGCACAAGGCCTCGTTTTAACGTGGGCCCACCAACAAGCCGAAACTCATGGGTGGGAAAGAACAAAAATTGCGTCGATCCCTTCGGCATTCCCCCTCAAGGGGGCGCCTCAGGCGCTGGGCAATAAAACCAGCCCTGCCCCAGGGGGTAGGTATTGCCTGGGGGGATAGCCCCCTGGGACCGACGCTATTAATTGAACACACCGGTCCAGTGGTCGAAGCACACCGGACCCCCGTCCCGAAGGACGGGTGTGAAAATCAAAGAAAGTGATAGACAGTATGTTGTCTTTTAAATAAACACCAAGCAGCATCCGGTCATAGACGAAATACTTGTCAGAGTGTAAAAGAGCTGTTGGTTTGTTTTGTTTTACAGCATATCAAGCCCTTTCAGGTCGTTTAATGCCGAATCAAGTCATTTTGATATTCGATTTCTTACCGTACCTTCTATTGCTTAAATAGTCACAATCTAAGTATTTAACAGACTCACACTGCTTAACTTCGGTGATCTAGCGGAAACCGGTGCTTTCAATGTAATTTGGAAATCCCGATGGTATAGTAGTGGTACTGATTGGAAATCCCAATTGTAAAGTAATGGACTGACAATAGTATAGCAACGGTACTAACTGGAAACCCCAACGGAAGAGTAGAGATACTAGCGTGAAGTCCCAATGGTATATCAGTGGTAGTGACTGGAATCTTCAATGGTAAAGCAGTGTTGCTAGCTCGAAATTACAAAATATGCCGGCTACATTCTCTGCAAAGAGTTAAGGCCACCAACCCATTCCCACCCGCAAAGGCGTGTCCTCAGTTCTGATACTAAACTGCATTTGGTACTGAGGCTCCAGTTCGGTAGCTATGGTGAGTGTAGAATACCCCTTCATTGTCAGTACTACTCTGGTGCGTAGTGGTAGCACTAGTTAGGGTCCCATCAAATAGATTTATCTAAAAATCATTTGTATTGGATAGAAATACTTGAAACCATGTAAATGAGTGCGTACAAATATCATTAAACGAATTATAATGTTAGATAGAAATACTTAAAACCATTTAACTGTATGCAAAACATCTTTATCAAGAATATCTAATTGAATGTATAATCATTTACTAAAGATTATCATTAGCTGGTCATTATCAACTATTTGCCTACTTTAAACCGCTCACATCGGTTCTTCCATCAAAGCACAAAACTGATGGTTAGTTCATTATAATTGAGCAGAAAGAATCTGAGAGAGCACAACTCCCCAGCTTGTGTTCTCTACTGTGGCAACGTCGTCTCCGATGGCTGGGTCATGTACGTCGGATGGATAAGGGCGAATCCCGAAAGACATCATTATGCAGAGCCTTCGTCTGGTAAAAGACAGATTGGTCCCCCAGCTGCGATTCAAAGATGTCCGCAAAATGATCTCAGGTGCTTTGCCATTGCCCCCGGCTGGGACACTTGGCTCAGGCTGCCCTCAGTGGCGGCAGAATCACCCGTAGAGACTATTCGTGTCAGAAGTCACCCTGGCGCGGCACCACGAAGCTAAGAGTCTAGAAGAAAGCAGCAGCAACAAAGCACTGGAGCATCACATCATCAGGGACAGCCTTCAGGTGCGACATCTGTGGTTGAGAATGTTTTTCGGACATCAGACTTCACATTCACAACAGGCGCTTAACTTCAGGGACACAAAACTTTATTATAGTCTTCCGAGACTGAAATGCAATACAAACAGTATACGGTGATCCAAACGTTTCTAGGGCGTACTTCCTAGAAGAAATCTCTTATACAAACCAGCCACGAATACAAAATTGATTGTTTTAGACAACCCTGAGACATGGATACGAAGAATATCACGGAGCCAACGGATACTAAGTTTATTATTAACTTACCAATATACACCGACAAATGTGCAAAAACATGGTTTGCACAAAATGAATTCATTTTTAACGCGAGAGGAATATCTCAACGTGCATGTTTTGCCTACACACGCGTCAAGAAAACTCCCCCAAATCTGCTGCACAATTAACATAAGATTCACTTATCAATTTTTGAGTTTCCGTTAAACTTTTCCCCAAATTAAAAGTATTCTGGGTATGACTTTAAACTGCATCTAGTAGTAAGGCTCCTGTTCCGAAGATCTTGAGAGCATGGAGTCACATCTTCGTTGTCATTATTCCTATCACTTTTACTTTTATTTGCCTAACAGTATATCAAATTCCTATGGGTTATTTAATACCCAAATTTTATTAACTTGTAAATATTTACAACCTAAAGGTTTATATTTCAACTTTCTATTGGCGATCATTTTTTAATCACACCTTTTTATTGGACTATAATAATCATTTGCTTAGACAGTAATATGGTATCAAATATTTCCATCTAATACAATAACCTGCACACAATTATATGGTTTCAAAGTTTAGTAAAATCAACTCTACATCTTTCATTTTTAACTCTTTGCCTAATCAAATGTCCTGCACGGCTGTACAATTTTTCTTGGTAATTCTCTTACCTGTATGATGGATATTTCAAAGTTCACTATCTATCACGTTAGAACTCATTTTATTCAAATAAAGTCCTATGATTATTGCAATCTGATTCTTTCTGAAAGAAACAACTACACAAAAATGTAAGTATAAATGTACAATGTACGCAATTCCTACCCTCTTGGTATGAAATAACCTTAGACGGGTTGACATGCCGTTAATCAATCGTACAACTTTCAAATGACCACCAAAATGAAACCTTGTATTTTACTAACGAGTGTTTGTTTTCTTGTTGATGTTTGTCGAGATTGAACTCTTCACGACGGGTTAAAGTTTCTGGGTGGGGGAGGTTGTCTTTTTTGGGGGTGGGGGGGGGAGACCACAGGATGATAATGGTTTTTGCAACAGAAGCAAGCACGTGCGCCAATAAGTATCATTCGCATTCCAAACGCAATTCCACCAGCAGAATACGCCATAATTCACAAATCAAATGACTCATCTTATTCCCATTCTCTAAAGAATTTCGAATTCTTTCTTCTTCTTGCTCTAAAACCCACCCTCCTTCATAAAAAAAAAATCCCCAAGAGAAGCCCAAACGCTGCAGCAGAAATTCTTTTGCCGAGAAAATTTTGGTTAGTCAATCCGAGCAACTTTGCGAACTTCTCAAAGAAACGATCGTTTATCATCGTCATCGTCATTATCATTATCATCATCATCATCACCGTTTCACTCTTCCTACTCCTCAATCTCTTCCTCACTTTCATACTCTATTCATTATTCAGACGAACTGGCTTATTGTCGGTACCAGCAGGACAGCAAGGAAGTCTATCCCTTTTTGCTAACGCTTTTTGCTGAGGTGGGGCGCACATCTACCGTCAGCTCCCCTTTACTGCATAGATCAATTACCCTATCTGTTGCTACTCATAGACGCTGAGTTGACGAGACCATATCGACCCAAACCTCGCGATTTCTAAAGGAGTGCTCTACCGACTGAGCTAAACGGCTACTCGCCCATTTACTTAGGGATTTTAAGATTGTCCTGATTTAAATAAGAAGATGTAGAGTCGCTCTAGTTAAGTAAAGTAGTAGTCGTCGGTGTAGTGGCCCTATTGTCAGTATCAGCCGAATTGCGAGGGAGTTTATCCACTTTTCGCTAGGATAGACCAGGGAGTGATTATGAGGTGGAGCGTCACACTAACATCGTCTTCCCATTTTACCGCGAAGCTGATATTGGTGAGGGGCTGGTATCAACCCGGACATTGTCTTCATTCGGTGGATGATCTATCGACAGAGCTAAAACCGGTCATTTTTTATTTATTTATTTATTTTATTTACTTTTTTTTTTTTTTACTTGTTTACTTCGAGTGTGGCACACAGAAGTTTTCGGTTTGTTCGGAGAATTCAAATAAAGCTCGGAAACAGGATGGTATCGATTCTTCCTCTGATCTTCAGTTCCTCCGATTGTCTTTTTTCACCATTTCTTTGGGACCATTCTAAACGGATCAATACAAGAACCAATTACATTGTTCTAACCGTTTTTCCAGCTTTCTGCTTTCAGTTTTTTTTTTCTTTTATCTTATATATATTATTATTAATTATATATATATATATATATGAAATTGAAAATTCAAACAAACTTATACCCCACGCGCGCGCAAACACACACACACACACACACACACACACACACACACAACACATATATATTATATATATATATATATATATGGGGGTGATTTGTGGTATGATTAAACCAGCACGAATTATATATTTACTCCTTAGCGCGTAGGAAGCGCGTGGTGTAATGGTTAAAGTCATGGGAAATGGATCGTCGCCCCGAGTTCAAATCCTGGACATTTCACTTAGCGCTAATACCTTGGGAAAGGTATGAATCCTATTCTCCCTCCAGCTATGGGTAAATAGTAGGGCAGACTGGGCTCTTTAACCTTGGTTAGGCAACCGGTCTAGGAGAAGGAAAACTCTGGAAAACTCTGAATTCAAACCTGCTGAACTCCGCTTAAGAAATAAGACTTTGAGTCGCATCTGCTCGTGCCAGAGGGGGTTGGTAAATAATATATATTTCACTCCTTGTAGTTTTTTTCACATTAGCGTTAGCTGATGGTCTTTCACATGTATACCATCATAACCCCGATTTCCAGTTTGATAATTCTTGCACTGTTGCTCCTTAGCGAATTCAGGTATGTTTTACTCGGTGTCCTTTTCGAGTCCTTTTTCCATTTTTTTTAAAATCCATTCGGACTTTCTGTTAAGGTTTTCTTTTCCCATATTTTGCTCCACAGGTTTTGTTTCCTTTGCATTTATGTATTCGTTTTTCTTCTGCTTTGTCACCGACTGTTAGTAGATTAATTATTATTATTATTATTATTATTATTATTATTATTATATTATGAGAGTTTTTTTTTCGGCGCCAGGCTAAGCTTGATGTATTTAACTGGAGTCTGAGTTAATTTGCTACATAAATGCATTGCTCCATTACTTTACTAAAGAATGCATTCCATATTATTTTTACTACAGAAATGCAACTCACAGTATTTTATTACAGAAATGCATTGCATATTAATTTTGCTACATAATGCATTGCCATTACTTTACTAAAGAACTGCATTCCATATTATTTACTAAAGAAATACATTCCATATTTTTACTACAGAAATGCTTGCAACATTATTTTACTAAAAAAATGCTTGTGTATTTTATATGACGAAGACGTTTTGTATTATTCGTTCTGATGGTATCAAATTCTTATATTCCAACTCAATTTTTTAACACATTTTTTAAACTCATTTTTTATCTATTTAACCCATATATGAGACCCTAACAGGTACTACATTTCTGAGTCAGAGTGGACTGTTGAAAAGGCTCGAAACCTCCAATCACTAAAGGAAGATTCACTGATGATGTATCCCTATTTGTCACTTTTTGTTCTTTTTCGTCCGTCCTCTTCTCTGCTCTCTCTCTTCTCTCTCTCTTCTCTCTCTCTTCTTCTCTCTCTCTGTGTGTGTGTGTTGGTGTGTGTTATGCTATATGCACAGTTCCGGTACTTTGCGTGTTTCGTGTAGCTTTTTTGAGTGTGTTACATATGTGAATTTGTCGATCTATCTAGGATATGTGTTCGTTCATTGTGTGTGTGTGCGCGCGTGTGTGATTGTATATAGTGTTTGTGTGGTCGGTTTACGCTTATTCTGTGGGAGTGATTATGTGTATTCGTGTGTGTTGTGTATGTGTAATGCATGTTTTGTTTTTTTATGTCGGTGTGTGGGCTGTTGTTTTCTTATAAGTAATAATGACATTCTGTGTTTATGTATTGACGTGTGCATATGTATGCGTTCATGTTGTTTGTGTTAGTGTGTTTTTGTGTATTTTGTTGTGTGCTTTTGTTTTGGCGAGCGTGCGTATGTGTGTGTGTGTGTGATGGTGTGTGTACTGTGGTGTGTGCGTATGGTGTGTATGTGTGTGTGTGTGGTGTGTGTGTGGTATGTGTGTATGTGGTGTGATAGGACCATGTGTATCTTGTGTGGTAGTTTGACTTGTTAATATGATCCTTGTTTTTATCTCTACGTGTCTGCCCGGCCCAGCATTGTGTCCTGCACGATGTCATTTTCAAATAGCCAAGGGTCCTTTTTCTTTACAAACATCCCCTTTTCTTGCCCGCTTCTTCTTTCTTTGCAGATTCTAATCCTTCCATTGGCACGTGTTGAATATCCCGTATCGTCGCATCGGCGGCATTTCATTTATTCGATGTCCCAACGGCAAAAGGCGTTGATTTTAATATCTCAGCTTCCGATACGATCGAGAACAGAACATCATGAATTCTCGTCTCCGACGAGACCAGACGCACGATTAGAATAATTACAAATAAGCCGCATGGGCTTTTTTCTAACTTTATTTTTTGGTTCTGAAGTTGAAGTTTTTCCTTATTTATTGATTTTTACCGTCTATCAACATATTAGCAAGATATGCACGTCCGGGTTAGCTCAGTCGGTAGAACGTTCGGCTAGAAACCACAGGTTCTAGTTCGTACGCGGTGACTTTCGCCAACTCAGCGTATGAGTAGCACAGGGATCTGTGCGGTAAAGTAAGGAGCTAATAGTAGGTGTGGCACTCCACTCAGACACCACACAATCTGCCGTCGGTCTAGCGCTAGTGGAAAAGCGGAATAGAGCTCCCTCGCTGACGTGGCTAATAGCGCGACTTTAAGGTCCGCCCGACTAACTGTTACTTTACTTATATACTATACAATTACTAGTAATAGAATTTGAAAGCATAAAATTGGGTCAGTTATTTGTAATTAGAATACTTGATATCATGTAGTTTATAAATTATTTGCTAATAGCTTAGAACATGCGACCCAATCCGGGCGTAAAGTATTTATATTTTAAATCTAATTAAATATATTAAATGAGAAAGCACTGACGAAAATTAAATAAGAAGCATATAAAAATTTTCACTTGTTTTCAATTATATTTTAATTGTTTTTCTATATATAAATCATTCATTGGATTGATTTAATTTTTGATACGTTGGAGAATAAAGCAATAATATTAGAGATCCACAGCACCAAGTATTATTTATTAAATCCGATTTGTTATAAACCAGTAAGGGTAATTCAATGCGCAAATCATCAGAAAAACGTAAAATTGTCATACACCCCTTCAATTTTCGGAAATTTTTACACGTATGGACTAGGTTCAAGTTAGGACAATCCTCAATTCGAGCTTCAATTCCATAAATTGGGCTGAGTTATATCGATTTTAAAACTCGAAAATATTTGAGGATGGGTGAGAAAAATGGTGAACATTTTTGTTAATCTATTTTTGTCTATAAATCAGTTCTAGGGTTTTCCTAACTCCTAAAAATTGGTTTTATAGAAGGCTTTTGTCCTGGAGGAATCCAAAAGTTTTGAAAATGGCATAAAATAACCCTCTTAAAGTTTTTAATGATTTTTTTTTTTTTCATAACAAGATCAATAAGTGGAAAAATCGCAATGTGGTACTCATACAAAAATGTTTCTTAATTCTTAATTCTATATAATATTCGAATATATATTTGTCCAAAAATAGAGTTTGGTTGTTTGCTTCACAAGCGAGTTAGCAAGATCCAAGTAAAATCTTCCTTTTATGTTTTTGAGTGTTTCGCGTTCAGCATTGAATAAGGATTATATGCGCAAAATAAATTAGA
>CM042159.1:10855328-10879087 GCA_023376005.1 Doryteuthis pealeii
CCCCCCCCCCAAAAAAATAAAATTCCCCCAAAAGTGTTTGTTTATAAACCCCAAGGGTTTGGGTGAGGGAAGTAGGAGGATGAGAATCAGCTATTCTGTATTTATGGCTGTAAAATCGTTCAAAACTTATGTAAGTGGAAAAATGTTTGTGTTACTGGCCGTGTAAACATTTGGACGTTTAAAATATCGTAGTTTCTTTCTCCGGGATGAAGATGATGTTATTGTTGTTTAGTTGTCATCGTCGTGGTCGTCGTCGAAACAAAACCGAAAATTCTAAACTTGGCATGAACATTCGACCTCTTATAAGAACACCAAACAGAAAATATTTTACATTTCTGTGATTTTCAGGATAGAAGATTCGGGTTTTACATTCGCTACTTTTAAAATGAATTTGTTTTCTCTTGGATTTGTTATTTTATCCTTCATCCTCTTGAAGGTCATAGTATACGAAACTTTTGTCTTAGTACCACAGGGATCAATTCTTTGGCAAATTCCTAACCCCCCTCTCTCTTAGTTTCTCACCTATGCTATCATCAGGCCATATATATATATATATATATATATATATATATATATATATATATATATATATTATTACCATGCCAGCTCAAATACAGAAAAGCATGAACTTTAATCATATCAACCAATATAGTATTAATTATCTGCAAAATTAAATTGTAAACCATTACTCTTTGAAGCCCTCCCTCTCTCTCTCTCTTCTCTTTCTCTTTCTCTCTCTCTCTCTCTCTCTCTCTCTCTTCTCTCTCTCTCTCTCTCTCTCTGAAGTCACGTTGAACAGGTAGCACTAGGTTACCTGATTTTTATTGACCTAATTGATTGATTTATTCTAACGGCTGGTGAACCAGATAAGGGTTATTTTATGTCTAAAAGTTAGACATTCGGGACCCTTCCTAAACTAGTTAGTTGTTTTGTTTTATGGCATATCAATCCCTTTCAGGTCATTTAATGCCGAATCAAGTCATTTTGATTATCCGTTTCTTACAGTAAAAAAAAAGTAAAGTCGTCGGGGCGGCCTAAAGTCGGTATCAGCCAGTCAGCGAGGGAGTCTATCCATTTTTCAATAGCGCTAGACAAAGGAGATTGTTCTGGCGTCTGAGGTGGAGCACCACTCCTACCTGCTATTAAATGATCACCTCTCTAAGTATTTGAATAGACTCATCACTGCTTATCTTCGGTGATATAGAGGGAACCGGTGCTTTCAACGTGACCTGAGCGTAAATTTCTAAACTCGACAAGTAAAGAACTTAATAGATAAATGTAAGTAAAAGTAAAGTCTTCGGGGTGGCCTAAAGTCGGTATCAGCCAATCAGCGAAGGAGTCTATCTCCTTTTCACTAACGCTAGACAAAGGAGATTGTTTTGGCATCTGAGGTGGAGCGCCACAACTACAATCAGCTCCTTACTTTACCGCACATATCCCTGTGCTACTCATACGCTGAGTTGGCGAGGGCCGGTATCGAACTAGGAACCTTGTGGTTTCTAACCGAACGCTCTACCGACTGAGCTAACCCGGCCCTAATAAATGTAGATAGATGTAAAAGGAACTAGATTACAATGAATAAAGCCTAACAACCAATGATGACATTTAATAGATTGTACTTGAAAAGAAAGAATAATCAGATTGATGATTTTATTTCAACGGCTTATCAACCCGTTCAGGGTCATTTTATGCCAAAAGGGTGAGGTAACGAGTTCATTTTGCGTTCATATTTAGATTTTTTTGTGTTAGTATTTCTTCAGAGAGCATAGCAAACTTTGTACACTAATGAACTATGATTACGTATACATTCACATACATGCACACAATTTTATGTATATATTTACCAACTCCTCCACACGCGCAGGATGTGACACAAGGTCAATTTCTTAAGCAGTGCTCAACAGGTTTGAATTCAGAGTTTTTCTTCTAGACCAGTTGCCTAACCAAGGTTAAAGATCCCAGTCTGCCCTACTATTTATCCATAGCTGGAGGGAGAGTAGGATTCATACCTTTCCCAAGGGTGTTAGCGCTAAGTGAAATGCAATTACTACATCCAGGATTTGAACTCGGTGCCACGAGCCCATTTCCCATGACTTTAACCATTACACCACGCGCTTCTAACACAATTTTATATAATCTAACAGACATGATTGGCAAAGTTTAAAACTAAACATATATATATATGTAATCTTGTATATCAAGTGTTGATATTTTTTTCTTCTGTTTTACTTGATCATTCTTTCAATTTCTCTTCTGTTTTTCTTTATTGATTTAAAGGGGCAGGGCTGGGTTTATTGCCCAGTACCTGAAGCGCTTCCCTTGAGGGGGGAATGCCCAGGAGATCCGCGCATTTTTTGTGCCTGCCATTCCCTGAGCTTTGGTTCATGGGTGGTCCCACATTAATAGGGCCTTGTGCCTGACCTGCATACATGGGATGTGTGGTAAATAAATTATAAAACATTTTATGAATTAACCAGAACTATTTTAAGATTGTCATAGAATTTTATAAAGTTCAAATCTGATCTCAACATTTACTCAAAGCATTTCATTATAAAGGTTTGAATATTACTAAAAAAATATCTACCATAAATATATTATAGCAATTCTATTAACTAGTACAAAATAAAAAAAACACCCTCCTATTCTTCTTTCATTCGTTTTAACTCCGCCAATCAGCGAGGGGGTCTATCCCCTTTTCACAAGCGCTAGACCAAGGAGATTGTTTTTGCGTCTGAGGTGGAGCACCACACCTACCATCAGCTGCTCACTTTACTGCACAGGTCCATGTGCTTACTCATATGCTGAGTTGGCGAGGACCGGTATTGAACTAGAAACCTCGTGGTTTCTTGTCGAACGCTCTACCGACTCAGCTAACTCTTGTACAAAATAATATCGTAAGCATATTATGAATATTCATACTCTGTTGACAGGGCTTAGAATGACTGCATCTCCTATACAGGGTTAAGACTCCTGCAAAATATACTGTCCTAGTTATAACCCTAAAATATATCAGGTGGTGTGGCTCCTATTGGAACATTGGAGAATGTGGAGTCACACTTTGTTTGCCATTACTCCCAGATCCACCCTGAACCAGACTAACCTGTTAGGCTAGTTGGTTGGATGTTATGCCATGTCAACCCTTGGGTTATTTTATGCCAAAGTTGTTTTTGTTTTATTCATTTTTGTTAGGTATTCAATTTTTTAAAACTTCCTTTTGCCTTTTCCTTTCTTTCTTTCTTTCTTTCTTTTTCTTCCTTCTTTCTTTCTCTCTTTTAATCTTTTCTCAATTCTTTCTTTCTTTCTTCCTTCCTTTCTCCTCCTTTATGCTTCTTGTTCTTTTTTTCCTTACTTCTCCTTTCTTTTACTTGTCTTTTATTTTTACTCCTTCCTTTTCTGGTTGTTTTTTCTATTTGTCCTCTTTTGGCTTCTTCTTCCTTTTTTCATTCCATCACTACCGTCGTTTCTTTCGTTTTCATTATTTCTTTCTTTTCAATTGTTCGTAATCCTTTTTCTTACTTACATTCTTTCTTTATTTTACAAATATGTACATATATATTCTTCTTCTTCTTCTTCTTCTTCTTCTTCTTCTTCTTCTTCTTCTTCTTCTTCTTCTTCTTCTTCAGTTGTCTCTCTTCTTCTTCTTCTTCTTCTTCTTCTTCTTCTTCTTCTTCTTCTTCTTCTTCTTTGCTGTTTATTTTTACCTTTCTTTCAACAATCATCTCTCTCTTCCTCCTTCCCTTCTTTCTTTCCTCTCTCGCAGCCAAACATTCTACTCCTACCAAAACCTGTCCACGCCCAAGAAGAGAGAGAGAGAGAGAGAGAGAGAGAGAGAGAGAGAAGAAAAAGAAAGACCCCCCCCCAAAAAAAAAGAAGAAATCCTGAAAACATACCAACTGCTCATTAGTATAATTCCTCGGTTTCAGCTGAATAAATATTAAGTGGGTTTATCTTCCTGTGCAAGCCGAGACGCAAAGACAAAGCTAGGAAAGCAACCCAAAAGAGAAAAGGAATGTTTTTCACCGGTAGGGGGCGCTCCGGCTTCCTTTCCGCTCGCTTGATTTCTGGGTAATCAGCTGGAACGACGCTACTCTTCAAACACGCACAATGGCGGGAGCACGCATCGTAGCCTTTAGCTCATTTGCATAATCCGAAGCGACCGACGATCAGTCACGTGGATAGAGTTCAAACGCTCAACGCCCAACTGTGATTGGTCGACGCGTAACCAGATACATCACACACACACACACACACACACTCTCTCTCTCTCTCTTCTCTCTCTCTCTCTTTCTCTTTCTCTTTCTCTAACTTTCTGTCTGTCTGTCTGTGTCTGTCTGTCTCTCTTTCTCTGTATCTTGCTTCTCATTCTTACCAAGGCTTTGTTCATTCTCACCCCCTCTATCTATCTATATATCCATCTATCTATCTATCTCACTAACTTTCTCTCTGTCAATCTATTTGTCTATCTCACTGTATCTTTTTTCGCACCCTTACCAATGCTTTGTTTAATTCCCACCCATTCTTCTAACTTCTCTTGTGTCCCTCCTCTCCGTCTCAACTTCTTCCCTTCCTTTTCTTATGTCCCTTCCTTCTTTGTTCAAAGTTTTTATCCCCAAGAAACGTATGCAATTGTGTTGCAATTTTGAAATATTTTTCCTTTCCTTTCTTTTTTCTTCTTTGCTATCTTTTTTCCTAATTTGTTTGGAGCACTCCCCAACTTTTTTCCATCTCTTTCAACTCAAATGTACCCTATCCTTCTCTTATTTGATTTCTTCTTCGTTCTTTTTCTTTAATATTTTGTTCCTTTTTCTCACTTGTTCTTCAATATTTTATTTCTTCATTTGCTTAATTTTCTCCTCTCTCGTTTCTCTCTTTTTCCTCAATATTCGATTTCTTTTTATAGTTTTTTTTTAATAGTTAGATCGTACCTTTCCTGGGGATATTCGAGCTATGCGAAATGAAGCAACCTCATTCAGGATTTGAATGTACATATGGATGATACTATATAGATAGATTTCTTTTAATTTTAATTGTCAATTAGTGCTGGCAATAAGAATCTCGGATACCAGATATGATATGTACACATACACACACACGACGCTACAGAGTTTTGGTTTGTTCAGCAAATCATCGTCGGGGCTATTATCGATATATAACAGATGTTTGTAAGTCTTTGTTTTTGTAAGTGTGTTGCGGCTTCTGTTTTTATTTGGTTGTTGGTTGTACCCCTGCGACTTCGTAAAATCTGCAGCTTCTTTTTGTTACTCAAATATTTTTAAAAAAAAATGTCCACGTAACCGTTGGCGTTCCTTTTTAAATTGTGTGACTCAATTTATTCGAAATTCTAGGGGAAAATCTTATTAATCAACATAAGGTATTTTGTTATAGTTTAACACTAGGTTAACGAAGTAAAGGGATAAGTTGAAAAAAAAACTAGATCGCATTTTATCGCATCGTAATTTGAAATATCGTAACTTAGATAATTCAACAACGCTGGTTAAACCACACGTGTGCATGAATGAGCGTGTCTCACGTATACATGTTCATATGTATGTACAAACACAGCGTAAATTAGAACCATCTTGATGCCCTAGCGGACTTGCCCCTTCACCACCCACCCATCCAAAAAAACTGATCTGAAGGTACTGTTGCTTATCTGATACACAAAGGCAAATATACAGTATCCCTAATCTCATTTCATTTCACAGGAACACCAATAGTAGCAGGTTCGCGTTGCTTGCTACTTGCATGGATCACCAATTGGGTTAAAAGGGGCTCTTTAGCCTTGGACGGCAGACCATCAAAGTCAAGGGAAAGTCCGACTCAAAACCTCTGCTGCCTTTCAAGGAAAGGCTAAGGGGGTAAACCCCGAAAACAAATCAGAAGCTAGAGTCCCTAAGGTGGTGTGATACTGAAATCCAGGGCTACCCGTCAACTCCTGCGACACTACCGTTCCCAAACCGCATTGGTTCCTAACAGCAGTGTAGAGAGGGGAGATTTGCCACATGGACACTAGCTTATATGAACCCGCCCAGGCTATGTAGTTGAAAGAAGAGAGAAAAAATCTTTGACACAACTCCATCGTCTCTCGTAGACGGAAGGCTGCCAACCAACCAATTTGAAATAATGCTGGATTCAACAAATTTTCTTAGTTTTTTTGTTGTCTATTTTAACTAACATTTTCGATTCTTTAAAATTGAAAAGGTCGTTAGTTTCCAGAATGTGTTTCGTTCATACATTATTCAACTGACCATTTTTTTATATCTCTTTTGTGCTCATAAATTCGTTTGTTAATATTTATTGCATTTCTTTTACTAATACATGTACATTTTTTACTGATATATATAAAAAGTAAAGTCGACGGGGCGGCCTAAAGTCGGTATCAGCCAGTCAGCGAGGGAGTCTATCCCCTTTTCAATAGCGCTAGACCAAGGAGATTGTTTTTAGCATCTGAGGTGGAGCGCCACACCTACCATCAGCTCTTTACTTTACCGCACAGATCCCTGTGCTACTCATACGCTGAGTTGGCGGGGACCGGGATCGAACTAGGAACCTTGTGGTTTCTAGCCGAACGCTCTACCGACTGAGCTAACCCGGCCCCTATATATATATATATATATCCATCTTTTTCTCTATCACTTTCTGTATTCCTGTATTTATCCCCCTTGTTCTACCAATTGCTATCTCTCTATATAAGATAATCAAACGAAATTGATGGTGACTTGGCCTGATGATCGCTTAGGCGAGAAACTATCAGTAAGCAGAGGTTAACAATGTATATATATATATATATATATATATATATATGTCTGTGTGTGTATGTGTGTGTGTATGTTTGTGTGTCTATATTCATCACCATAGCAGCGCGTGGTGTAATGGTGTTAAAGTCATGGAAATGGACCCGTCACCACGAGTTCAAATCCTGGACGTGGTAATTGCATTTCACTTAGCGCTAATATCTTGGGAAAGATATGAATCCTCAAGCCTGTTAAACTCCGCTTAAGAAATTGACCTTGTGTCACATCCTGCTCGTGCGAGGGTTTGTAAATATATATAGCACGCAAGATTGACCACACAAAAATGACTTACTATCTCGTAGTCCATGACGAGGTGTTAGAAATAGTTACTCCTCGTATGTTAGTATGACACAAGTACATCTCAGCATTCAGTAAAATATTGAACTCACTAGACGAGCCAAATTTACTTTCTTCTTAAAGAGACCATTTGTTTATATCCATGTTGTACCATATATATATTTACCAACATTTCCGCACGAGCAGGATGCGACACAAGTTCAATTTCTTAAGCGGAGTTCAACAGGTTTGAATTCAGAGTTTTCCTTCTCCTAGACCGGTTGCCTAACCAAGGTTAAAGAGCCCAGTCTACCCTACTATTTATCCATAGCTGGAGGGAGAGTAGGATTCATACCTTTCCCAAGGGTATTAGCGCTAAGTGAAATGCAATTACCACAGCCAGGATTTGAACTCGGGGCGACGAGTCCATTTCCCATGACTTTAACCATTACACCACGCGCTTCCATATATGCATTTGTATGAACAAGTATATAAGTCTGTGTACTAGTAATATGGGTAGTCATTTACAAAGCTCAGAACTCAGTGAGAATCGACATCCCGCCAGATAGTCATGTTTTCTGACCATTATATCAGACATTGTGCTGGAATGATTTAGTGTATATGTGTGTGTATATGTGTATATATGTATGTTGGATTATCTTAGAATAAGGTGTACGCCAAATCGCCACTAATATTTATGAACTTTCCCAAAATCACCATTGGCCACTGAGAAACGATACAAAACGTATTAAAGATTGCTGGTAATTGTCCTGAAATCAAATGCAAATTGAACTTTCTGTGATCAAGTGCTACAGACTTTCTGCTACAAGGAGTATCTACTGAAACTGAACTCTTTTTTACTAAGGATTTCAGGGAATACTTTCTGCTAAAAGGAGTGTTAAGCTATGTTAAGTATTCTATTTTCGACCCTAGTCAGGATTGAATCTGTTATCTATATATGATTGTCACTTGAAACTGGGGGTCACAAAAATCCCTATCTAATATACATATACTAATATATATATATATAATATATATATATATATATATATATATATATATATATATTCATATATTTATTTATTAGTCCAATGAATGCGTAAAAATAAAAGCCAGGGTCATAAAAATTCCTATCTAATACACACACACACACACACACACACACACACACACACACACACACACACACATATATATATATATATATATATATATATATATATATATATATATATATTATAACACACACACGCATATATATATATATAATATATACACACATATATATATATATATATAATACACACACACACACACACCACACCACACACACACACATATATATATATATATATATAACAGGCCTATCACTAATAATACCGCCCAAAAACTTCGTCCTCCACAAACTGATCAAGATGCCCAGTGATAACCACAACACACACACACACACACACACACACACACACACACACACATATATATATATTATAATATATTATATATATATATATATATATATAAAGTTAATGTAGCGTGGACATGGAGTGAACGCGCCTGATTACTGACAGTTTTTCGCCTATGGGATCTTCAGACCATCTATACATATTTAAAGGACAGTTGGTGTGTATATATATATGTATGTATATCTGGGGGAAACTATGAAAATAAAACAATTAAAGACAAAGTAAATCTATATATATATATACATATGCACTATCTCCAGGTCTTGCTTTTTATATAAAAAAAATAATGAAGAGTTGACTGATATTTAAAATTTAGATGATTTTTTGTTTGTTTTGTTTTTGATATTTCAATTATGAGACCTTTTCAGAGTGTCTGCGCACTTTTTTTCCGGTGCCCTACTAGTCTTTTCTACATATGGATCTTAATGGAGCATCCTACGAGGATCGAACTCGCGATTCAGTAATAATGGATCGTAGAATTAAAATGAATTGAAAAAAAAGAAAAGAAGAAAGAAAAGAAATTACATGTTTGTATTATTTGTAATATTGAAATTGTGAATTACGGAAGATATTTTGGTAATTCTGATCTTATGTCACCCCGTCATCCTGCCTTAATTTACGCTATGTTTTAGCGTGCCAGCATCAAGCGAATTTCTGGACCAACTTAGATATTTCTGAGTCGTATTTTTTGCCACTCTTTTGTCGGCAAAGTAATGTAAACATTATTATTGGTAAACCAATGTAGATATTTACAACCCCGCTTTTAAAAAGTTTTTTTTCGATTGGATTTGTACAGTATTATATCGATTGTTATAGTATGCTTTTGTATTATTTATTGCAAAGACAACAATAGGATTTATATGTAATGAAATTTCAAATCATCATTTCTGACTTAAATAGCTCCTCTTGATTTTTGTTTCGTTTCGTGGTAATTCCACGGGTTCCTGTATAATACTCATAATTTACAGTTGCTTGATTGTTGATTGAACTTTATTCTCCTAAATGAATGAAATATTGATTATTATTGTTTTATAGCAATTTTCTTAAAACGACGTATACCCGTATACCCGTGGTTGCATACAGACATACTTTACTTCTTTATATTTATCTTGCTCTGGGTAACTGGATCTTATCTTCTGTATCTGTTAACTGTGTGACTGTTATCTTATATCTGGATTCTGCTATCTTCTCTGGGCTGGTAGATGTTATTCTTATCTGGATCTATCTCTGGATCTAGTCCGGTAGATGTTAATCTGTGTAGTCTTTTGTGTCTTGGCCCTATGTTTGGTAGATATATTTGGAAATGTTTTTTGGCGAGCAAGAATCAGGCGAATTTCCAGCCGAAATTTTTTTTCCGGGTCGTATTTTGTCACTTCTATTTTTTGTATTATTTATTGTAAAAGACAACAGTAAGATTTTATGTAATGAAATGCAAATCATCATTTCTGACTTAAATAGCTCCTCTTGATTTTTTGTTTCGTTTTCGTGGAAAATTCCACAGGTCCCGCTAGTTTAGATAAACCACGGCAATGAATGATATTTCACATTCTACCCAGATCCCACCCAGCCAGAAATTCAAGTGCTGTAAGCCTAAAATTTAATGGTTGGATAATGAGGAAGAGAAGGAAAAAACAGACTTGCTTTAAAAATAAACAAACAAATAAATAAAATCACGCTCGTAGGATTGAAAATAAGAAATCCCCAAAGATTATTGAAAGACAATTTGTTATCATTTGTGGCAAGGTAAGCTATACAATCCTGGTTAACCCGGGGCGTCGTCATCGGCATCGGCCAAGACGTATTTTAGCGCGCATTAGGGGTAGGATTAAACCCTAATCCATCTCTAGATTAACACAAACCAAAATGTTCTATTTATAATGCACTTTTTTCTTTGGTTTGAAAAAAAAAAGATTCTTGGAAAAATGATTCCTCTTTTTGGGAGGAGCGGGGGGGGGTAATTTGATATAATATGAGCCTACATTAGCAAATATGCGGAAATTACGGCGGTTTTGCCGAACCTTCATGTTCACTGTTGTGTGTGGAGGGGGGGTTGTAGGTGGGGATAGGGATGGTGGGTTCTGGGGTGGGGGTGCATGGTGATGAGGTTCAAAATATTAACAAAGCCTGTTTTATCAAGATCATTGAACAGTGAGTTAAGTGCACGTCGACAAAAACCAGTACATTATACCGACATTTGTTACAAAAAAGGGGGGTTTAGCTGAAATTTTCCTTCATCAGCGTTCACATATCATACACACACATACACAAAACGCGCGTGGCGTGGTGTATTTGTGAGTGTGTGTGTGTGTGTGTGTGTGTATCTTGGCGTTTTATTTTTGTGTGGTAAGGATATACACGTGAAAAATACATGAGCAAATGAGGCGCGGCTCAGCAATAACGTGTTATCGCCGTAGCAAATAGAATCGGTGACCACGAAGTTCAAATCAAAGACGAGGCTGTTTGGCGTTTCACTAACGTCGCTAATGCCCTTGAAAAAGCAAAGAGAATCTGAAATTGAAACCAACTGTACTCCGGCTAAGAAACTAACGTTGTGGTCATATCCTGTTTCATAACGGAGGTGGTGGTGGTGGTGGTGGTGGGGGTCAAATGTAGCACGAAAAAAAGTTCCAGAGCATATCTTTTTTGGCAAATCATAGTTTTTGAAAGAAGCGAAGGGAGAAGGGGCAGAAGAGACGCAGAAGAGACAGATGGAAACCATTCGATTGGATAAAGGGAAAGATGAAGCCCCTGTAAAGGAAGAGTGATACGAATGGTGTGAGAAGGACAATACGGGTTCTGCCTGGGCGTTTTCGAATATGAAATAATTGAATAAGTTAAAGGAAGCGATCTAATTGTCCAGTATATCGGACAGCAGGGCGTCTATCCTTTCGTTTCGCTGCTAGGAACCGAGGGATTGCTTTTGCCTGAGGGTGTCACTTTCAGCTAACCAACTTAAACAGCACAGATCAGATTACCAACTGTGCTATTCCTACGCGGAGTCGGCGAGGTCTGGTCTCGAACTCAAAATCTTGTGATTCCAAGGCAGGTACTCTACTGACTGAGTTTAAGGAAATGACTTTGAAATGGAAACAGTAATTGAATAGATGAAATAAAATGGTGCAAAATAAGAAGAGAAAAAAAAGATATGGAATAAATAAGGAAAAAGTTTATAAGACAAGAGGAAAGACAAAAGAAATAAAAATGAAAATGTAAAAAGTAAAAAAAGAATGGAGTGCTAAGATAAAGAATTTGTAAGGTGACTAAAAGTAAGTATATAATTGAATTGAAGAATTTTGAGAATGTATATTATAATAAGGAAGAATATAAAGAATGATGATATAATAAAGTGAAAAAACTTTGATTTGATATAGAGTAATGAGGAAAGAGAAAAGAAGAAATATAAAAGTAATGTAAAAGAAAAAAGAATGATGAACGGAAGAATATAAATAAGAAGGAGAATGAATAAGATAAGCATGTAAAAGAAAGTAAAATAAGGAATATAGGGGGGTGGCGTAAACAAATTGAAAGGAAGATATAAGCAAGGATGAAAGAAGCGTAAATAAAAAGAAGGCAAAAGAAGGAATAAAATGATGTGAAAAAGGATAATAGTATATGAAGTGAAGAAAGTAAGATGAGTAAATCATATGAAATAAAAAGAGAATGTAAAAAGTAAAGATATGTAAAGATATATTAGTGAGTGTGAAGTGAGGAAGAAAGTAATTAGGATAATACGAATGAATAACAAACGGTTTTTGCAAAAGAAAAAGAAAAAAAGTTGACAATAATGAAGTAGAAAAAAATATATTGGTAAGATTAAGTTAGTATTAAAAGACAAAAGAAGTGAATAGTATAAAAATGTGTGATGTGATAAAAAGAAGTAGAGGAGAGTAAAGATATATTAGCGAATGAAAGAGGTGAGTTTAGAAATGAGAAGTAAGAGAAATAAATAAAATGTGAGAATGTTAAAAGGAAAATTAAGCAGAATGCTGCGACAAAAGTGATAATGGAATTTGAGAAAAAATATAAAATATAATAACATAAAATCGATAGGAAGCTAAAAGAAGAAATTAAAACGAACGTGAGTTAAAAGAAGGTGAAAAATGAATGATAGTTGATCGTGAAAGTGAGTAAAAATAAGAATTAAAAATAAAATGGGCGAAACTGGATAATTAATTTAGTGCACGTCATAAAAGACAAAAAGTATATTATTATATTAATAAAAGCATGGAATAAATAAGATGGCGGAATATATACCACCACAAAGGATCATTAAAAATTATATAATATATTATAGATGAAATTAAATTATAAAATGAAGAAGATCAAAGAAAGATAAACCCGTTTAGTGTTTGTCTAAAAAGTGAGACAATAATGATTCTAAAATAAATGGAGTAAGAGAGTAGGGTGTGGTGTGGAAATATATCTAGAGGAAATTCTCCCGCCTTAAAAGTTTCCAGTTAAGAAGTGCGGCCAAAGAATAATAAATTCTAGTTTGTAACTCGTATCTTTTTAAATATCTTATCATTTATTATTTTTATTGTAACTAATAATTCGTATCGTTCAGCCTAATTGACTGAAGAGGCTGAAGTCAGCGAATCACTAAAGAATCTTCACTTTCAGCCTCGCTTTTTGAATTTGGTTTAAATCATCATAGATTAGTATAATATTTATATAATTTGTAAACATGATTTTTAATAGTAAAAATATAAAAATAATACTATATATATTTGTATCCCCCATTGAGATAATATTATTAAATATACTGAACAAAAAAAAGGTTAGGAATAAGAAAGAAAGGAAGCGAAAGAAAGAAATGATAAAAACAAGAAAGAAAGGAAGATAAGAACGGGTTAGGGTTAGATAGGATATTTAGAGAGAGAGAGAGAGAGAGATATATAGTATATAAAGTATGAATCAATATAGTAAGGCATAGATAGGTATATTATAGATATGAAATAGAGAGAGAGAGAGATGACAGACAGACAGACCAGACAGACAGGAAGAAAAAAAGAGGACAGTATTAGAGTGGTAGTATATAAAAATGAAGTTTAATAAAATAGAGAAAAGGTAAGAGTGAACTGAAGATCAAACTAAAAAGAAAGAATAATAAAAGATAAAGATTAAAGAACGGGTTGAGGTGGATAAGATAGATAGATAGATAGATAGCATAGATGAACTGACAGACAAACCAGAGAAAACAGAGACAGAGCTGGAAAGGAGAAATAGAGAAAAGTGAGAGCTGTAAGGAGAACCAAGAAAGATAAGAAAAGAAAGTATTAAAGAAAGAAAATGAAAAGAAAAAGTGTGAAGAAAGAATATATATAGATTAGTATAAGATAGACAGCTTAGTCAGCCAGAAGAAGACATAGACCAGAAAGAGTAAGAGGGAGAGAGGGGAAAAGGAGAAATAGAGAAAAGGATAAGATGAGAAATGAGTACAAGAAAAGGAAGGAAGAATGAAAGAAAGAAAGATGATTAGTGACTATATTAATATATAATTAATATTAAATATAATATATATATATATATTAAATATATATTCTAATAATTAATATATATATATATATAATATATAAATAGAGTAAAGAAAGAGAGAGATAGAGAGATGAAGAGAGAAAGAAATACAAAGGTTAGGTTGGAGATAAAAACATGAATAGATATAAAAAGAATAGTAAATGAAAGTAGACAAACGAAAAAATAATAAAGAATTCAAATATGAGTAAGATAAGAATAAAAACAGTAGAGCGGAGTACGAAAGAGAGGTATGAGGAAGAAGATAAAAAGGGAGAGAGAGACGCTATAAAAAAATAGGTATTAGCGATTAATTGAGAAAACTAAAAACAGACGTGCGTCAAGGATTTATAAGCAACGAGGTCACCCAGGATCCACTTCATTAACAACGATAACCATCTACATTAAGCTTGTATACACACACACACACACTACACACACACACACACACATTATATTAATAGTACCAAATATATATATATTAATATATACTATTATATATCATATATATTATTAATCACCTTTTACTACTACAATCTACCAGTTACTTCGTCTAGTTTTGTACTTCAACCTTTTGGTAGACTAGTTGCTATCACTATTGAGCCATAATATCAATGGTTTACTGCTGATCTATTCTATTATACCCGCCATAGTCTACATTTACTATTTTAGTGTTGAACAGTTCTATATATCACATTATGTGCATATTGATATAGTTTGTCCTTAATTCGGCATTATTATGTTGACAGCTTATTATTAAAGTGATTCAGTGTTATATCTCTATTTTAAATGTAATTCTCTTTCTTAACCATCGTCCAGGTTTTTTTTACTATGTGCAACCTCTCCGATTTGTCATATTGAAGTGTCCATATAATTGTTTTTTACTTACTCTAATTTTTGTTTCTACTAGTATTTGTTAGTTTTTATATGTGTTTGTCCAATATATGTCAACATTATATACTTAATGTGCCACAATAAATTAATACTTGTATCAGTTGTCTTCTTGTGTAGTCTTCTCGTTCCTTTTGGTCAATCTGTTATCTGAGTTCTCTATTGTCTAATTTTAAGAATGGTGCTGAAGAGTATCTTTAATAATGGGAACAGCACATTTATAATAAAGCGTATAATTTTATTCCTCTGCATCAGTATTATTTCTTATAGATGTTCAAGCTTACTAGTGTTCTTTAAAAGTTTTTCCTAATTCTCTATGGAAAATATTCTTTTTTATTTAAACTTTTTCCTTATTTCATTTCTGCTTGCTTGATATGATAGCTGCCTTCTAAATATTTGTAACTTTCATTTTCATTCAAGTGGATTTTATAGTGTCCCTGATTTGGTAACATATTTATTATTTATCTATTTAAATATTAATATTAATTATTAATTAATATATATATTAATTATTATTAGTTATAAATAGTTAAGTTTAAGTTAGTAGATAATTAAGTAGTTAAGTAGATATAGTAGTGATAAATATATATTAATGTTACATATCTATAAAATAGTATATAATATAATAGAAATACATAATATGATTAGTACATAGATAAATCTCACACGGTATCGTAAAGTAATCGATGTGAGACAGTTTCATAAACCAATTATTTATTCCATTCAACATTTCTTATATATATTTACCTAATAGTTTATTGATATTTTATCATTAGCGAACACCTATTGTCTGGATATTTACATATTTCCATATATCAATCAATTACACAAAACACAATACTATATATATATATAACACGCTATCAACTATAACACACATATAATATATTAATGTTTTTATATTATACTCCCTTATTCGACATTTGAAGTCGTTTACCCTATTTATATATTTCATCTAGAAAACTCAGTTAAATATTTATAGTACGGGAAATCAATCAACGTTTTTACGAGTTAGTTACAAAATGATCAATATTTAAATATTGTCGGTATATTTCCTATATAAGTACATAACAATAGATCATAAGCGGGAAACTCAACTCTAGTACTGCATAAATTATTTATTTATTTATTTATTTCTAGAAAAAAGAAGAACAGGTAGATCAGGTTTTAGAGGTTAGTTTAATGGGAAAAAATAAATAATAATTTATCAGTAAAAGACGTAGTTCCACCTTATATATATGAATATGCTTATAGAATAGAGGAAATAACCATATTTTCTATATTGTCTATTTATTTAAATCACAGATATAAAAATTTATTTATGTCCACCCTAATCATCTTTGTGAGTACAAGATCTTTAAAAGTAACACAGTTCTGTCTCGTTCGGAAACGTAAATAATAAATCATAAGAGGCGTAAAAAAAGATTGATTTATGACACAAACACCTTATGAGCTTTTAGTTCTAGTTTCTATGCAGTTCAATCAAAAATTGTAGGAGGTGGTGAAAAAGAGGGCTTCTAAAAGATATGTGCCACACGTCTATGCAGAATATATATAATTTAAATTCACCGCGTGTAGATGTATGTAAGGGTTAATAAAGGAGCTGGTACATATGTACGGGATAGTGAAATGGTTCATGTTTTATGCAGGATCGTCACTTCGGACCATATGACCTTTAGGCAACCCCTTTTTGTACTCGATTAAGAAAAGACATGTTTTTATCATTTACTACCGTTCTAAATATCAGTTGTTTGTTAAGAGTTAGGGTGGATTATAAGTTCTTATAATTAAAAAATAAACTCTAAAAATCGTCTGTTAACAAACAAACCGGGATATTGACGGTGTTATATATGCTAAATGAAAAAACATATTTCCTTTAATGAATCTAATGATATCGCCAAAGGTGACTGAGTGCCACTATAAGTGTCATATATGGTCACATATTCGTATTCTAACAGTTGACGTATTCTGAAAACAAAACAGAAGTTGCGTAAGACTGAGATGTCTGGTCCGTGCTCTGACTATGTAGTGGCGATAGATTGTGTGACTAGGTTGTAGTGAATAGGCTATATTTTGCCTGTTTTAATTAGAGAAACTCTGTTAAACATGCGTCTGATTATATAAAGATGAAATATAAAAAAAAGGACAACTCATATCAATTAGGAAAATCCAGTTTATTTCAGCTACCTCAATCCTCTGTGGTGATCCTGTCAGATATTCCATACTTCTCTTATATCATATAGGTTTGCAATAGATATATAATGAGAAGACATTCTTATAGGTTATCATGGCACAAGGTCAGGTTATTTCTATACATATAGTAATTTGACTGATATTTGACTGTTTAGTAAATTTTAAATCAACAACTTAATTATCAGACAACTTATCTCCTTTTATAGCCCCCACCCCTTTAGACCGACGAAGGCGAGCTGTTCTATAAGTATTTGAATAAAACAAGTGATATTATCTTGCGTTATTTGGACTATTGTCACCTATTCATTCATTGTTATGTTTACATATAACGTTATATGGCCGATTAAGCTCACATTCCTCACTATTCTTTTAAGTGATATTCTTTAGTCTGAGTACAACTCGGAACCTTCTCGTAACTCTAGATAGAACCTTCTTTATTCAGAATCATCAGGAGAGCTTAATCTACTGTACGTATATCGGGAGCCTATCACGGCAAAACTTTGAACCTATGCCCTTTATTTATCCACGGGGGTTTCCTGTTCTCATTCCGCTCTAACCAGAGTGGTATATAATATCAATAAGGTAGGAGTTATAATTTGTAGTTAATTATATTTTCTAACTGCCTCTACTCTAGGTTGATACTTAAGATCAGAGAATGTACTTGAAAACCAATTATGAAAGGTCCTTCAACCTGAACACTGACCTTCACTTTAACAACTATATTAGAATGTTCACCACCAAACAGCTTCCATATATAAAGCCACTAACAGTGTCATTGTTAGTAAATGAAAAAAAACTATATTTACAAAATTCATATTATCTACTGATATGCATGCGAGATAATACTAACACCTTACTGTTAAGTGTCCCAAAGAGGATATTACAGTGGCTTAATATGCGTCTAGATATTGTTGATTGACACTTTTGCATTTGAGGGAACCAGTTCAATTCGTATTTATCTAATAAAATATGGAAATAAAACTATTTACTTGTAATTCATCATTATACATCTACCTATCATATAACATGATGATTTATACACATCACCATCATTAGAGTCTACACTTACAGCTCAGATTCCCTCGAACCCTCTATCACACAACCTGTTCCTGTCGGTTCAATCAGTCTTATAGGTCTTTTGAGACAGTGAGCATACCAGATCCGATCAATATTGCAATATTATTATAATTAATAGATGTAACATAACATTACAAATCATAAAACTAATATAATTATAGATAATAATTCTTACAAAACTCTCTCTCTCCCCCCTCTCTTTCTTCTCCTTCTCTTCACTTCATCTCTCTTCTATTCTAAATAATAAATATATAATATATATATAATTATAATATAAATATCTTTTGATTAATTGTTTATACTACTCCTCCACCCCTCTCTCTCTTCTTCTCTCTCTCATCATCTCTCTATTCTATCTATCTATTCATTATCTCTATCTATCTCTAAACTATATCTATTCTCTATACTCTATCTCCACTATATATATATATAATTGATGAATATATTATTGTTTAAAAATATAAAGCTACACCCCGTATATAAATAATTATATTATATATTTAATTGATAAATTATTTTGTTTTCAATGCTGCCTGTAGAAAGATTTTTGTATAATGAAATAAAATAACTAATAATATCCATTTTGGAGATTCGGCTTTTAATTTTTGAGTTTAACCAGGCCCAAATCAACTCTTTATGAGGCTATATTTAATGTCGAATGAATCATGTGTGTAAATTTACATATTGCTCATTAGGGGTAGTAGAAGAGAAGAGAGATAGATAATAAAGAGAAGAAAAAGAGAAAGAGAAGAAGAGAAAGAGAGAGAAGAAGTAGAGAGAGAGAAAGAAAGAAAGAAAGAAATAAAAAAGAAAAGATAAGAAAGAAAGAAGAAGAGAATTAGATAAGAAAAGAGAGAAAGAAAGGATAGAAAAAGTGAGGAATACGCGAGAAAGAACGAAAGAAAGAAAGAAAAAGAGAGAAATGAACCATTTGTAATAAGCGTGTTGCTTGGCTGGGTTGTCGGAGTTTACTTAGGTAATATAGTCTAACTATCTTGTTGCGGTTAATTTTTATGCAACACGAAAGACTGTTTTGTTATTTATTCATTCTTGATGAGTAACCCATGTATATAAAAAAATTAACAGCCACATTTATTTAAACTCATTTTTTCTTTATTCATATAGAGTGGAACCCTAAATCAGTTCACTTGTGTACGAGTGAACCTGTGCAGTTATAATATGATGATGAAAAGGGCAACTCTCCATTCCCCCAGAGTTTCAATATTGGAACTTCAACCACTAGATAGATGAGTATTAACGTTCATAACAGGTATACTATTAAGACAATTAGTTCACTCACATTAATTAGCATAGATATGCTATCTAATAAAAATGTTGAGACTAATGCTAATAAGGTTAGTTGGACTCAAAATTATATAAATGGTGCTAGAGTCTATAATTTGACTGGCGGTAAATTTGAATCAGTCGGAAGCCTCATATCCAACCGCCCAGTCTTAGAACTCTAAAGTAAGTAATAGTCGAAAAGTAGAGCAGGTTTGTACATGTCATTAGAACTACTACAGACTACCAAGTCTGTCCTTATAGAGTCATCACGGTAGTGTCGAACCACCCTACGGCCAAATGTGGCTCATATTACTTTACTTAAATGGTTCATCCAATTTTAAATTAATTAACAGAGCTCACTGCTGCTTAAACTTATCTAAGTGAATGATCTATATATGTGAGATAACATGACTTCAGTCATTAGAATTTAGACCTTAAATTAATTTGAATGAGCTTTCCAAATTATTAATTGCAAGTTACTATCTAAGAATATATGATATAATAATTAATTAATTTCGATCATAGTGATACGGTCAACACTAAACATATAAACTAATAACACCAAAAAGATCAAATGCCTTAGTTGCGCATTCTGGTGGGTGTCACAGGTATCTATTCACAAATATATAACTTCATAAATACATTTAAAACCCTTTTGGTCATATTTAATGTCAAAATCAATTGTCATTTGTATAAACAAAAGACTCTGCTTTGCTTATCCAGTACCCTCTTAGTATATATAATCTTAAAATCGGCTCACCACAATTAAATATTGAACATGGACTATCAATTGTATGAAGTCTTATACACTCACATCTACTAGATCTAGACCTGGACGAACTGGCATGTTTTCATCGTGGTTAATGATATAAAGTGGCCTTTAGTACTATTACCCTTTAAGCGGATCGTCTTCACCCAACTAAAATTGATACAGGTTCTACTTGAATGCATTAACTTCATGAGTGATTACGTATTATGGGAGATAACTTCCGCCTTATTAATATATAATGTGCGTTTTATCACAGTCGGTACTATATATATATTATATTAATGATGACTTATCATAATGCTTGTTACTTAAGTAGTCTATATATCCACAACATAAATATTGAAACAGGTTCATTTATGATGCTTAACTTCTATAAGTGAATCTAAGTGGGAATCATGGTGTTTTCAGTACTAAGGGCTTGAATATATAGGTGGCCTATGCTGTTAAACTTAGTGCGTAAGATCGATACCCCAATTAAATTATTGAACAAGGTTTCAGATTTGCATGCTTAATCATTATTGCAGTATCTAGGTGGGAACTGGTGTTTTCAGTCGGACTTGAAATTCGCATATAAGAAAAATCTTGGTAAAAATCACCTGAAATTCATTAAGAACGTCATTATGATTTAAAATGCTAAAATTAAGTTATTAAGGTAGTTAACCTCTGTTAATGATATTTCTGACCGAACCATCCTGGCCAGTTTGCAAAGGCACAAAGTATTACAGTAAAGTCTATATATATAGTCATCTAATGTAACACCATAAAATCCTTTATTATTAAGCTATGAATATATAGATTCCTAATAAGGTCACTCACCCCACCCACCCTATAACATCTTACAGAAGAGTGTAAACCGTGTATATACTAAAGCCCCAGTCGGACAGTAGGCTTGAATGAAATGCATATGTGAGGAGAAAGTAGTGGAATTATAATTTAATAATGTACTTTTGGCTCTTCGGTCATTTTAAAAAAAAATGTTGATTCTACAGAATTATTATTTATGGGTATAAATCGAACACAATATTGCTATACCTTTCTTAGCTATAAGTATATCCTGAAAATTAATAGAAATTATAAATAAAAAAAATTAGTGCTAAATCATTATTCATTTCATTATAAGGTTCTCGTTTTAGTTTCTTCTTTATCATTTCTTTCATCTATTGTGCATAGTGTATCATGAGTTATCACACTCACGGATAAAGTATCACAATTAGTGTGACATCCAGAATAATTTCTACCTTTCTTCTTTTATTCTACAATAGATATCCATAACAGACGACGGGAGTTTGTTATATATCATCTCGTAGTGACGATGATGAGTACTAATCATCGTACACCGTCCACGCGCCAGCGCGCTCATCTCGATAGGTCTCTATATATATGTATAGTATAAATCATATTAAACTTATTAGATAAAGAGTAGTGAGAATGGTGACGGGCAAAAAAATAAAGTATGCGACCGATGATGTAAAACACCAATTATCTCAATAATGGTGTATGCGATGATACTCAGACGCCTCTGATACACTACACGCGTAATAATGAGGCAGCCAATTCTTGACAGATGCTATTCGATTCCAGCTGAGACTTCCCCCCAAATAAAGTATGGTTATATAGGTTACGGGATATGATATAGGGAACCTGAGTAAGTGGAGGGTAAAGAGTAGTATGAAGAGTAGTAAACTCTGAGACAAGAAAGACGGGACATTGTAATTTCGTAATTGAATTACATCATAAAACAATTCTAAACTTATTATATCTATATATTTAGTGGAGTTTAGAGAGCAAGTTGCATATGAGCGCGCGGGGGGTCGCCTTTTGGAAAAGAAATTCACCTCTGCAATCCCCACTTAACATTTGGTGATTAAGTCATTTTAAAGTGAGCATAATAGTAATCCTTCTAAGGGATATATTATATATGCTCAATATATGATTGAGTTAAAGTATGAAGAATCGCCATATATTGTATAATAGGTATTATGTATATTGATATACTATAGTACTTTTTTGTGTAGTCTTGACTTCAATAAAATATTTAAAGACGATTCGTTAAGTTTTCTTATAAAGAAATTAGTTTAGTACTCAGTAGGAAATATTTTATTTTATCGATCCTTTTGTTAACGTCCGTATTGAATATTGGTGATGTTATAGTATAATATTCAACATAATATGAATCTCTTACTGCTACTTACTGATTTATATTTATTAAAAGAATAAACTTATAGTGAGTGTCATTCTCACCTGCCTACTAAATTCCTTATATATATAGTACGATAATATATATACTGTTTGTTTATAAAAAGAAAACAGTAGGTAAATACTAATCTCACCAGTTTCATCCTATATTTAAATATGATGACACTAAGTATTATATCTATATATATAGATATATCAAGTGCCAGTAAAAGCACTTCGAGTATTGAGTTATAATAAACCTTTAGTTGGATAATAATTTAATTACATAACTATTCCCACCCGGAGTAATATCACCTAGATTTAAGTGAGCCAAAAGAAATTGATAGATACTACCATATAAATTAAACTATCATTAATAAAACGTAATTTCTTAGTATTATAATAAATATGATTTAATGAATATATATATATTAATATAATAATATATATATATAATTGTGAGTGGAACCCTTTTTAGCGCCTATTTAAACTTCCTCAGCGTGATTTTTACTCCGTACCCGGTGATTGGTTTAAATACTAGTAGAATAAGTAGTATCCCGATGTTATGTGAATTAATATAATAAATATAGAGAAAGTAAAAAACACGAGTTATTAAAATATATAGTTTTAAAATAGTAGAAAAATATATTTTTATTATTGGGAATACTATATCAAATTACAAATATAATTGAATATAAAATCAAAATACGAAGTGTTCGTATAGTATAAATAATCTATAATAGATATGGCAAAATTAGACTAGTTAGAGCACTAATTAAGGTGATATACCGTAACACCGTTAATATATAATATATATATATAATATAAATAATAAGAATAAAAGGATAATGACTTCCAATGATCACTAAACTGCATCCTGATGATAAAGACGCTAAATCATTTTTCTATCACTTTTTCATTATGCTTCGAAACAGAACTTAGCTGTATATACTCACGCTTCCACTGACCTCGAGTCACCAAACCTCTCTCTATCTTTTAACCCTTAACTCTCTTTATCTTTCTTATTATATTTTTTATGAGTGTAGCGTATATCTTTTTCACTTATACCCTTTATTATTATTATCTTAATAAAAAACGGCGATGTAATCTCATTATTTATCACTAAGGTATTGAACGCTCATAAGATATATATAATATAAAGAATTCGAGTTGATGAGAAACAACACATAATATAAATTCGGATTACCATTTTTGCATTTCATCTTGGACGGTCTGCTGATATTTTATAACCCAGCCCGATTTTTTAAGACAAGATTACATTACTAGGCCTAGTTCTTATACGGTAACTTAAAAGTACACGAGTAA
>CM042159.1:10879187-10891687 GCA_023376005.1 Doryteuthis pealeii
TTGAACATTTTAACAAAACGATTGAAAATATAGATGGGAAACTACACAAGAATGGCGTACTTCCGACAAATTTTGAAAGCAGCAGCCCCCAATAGAAGCTGTATGGCCACTTACCTCCTATCACCTAAACCATCAAGTAAAGTTTACAAGACAAGTTGGACCCAATGCTGAAGAAGTAAGGACGACTATAAGTAACGTTCTTAAATGGACGTCTACACATGTACACATCAAGATTTGGCCACCCAGCAAAGAATTACATTGATAAGTCTATGCGAACTGGATGTCGTGAGGAGGATCCCCAGGTGCAATGACCGATAGGACGGTTAACGAGACGAGAAGAGAGAGAGAGAGAGAAGAAAGATCATGCACATGATGATGATGATTAGAATGATGAATATATTTTACAAGAATATAAACGTAATTCTCCACTCAAGTAAAATGTTGGTATTTATTTACCCAACCCTTCCGCCACAAACAGGATGTGTTACAAGGTCAATCTTTAAGCAGAGTAAAGCTGGTTTGTCATCTAGATTTGTTGCGAGGCTAAAGAACCCAGTCTGACCCACTATTTATCCATAGCTGGAGGGAGAAGAGCATTTGCTAAAAGTGGAATACAGTCTCGTCCAGGATTAGAACTCGGGTCACCGATTGAATTTCCCTACAACGTTACACTAATTTTAATAAGTTTTTGGTGCGACTGCGTTTACATTGTCGAATCTAAGTTGCAACCAATCGATGTTACGATTACAATACAGAAAAGTCGTTCAATTTGAGGAATCGCATTGATGTGCTGTTCTATGAGAATAATGCAAAACACATATAGCCATGATCACATCTGAAATGACTGAAGAATTTGGTTGGGAAATATTCTTATCCTGTAGATCTTGTTCTACTCATTCCGAAATTTACATAACCATCATTATGAAATAATCCTTAATATACATGAAGAGCTCCGCCCTGGGACGTTAGAATGCACCGACTGCACCTCTGGAGGGGGGTAAGACTCCCCCAAATGGGACCACCTGTTGGTCGTGGGTGGCGACCCGTGATGCTTAAGAACGGGATCTTGGTGGATGAGCAGTCCATGACCTGCAACACTCTACTTAGACCCTTACTTAGGCTAGACGGGCGGTCGGAGAGACCCCCTTCGATCAATCGGCCGGTCACGTCAAGCCCTAGCACCTATATGACTGAACCAACCCTATTGCTCTTATACACTTTTTATCATATGGGTGCTAGAAGGCGGTGGCTGAGGGTCTACATATCCTGGGAATGACGTTAAACTCTATCTGAAACGTTTTGGAGGTTTGGAGAATGTGGAGCACCCCTTCATCACCATTGTTCCCTGGTCCACTCTGACCCGGAGTGGTAGTACCTGTTAGGGTCTCGTCTATGGGTTAAATAGAAAAATGTATTTATAAAAAAATGTTATTATCCATTAAGAATTGATTTATTTCAAAACTTTATCGGCATTAAATGACCCACTGAGGTTGATATGCCGTAAAACAAACCGAACCAAACCAAACATGAAGAGTTCTATAGTTCCATATCTGGATTAAGTCTTGCAAACGGGGCTTAGTATACGCTGACTGAATGCGCTTGCACACGGATAAGACCTCGCCCCAAAAGGTAGCCTATTTATGAGACTAAAGTGATAAAGGGGTACTCCACATTCCCCAGAGTTCCAGAACTAGAAACTCACCATCAGATAGAGTTTAACGTCATATCTAGGACAATAAGACCCTCAGCCACCACCTTCAAGCACGTGTATGATAGAAAGGGTCGGGACAATCATATAGGTGCTAGGGCTTGACATGACCAGCCAATTGATCGGAAGGAGCATCTCCGACCACCCGTCTAGCCTCAGTAAGGGCCAAAGTAGAGTGTTGGATGTCATGGACTGCTCAGCCACCAGGGTTATATCTTTAAGCATCACGGACTGCCACCACGGCCAACAGATGACCTCATTGGGGTATTTGCAGAGGTGCATTCCATATATTCTAAAGCCCCATCCGACTAGGCTCCTAACGGTAGATCCATCTATGAGTCAAATAAAACCGTGTAAAAATTATTCATATCCGATAAAAAAAGATACTTGAATAGTAGTTAGTTGGTTTTTTAAAAAGGCTTTTTGTACACGATACTATTGAATTCGAATATTTATAAACAGATCTCTTTGACCGATAGACTGGACCCTAAACGATCCCTACTGCTGCGGATAAGACTGAACTCTACATGTCAATCGGTATTGAGTGTTGTACAAGGTGGATCAGTTGTTTGTGTATTTTCTACCAGTATCTGCCGTGTCTGTGTTCGATCTCAGTTAAATGCTAGGAGCTGTGATATTGATTTTCAAAGCAGACTTCCAGAACTGGAGTAACACAATCTTTACATCTTCATGAATTTAGCCTTAAGCCAGTCTTAAATCATCATCATCATCATCATCATCATCATCATCAAGGCACATTAATAATATGGGCGGTTTTGCTAGACTTTGATAGACATCGTTAATAAATAAGATGCTAATTAAGATTAGATAGTGACTATTTCACAATCGTTGAGAATATAACTTAAATAACTAAGGAAATCGTGACATCAGAGGTGATGAAGTTTCGGTTACAAACAGACAGTTACATAATCTCCATTAAAATAGAATAAAAAAAAGTCTGCGGATCAATATGAAAAAAAAAAAAAAGATCCAAATAAAAAAACAAAAAGGACAACTTTTGAAAATGTATTTAAAACACACAAAATATTCACCTAAAATGTATGCGCAAGACAAAGATATGGTTTCTAGAAATTGTGAATGTGAAAAAGAAAAAAAAAAAAAGAAAAAGAAAAAAAAAAGAAAAGTAAAAATAAAAAAAGAAAATTTGTTTTTTTGACTTTATTTCAATCCCGAGAGGAATCCATCTTTCTTTTTTGTCGTCTGATAGAATTGTCTGCCTCTTTTTCGCTGTCAAACATGGCGGATGAGATTGTCAGCTAAATGAACAGAACCACACCACAACTCTCCTGAATCCTTTTCAGTTGTTGAGGGGCAGCAGACGAATATTTTCAAATCTTGCCTTCTGTTTTCTTAATCTTCTCTCTACTAATTTTAGGGGCTTTAAATAGATGTTCAAGACCCCAGGATGCTTCTCAATCTGTCCTCGGGGATCTATTGTTTGTATCATATTCCAGAAGTTGGGGAAATTTCTCTTCAACCATACTTGAAGTAGAATTAACTAATAATATCATATTCATAACATAGTCAGAACACAGGAGGACAAAAAATATGGGAGCACAATTGTTCCTAAATTCATGAATGTTTTAACCTGCCTTACTTTATTGCAGGGCCGGGTTAGCTCAGTCGGTAGAGCGTTCGGCTAGAAACCACAAGGTTCCTAGTTCGATACTGGTCCTCTGTAACTCAGCGTATGAGTAGCACAGGCATCAGTGCGGTAAAGTGAGCAGCTGATGGTAGGTGTGGCGCCCCACCTCAGATGCTAGAATAATCTCCTTGGTGTAGCGCTAGTGAAAAGTGGATAGACTCCCTCACTGTCTGGCTGATACCGACATTAAGCCGCCCCGACGACTTACTCTATTACATAGAAAGTTATTTTTTAATATTTTTTTAACAATTGAAGGGTTAATTGTATCTGACCGTTTTTTTTTTAGATGCACTTTTGAAAAGAATCTAGAATTTACAGGAAGACAGATTGTGGAATTCCTCCCATTGTCCTGAAGCAAAGGCTAAAACCGAATCGCCGTCACGGGCCAGCAGGTGGAGGAGGGGATGAAAAAGAGACCACCCAAACGATGCGGTTCTTTCCTTCCCTATTCATTGGGTTCCTCTTCAACTTCGGTGGCGGTCGCAACATTTCTTTTGATTTTAAATTAGAAGCCAATCCTCTACCGTAAAGTTCCACTGTGTAATGTTTGGTTCAGACGAAAGGTCAGAGGTCATCGCCACAGCCACTTACCACTACCCCTACCACAGTCACCCCCACCACCATCACTGGTCTCCCAAATAAACTAACATCCTGGGTATGACGTTAAATTGTCTGACGAGGAAGTTCCAATTCTGGGGCTCTGGGAATGTTGAGTAACCGTTCATCACCAACTCCCAGGTCCACTCAGACCCGGAGAGGTAATACCTGTTATGGTTAAATAGATTAAAAAATGTGTTAAAAAACTGAGTTAAAAAACTGAGTACATCAAGAATGAATGAACAAAACGTCTTCGGCATAGAATATAACCCAATACGAGTTGTCGTGCCGTAAAAGCAACCAACCAACGATCAAACTAATAACTAAGTTATTTATTAAGCAATAGTGTTATTTTTAGTAATGTACTTTGTGGATTGATTGACTTTTTTAACGGCATGTCAATCAGTAAAATTCTGATAATATATATATTTACCAACCCCTCCGTACGAGCAGGGTGTGACACAAGGTCAATTTCTTAAGCGGAGTTCAACAGGTTTGAATTCAGAGTTTTCCTTCTCCTAGATCGGTTACCTAGCCACGGTTAAAGAGCCCAGTCTGTCCTGCTATTTATCCATAGCTGGAGGGAGAGTAGGATTCATACCTTTCCCAAGGGTATTAGCGCTAAGTGAAATGCAGTTACCACATCCAGGATTTGAACTCGGGGCGACGAGTCCATTTCCCATGACTTTAACTTCTAATGATATACAAACCTCAATATCGGCATCACATTTCATTTTAGAATTGGAAATTGGAAGGTAACAATAATGAGTGCAATAGAAATAATTTTAGGTCTTCTTGACGTTTACGTCTACCTAACTGTTCTGGTTGGTTTTTGGTGACGGAACTACAACTCTATTGGTTATAAGGTCTGAAGAAGAAGGCAAAATAGTCTTGTAGCCAATACATTTGTAGTTCCTTTATCTCTAACCCACTGGCATCAATACACCAGATCAATACCATGATTAATGTCCCAAAAGTTTACGTTCCCCACTCTCCCATCACATTCTCTTACTCCTTCAGGAGCAGTTAATGGTAATAAAATTATCTCCCCAAATTCTTAGGTCATATCTTTAAAACTTCTGTCCACTGTTGATGGTCAGAAATTCAGCCAATCAAAATAAAGTTTGGTTTTGAAACTGACTGGAGAGTGAAGTAAGTTTAGATAATAAGTGACACATCACCACACTCCAACCCGTCCTTCGAGGCGGGGGTCCGGTGTGCTTCGGCCACTGGATCGGTGTGTTGAATTAATAGCGTCGATCCCAGGGGCTATCCCCCCAGGCAATACATGTCCCCTTGATTTAAAGGGGCAGGTCTGGGTTTATTGCCCAGCGCCTGAGGGGGAATGCCGACAGGATCGACGCAATTTTTCCAACTGCCACACATGAGTCTTGTGCGTGGTCCCACGTAAATAGGGCCTTTGTGCGGTACGAGGAAAATATACATCACCACTCTCCAGCCACGAGTTTCTTGTGAAAATTCAACGAAGCCTAATAAATTTTGAGGGCAATATGATTGATACATGAGAAATATATTGTTTGTATATTATTTTAAATATATCCAACCCATAACATAATCCTGATGATTTCTATCGAACTCTGACATTTATTTTGCTGCATATAATCCTTATTCAATGGCTGAACGGAAACACTCAAAACATAAAAGTGAAAGATTTTAATTGATCTTGTAACTTCGCTTGTGAGCAAAAACCAAACTCTATTTTTGGTACAAATAATATTCAATATATATAGAATAATAATTTAAAGAAACATTTTTTTTATGAAGTACCACATTGCGATTTTTCCACTTATTGATCTTGTTATGAAAAAATAAAAAAATCATTAATAACTTTAAGAGGGTTATTTTATGCCTATTTCGAAAACATTTTTGGATTCCTCAGGACAAAAAGCTTCTATAAACCAATTTTTAGGAGTAGGAAAACCCTAGAACTGATTTTATAGACAAAAATAGATTACAAAATGTCACCATTTTTCTCACCCATCCTCAAATTTTTCGAGTTTAAAATCGATATAACTCAGCCAATTTATGGAATTGGAAGCTCGAATTTGGGGGATTGTCTAACTTTAACCTAGTCCATACGTGTACAAAATTTCCGAAAAATTGAAGTGGGTGGGTGACAATTTTACTTTTTTCTGGATGATTTGGCATTGAATTACCCTACTGGTTTTAACAAAATCGGATTTAATAAATAATTACTTGGTGCTGTTGATCTCTAATATTATTGCTTTATTCTCCAACGTATCAAAATTAAATCAATCCAATGAATGATTTTATATAGAAAACAATTAAAATATAATTGAAACAAGTGTAAAATTTTTATATGCGTTCTTATTTAATTTCGTCAGTCTTTCTCATTTAATATATTTAATTAGATTAAAATTTAAATACTTACGCCCGGAGGTCGCATGTTCTAGCTATTACAAATAATTTATAACTACATGATATCAAGTATTCTAATTACAAATAACTTGCACCCAATTTTATGCTTTCAATATCTATTACTAGTAATTATAGTATATAAGTAAAGTAAAGTAGTCGGGGCGGCCTAAAGTCGGTATTAGCCAGTCAGCGAGGGAGTCTATCCCCTTTTCACTAGCGCTAGACGACGGAGATTGTTTTGGTGTCTGAGGTGGAGTGCCACACCTACTATTAGCTCCTTACTTTACCGCACAGATCCCTGTGCTACTCATACGCTGAGTTGGCGAGTACCGGTATCGAACTAGGAACCTTGTGGTTTCTAGCCGAACGTTCTACCGACTGAGCTAACCCGGACGGTGCATATTCTTGCTAATTATGTTGATAGACGTTAAAATCAATAAAATAAGGAAAACACTTCAACTCAGAACAAAAAAATAAAGTAGAAAAAAGCATGGCGGCTATGTAATTATTCTAATCTGGTCTGGTCTCGTGGAGACGAGAATTCATGATGTCTGTTCTCGTCGTATCGGAGCTGAGATATTATAATCAAGCGCTTTTGCCGTTGGGACATCGATAAATGAAATGCGACGATGACGATGACGGGATAGTTTCAACACGTGCCCAATGGAAGGATTAGAATCTGCAAAGAAAGAAGAAGGGGGCAAAGAAAAGGGGTGTTTGGTGAAGAAAAGGGACCCTTGGTATTTGAAAAGTGACATCGTGAGGAACAATGCTGGGCCGGGCAGACACGTAAGAGATAAAAACAAAGGGATCATATTAACAAGTCAAATACGCACACAGATACACATGGGTCCTATCACACACATAACACATACACACACACACACACACACACACATACACACATACGCACACACACATACACACACATCCACACACACACACACATACGCACGCTCGCACAAACAAACGCACACAAACAAAATACACAAAAACACACTAACACAAACATACATGAACGCATACATATGCACACGTCATACATACACAGATGTCATATACTTATAAGAAAACACAGCCACACACCGACATAAAAAAACAAACATGCATACACATACACAGACACACACGAATGTACACATAATCACTCCCACAAATAAGCGTAAACCTACACACAAACACTATATACAATCACACACGCGCGCACACACACACAATGAACGAACACATATCTAGATAGATGCGACAAATTCACATATGTACACACTCAAAAGTACACGGAAACACGCAAAGTACCGAACTGTGCATATATGCATAACACACACACACACACACACACAGAGAGAGAAGAGAGAGAGAGAGAGAGAGAGAGAGAAGAGAGAGAGAGAGGAGAGACGGACGAAAAAGACAAAAAGTGACAAATAGGGATACATCATCAGTGATGTTCTTTAGTTGATTGGAGGTTTCGAGCCTTTTCAACAGGTCCACTCTGACTCAGAATGGTAGTACCTGTTAGGGTCTCATATATGGGTTAAATAGATAAAAAATGAGTTTTAAAAAATGTGTTTAAAAAATTGAGTTGGAATATAAAATTTGAATACCATCAAGAACGAATAATACAAAACGTCTTCGTCATATAATACACAAGGCATTTCTTTAGTAAAATAATGTGCAATGCATTTCTGTAGTAAAATAATATGGAATGTATTTCTTTAGTAAAATAATATGGAATGCATTTCTTTAGTAAAGTAATGGGCAATGCATTTATGTAGCAAATTAATATGCAATGCATTTCTGTAATAAAATACTGTGCAGTGCATTTCTGTAGTAAAATAATATGGAATGCATTTCTTTAGTAAAGTAATGAGCAATGCATTTATGTAGCAAATTAACTCAGACTCCAGTTAAATACCATCAGCTTAGCCTGGCGCGAAAAAAACTCTCATAATAATAATAATAATAATAATAATAATAATAATAATAATAATCTACTAACAAGTCGGTGGACAAAGCAGTAAGAAAAACGAATACATAAATGCAAAGGAAACAAAAACCTGTGGAGCAAAATATGGGAAAAGAAAGACCTTAACAGAAAGTCCGAATGGATTTTAAAAAATGAAAAAGGACTCGAAGAAGGACCCGAGTAAAACATACTCTTGAATTCGCTAAGAGCAACAGTCAAGAAATTATCAAACTGGAAATCTGGGTTATGATGGTATACATGTGAAAGACCATCAGCTAACGCTAATGTGAAAAACTACAAGGAGTGAATATATATATATTTACCAACCCCTCTGGCACGAGCAGGATGCGACTCAAAGTCTATTTCTTAAGCGGAGTTCAGCAGGTTTGAATTCAGAGTTTTCCAGAGTTTTCCTTCTCCTAGACCGGTTGCCTAACCAAGGTTAAAGAGCCCAGTCTGCCCTACTATTTACCCATAGCTGGAGGGAGAATAGGATTCATACCTTTCCCAAGGGTATTAGCGCTAAGTGAAATGTCCAGGATTTGAACTCGGGGCGACGAGTCCATTTCCCATGACTTTAACCATTACACCACGCGCTTCCTACGCGCTAAGGAGTAAATATATAATTCGTGGCTGGTTTAATCATACCACAATCACCCCATATATATATATATATATATATATATATATGTGTGTGTGTGTGGTGTGTGTGTGTGTGTGTGTGTGTGTGTGTGCGCGCGCGTGTGTGTATAAGTTTGTTTGAATTTTCAATTTCAGTTATATATATATATATATATATATATATATATATATATATATGAAGATAAAAGAAAAAAAACTGAAAGCAGAAAGCTGGAAAAAAACGGTAGAACAATTGTAATTGGTGTATTTGATCCGTTAGAATTGTCCCCAAAGAAATGGTGAAAAAGACATCGGAGGAACTGAAGATCAGAGGAAGAATCGATACCATCCTGTTTCCGAGCTTATTTGAATTCTCCGAACAAACCGAAAATCTTCTGTGTGCCACACTCGAAGTAAACAAGGTAAAAAAAAAAAAAGTAAATAAATAAATAAATAAATAAAAAATGACCGGTTTAGCTCTGTCGATAGATCATCCACTGAATGAAGCACAATGTTCCGGGTTTGATACCAGCCCTCACCAATTCAGCTTCTGCGGTAAAATGGAAGACGATGGTTAGTGTGACGCTCCACCTCATAATCACTCCCTGGTCTAGCGCTAGCGAAAAGTGGATAACTCCCTCGCAATTCGGCTGATACTGACAATAGGCCACTACACCGACGACTACTACTTTACTTAACTAGAGCGACTCTACATCTCTTATTTTAAATCAGGACAATCTTAAAATCCCTAAGTAATATGGGCGAGTAGTCGGTTTAGCTCAGTCGGTAGAGCACTCGCTTAGAAATCGTGAGGTTCTGGGGTCGATATGGGTCCTCGTCAACTCAGCGTATGAGTAGCACAGATAGGGTAATTTGATCTATGCAGTAAAGGGAAGAGCTGACGGTAGATGTGGTGCTCCACCTCAGTAAAAGCGCTAGCAAAAAGGGGATAGACTTCCTTGCTGTCCTGCTGGTACCGACAATAAGCCAGTTCGTCTGAATAATGAATAAGAGTATTGAAAGTGAGGAAGAGATTGAGGAGTAGGAAGAGGTGTAAACGGTGATGATGATGATGATAATGATAATGACGATGACGATGATAAACGATCGTTTTTCTTTGAGAAGTTCTGCAAGTTGCTCGGTTGACTAACAAAATTTTCTCGGCAAAAGAATTTCTGCTGCAGCGTTTGGGGTTCTCTTGGGGGATTTTTTTTTTATGAAGGGAGGGGTTGGGTTTTAGAGCAAGAAGAAGAAAGAATTTCGAAATTCTTTAGAGAAATGGGAATAAGATGAGTCATTTGGTATTTGTGAATTATGGCGTATTCTGCTGGTGGAATTGCGTTTGGGAATGCGAATGATACTTATTGGCGCACGTGCTTGCTTCTGTTGCAAAAACCATTATCATCCTGTGGTCTCCCCCCAAAAAAAAAAGACAACCTCCCCCACCCCAGAAACTTTAAACCCGTCGGTGAAGAGTTCAATCTCGACAAACATCAACAAGAAAACAAACACTCGTTAGTAAAATACAAGGTTTCATTTTGGTGGTCATTTGAAAGTTGTACGATTGATTAACGGCATGTCAACCCGTCTAAGGTTATTTCATACCAAGAGGTTAGGGAATTGCGTACATTGTACATTTATACTTACATTTTTGTGTAGTTGTTTCTTTCAGAAAGAATCAGATTGCAATAATCATAGGACTTTATTTGAATAAAATGAGTTCTGACGTGATTAAATAGTGAACTTTGAAATATCCCATCATACAGGTAAGAAATTACCAAGAAAATTTGGTACAGCCGTGGAGGACATTTGATAGGCAAAGAGTTAAAAATGAAAGATGTAGAGTTGATTTTACTAAACTTTGAAACCATATAATTGTGTGCAGGTTATTTGTATTAGATGGAAATATTTGATACCATATTACTGTCTAAGCAAATGATTATTATAGTCCAATAAAAAAGGTGTGATTAAAAATGATCGCAATAGAAAGTTGAAAATATAAACCTTTAGGGTTGTAAATATTTACAAGTTAATAAAATTTGGGTATTAAATAACCCATAGGAATTTGATATACTGTTAGGCAAATAAAAGTAGTAAAGTGATAGGAATAATGACAACGAAGATGTGACTCCATGCTCTCAAGATCTTCGGAACAGGAGCCTTACTACTAGATGCAGTTTAAAGTCATACCCAGAATACTTTTAATTTGGTGAAAAGTTTAACGGAAACTCAAAAATTGATAAGTGAATCTTATGTTAATTGTGCAGCAGATTTGTGGGGAGTTTTCTTGACGGTGTGTAGGCAAAACATGCACGTTGAGATATTCCTCTCGCGTTAAAAATTGAATTCATTTGTGCAAACCATGTTTGCACATTTGTCGGACTGTATATTGGTAAGTTAATAATAAACTTAGTATCCATTGGCTCCGTGATATTCTTCGTATCCATGTCTCAGGGTTGTCTAAAACAATCAATTTTGTATTCGTGTGCTGGTTTGTATAGAGATTTCTTCTAGGAAGTAACGCTAGAAACGTTTGGGTCACCGTATACTGTTTGTATTGACATTTCAGTCTCGGAAGACTATAATAAAGTTTTTGTGCCCCTGAAGTTACAGCGTCTGCTGTGACTGTGAAGTCCGATATCCGAAAAACATTCTCAACCACAGATGTCGCACCTGAAGGCTGTTCCTGATGATGTTGATGCTCCAGTGCTTTGTTGCTGCTGCTTTCTTCTAGACCTCTTAGCTTCATGGTGCCGCGCCAGGGTGACTTCTGACACGAATAGTCCTCTACGGTGATTCTGCCGCCACTGAGGGCAGCCCTGAGCCAAGTGTCCCAGCCGGAAGGGGCAATGCCAAAGCACCTGAGATCATTTTTGCAGACATCTTTGAATCGCAGCTGGGGGCAACCAATCTGTCTTTTACCAGACGAAGGCTCTGCATAAATGATGTCTTTCGGGATTCGTCCATCATCCATCCGACGTACATGACCCAGCCATCGGAGACGACGTTGCCACAGTAGAGAACACAAGCTGGGGAGTTGTGCTCTCTCAGATTCTTTCTGCTCAATTATAATGAACTAACCATCAGTTATTGTGCTTTGATGGAAGAACCGATGTGAGCGGTTTAAAGTAGGCAAATAGTTGATAATGACCAGCTAATGATAATCTTTAGTAAATGATTATACATTCAAGTAGATATTCTTGATAAAGATGTTTTGCATACAGTTAAATGGTTTTAAGTATTTCTATCTAACATTAATAATTCGTTTAATGATATTTGTACGCACTCATTTACATGGTTTCAAGTATTTCTATCCAATACAAATGATTTTTAGATAAATCTATTTGATGGGACCCTAACTAGTGCTACCACTACGCACCAGAGTAGTACTGACAATGAAGGGGTATTCTACACTCACCATAGCTACCGAACTGGAGCCTCAGTACCAAATGCAGTTTAGTATCAGAACTGAGGACACGCCTTTGCGGGTGGGAATGGGTTGGTGGTCTTAACTCTTTGCAGAGAATGTAGCCGGCATATTTTGT
>CM042159.1:10896687-10931687 GCA_023376005.1 Doryteuthis pealeii
ATATAATATATATTGATAATATATTATATATATATATATAAATGTTGTTCTGGTTCCACGGGAGAAAATTTAATATTTTATAAAAAGAAGAAGGTCCGCAAAATGTATTATGTTCTCAGAAAAAATTTAATTATTCTTTTATCTTACATACGCGACAGTGTTTCTGTATCTGTTGTTCTTCTTCAGCAATTGAGTTTATTATTTTTGGCAGAATATGTCCGATATTTGAATAGGGTGTGTGTGTTTTCTGCAATTTTCTATATTATATTATGTTCATATATATTATATATTTTAATATATATTTATATATATTTTTCTATAACTAATGTATATGCTGGTGTGTGTGTATATATCTATTAATATCTATGCTATCTATATATATATATATATGTGTGTGTGTGTGTTGTGTGTGTGTGTGTGTGTGTGTGATTGAAGAATTTGATATGAAATTATTCTAGCTTCTTACCTTAGCCGAGATTTTGACAGATTGCTGTCTCATGTCACACCAAAGTTCTCACTTTCTTATCTTTTTATTAACATTTTCCCTTAAAATTCCTTTCTCTTTTTCTTCTTTTCCTCTTCTTATGCATTCAACACCCCATTGTGTAATGGTTGTATCAATCGTAGCATTTGGTTAGTTTGGAGTTTACGGCATGTCATCCATTGGGTTTATTTTATGCCGATGAACGTTTTGTTTTATTTCTTGATGGGTATCAATTTCTTTTTAAAAACTCAACTTTTCGAAAAAACATTTTTTAAATCAATCTTTCCTATTCCTGCTATGGATGGGACCGTACAGGTACTTACCACTCCGGGGTCAGAGTATACCTGGAAGCAATGGTGATGCAAGGGGGTATTCATATTTCCCAAAGCGTCTAGAACTTGAACCGCTCCCAAACCCATCAAAGATAGAGTTTAACGTACAATGGAGCCCTCAGCCACAGTTTTTACACATATATGATGAAGGGTTGATGATTGCATAGTGAATAGGGTTAGGATACATCATAATAGCTACTATGAGTTACTTGACGCGACAGCCGATTGAAGCTCGTCCCTAGCCTAAGTCTAAGGGCCAAAGTGGAGTGTTGCATGTCCATGGACTGTTCAAACCAGCAGCTCTTTCTGCTACGGTAAAACATAGGACAGACTGGGCTCTTTTAATCTTGTTAGGCAACCGTCTAGGAGATGGAAACTCTCATTCAAAACCAGTTAACTCGCGCTTAAGAAATTGACTTTCAGTCCAATCCTACTAGTATGGATGGGTTAATGTTATATATATATATTATATATATATATTATATATATATATATATATATAAAGTGAATCCGACAGTATGAATTAAACTTTTTTTTTATAAAACAAATGATGTTATTAAGTTCGCTGAAGAATCTGTTTCAATCTTTTAATAAAGCGGTTTCTTCTTCTCTTCGTTTTTTTTTCTGTTCTGTTCTTGTTGTTGTTGTTGTATGTTGTTGTTGTTGTTGTTGTTCTTCTTCTTCTTTCTTCTCTTCTCCTTCTTCTTCTTCTTCTCTTCAATTAAACTTCTTCTTCTTCTTCTTCTTCTTCTCTTCTTTATTATTATTATTATTATTATTATTATTCTCCCCTCTTCTTCTTCTTCTTCTTCTTCCTCTTTTCGATTTAACTTCTTCTTCTTCTTCTCTTCTTTTCTTATTATATTATTATTATTATTATTCTCTTTAATTAACTTCTTCTTCTTCTTCTTCTTCTTCTTCTTCTTCTCTTTCATTACTTCTTCTTCTTCTGTCTTCTTCTTCTTCTTCTGTCTTGTCTTTCATCTTGCTCAAATTTTCTTTTCTCTCTATTTCTCCCCTCTTCTTCTCTTTTTATATTTTTTCTTACTCCTTCTTTTTTTCTATTCCTCACTCTTTTCTTTCAATTTTTCCTCTTTTTCTAAATTCTTATTCTTCCTTTCTATTCTTCTTTCTCTATTGTTTTCCTCTTTCTCCCTTTATTCTTGTCCTTCCTATCTTCTCTTTCTCCCTGCTCTTCTTTTTTCCTTTCTATTCTTTCTATTTCTAATTCTTCCTCTTTCCTCTATTTTCTTTTTCTCTATCTGCTCTTAATATTCTCTTTCTCTACTTTTGCTCTTCTCTCTCTTGACACATAAATATGAAATTTGGTAAGTTGGTAAATTGCACACTCTCAAATTCGGAGATAGAAAAACCATTGCTCAGGAATAGTTAGTTCAGTAGGAAAATAAAATAACTGTGAAATGACATTTACTGGATTTATTACAAATTCTTCATTAACACACACACACACACACACACACACACACACACATATATATATATATATAATATATATATATATATATATATATATATATATATATATATATTATATATATATATAAACAAAATACACAGTACTGTGACCTGACTTTGGTGGACTTATCCCAACGAATTCCACCCAAATATTAAAAATTGGCCCAGAAACTCGACAAGTAAAAAATAAAATTGATCAACAGGAGATGTGTCTTTTGTTTAATTTTCTACATGTATGAAATGAAAGAATTCTGACCAAGAATATCACACACACACACCAACACAACACATATATATATATATATATATATATATATATATATATATATATCTGTTGTGTGTGTGTATGTGTTGTGTATATGTGTCTATGTCTGTGTTTGTGGTGGGTTTAATATATATATATATATATAAATTATATAATATATATATAATTCTTTGGTGGGGTACCAATTCCTCTTTTGGGTATTAGGAATGATTCTGACCTGGTCCTGTTCCTCTGTTGGGTGTTGCAAAGGTTCAGGTCACGAAAAAAAACAACATTGAGGTCTGTTTATATATTATATATATATATATATTATATATATATATATATAGAAGAGAGAGAGAGAGAGAGAGAGAGAGAGGAGAGAGGGGGGAGAGAGGGAGAGAGTTTTATAATTTGCTTGACATTGTGTAATATATTGGTTTGAAGGTTGATTTTGAAGGCTTATCACAACCGGGCGACTTCAGTTCCATTTAACAAAGACGACTTCAAGTTCCAGTGATCTTCTGTGAGATTTTATCTCGAAAATTCAAAAATAAAATACAGGTTAACACACAACACAATTGTTTCGCTTATTTTTTTACACTGCATTGTGATAGCCTTCAAAATCAACCTCCAAACCAATATATATATATTACTTCCTAATTATTGTTTTCTAACTTTTTTATGCTATGTCCTCTCTTTCCCTTCCTCACTTCTCATTCACTTTCTTCTCTCCTTTCATTCTCACTTTTTTCCATTTTCTCTTTCTCTTTCTCTTTCCTCTCCACAGTTTTTATTTGCATTTCTTTCAAAACCCATTTTTTTCGTTTATTCAGTAAAAAAAGGCAAATATCTGGATCTCTTCAGAGAGCTGAAAAAAGCTGTGAAACATGAAAAGTGACATTCATACCAATTGTAGTTGGGACCCTTTGAATAATCCCCAAGATCCTCAAAAAGATTCGATGAACTGGTGTAAGTGGAGAAATCGAATCTATACAGACACACATAACTACTAAATCGTCACGATACTGAGAAGAGTCCTGGATACCCGAGGAGACTTGTTTGTCACTCAAACCCTAGTGAATAAACATTGTTAAAATCTGTATGAAAAACTCATAAGGATTAAAAAGAGTGAAAATCAAAGAAAAGTGGGTATTTGCCTCAATACCCCACTTGTATGGGCTGGGCAAGGCCTCGTTTTAACGTGGGCCACCAAACAAGCCGAAAGCTCATGGTGGGAAAGAACAAAAATTGCGTCGATCCCTTCGGCATTCCCCTCAAGGGGGCGCCTCAGGCGCTGGGCAATAAAACCAGCCCTGCCCCCGGGGGGTAGGTATTGCCTGGGGGGATAGCCCCTGGACCGACGCCTATTAATTGAACACACCGGTCCAGTGGCCGAAGCACACCGGACCCGTCCCGAAGGACGGGTTGTGAAAATCAAAGAAAGTGATAGACAAGTATGTTGTCTTTTAAATAAAAACACCAAGCAGCATCCGGTCATAGACGAAATACTTGTCAGAGTGTAAAAGAGCTGTTGGTTGTTTTGTTTTACAGCATATCAAGCCCTTTCAGGTCGTTTAATGCCGAATCAAGTCATTTTGATATTCGATTTCTTACCGTACCTGCTATTGCTTAAATAGTCACCAATCTAAGTATTTAACAGACTCATCACTGCTTAACTTCGGTGATCTAGCGGAAACCGGTGCTTTCAATGTAATTTGGAAATCCCGATGGTATAGTGTGGTACTGATTGGAAATCCCAATTGTAAAGTAATAGGACTGAAATAGTATAGCAACGGTACTAACTGGAACCCCCAACGGAAGAGTAGAGATACTAGCGTGAAGTCCCAATGGTATATCAGTGGTAGTGACTGGAATCTTCAATGGTAAAGCAGTGTTGCTAGCTCGAAATTACAAAATATGCCGGCTACATTCTCTGCAAAGAGTTAAGGCCACCAACCCATTCCACCCGCAAAGGCGTGTCCTCAGTTCTGAACTAACTGCATTCGGTACTGAGGCTCCAGTTCGGTACTATGGTGAGTGTAGAATACCCCTTCATTGTCAGTACTACTCTGGTGCGTAGTGGTAGCACTAGTTAGGGTCCCATCAAATAGATTTATCTAAAAATCATTTGTATTGGATAGAAATACTTGAAACCATGTAAATGAGTGCGTACAAATATCATTAAATGAATTAATAATGTTAGATAGAAATACTTAAAACCATTTAACTGTATGCAAAACATCTTTATCAAGAATATCTAATTGAATGTATAATTATTTACTAAAGATTATCATTAGCTGGTCATTATCAACTATTTGCCTACTTTAAACCGCTCACATCGGTTCTTCCATCAAAGCACAAGAACTGATGGTTAGTTCATTATAATTGAGCAGAAAGAATCTGAGAGAGCACAACTCCCCAGCTTGTGTTCTCTACTGTGGCAACGTCGTCTCCGATGGCTGGGTCATGTACGTCGGATGGATAATGGGCGAATCCCGAAAGACATCATTTATGCAGAGCCTTCGTCTGGTAAAAGACAGATTGGTTGCCCCCAGCTGCGATTCAAAGATGTCCGCAAAAATGATCTCAGGTGCTTTGGCATTGCCCCTTCCGGCTGGGACACTTGGCTCAGGGCTGCCCTCAGTGGCGGCAGAATCACCGTAGAGGACTATTCGTGTCAGAAGTCACCCTGGCGCGGCACCACGAAGCTAAGAGGTCTAGAAGAAAGCAGCAGCAACAAAGCACTGGAGCATCAACATCATCAGGGACAGCCTTCAGGTGCGACATCTGTGGTTGAGAATGTTTTTCGGACATCAGACTTCACATTCACAACAGGCGCTGTAACTTCAGGGACACAAAAACTTTATTATAGTCTTCCGAGACTGAAATGCCAATACAAACAGTATACGGTGATCCAAACGTTTCTAGGGCGCTACTTCCTAGAAGAAATCTCTATACAAACCAGCACACGAATACAAAATTGATTGTTTTAGACAACCCTGAGACATGGATACGAAGAATATCACGGAGCCAACGGATACTAAGTTTATTATTAACTTACCAATATACAGTCCGACAAATGTGCAAACATGGTTTGCACAAATGAATTCAATTTTTAACGCGAGAGGAATAATATCTCAACGTGCATGTTTTGCCTACACACCGTCAAGAAAACTCCCCACAAATCTGCTGCACAATTAACATAAGATTCACTTATCAATTTTTGAGTTTCCGTTAAACTTTTCCCCAAATTAAAAGTATTCTGGGTATGACTTTAAACTGCATCTAGTAGTAAGGCTCCTGTTCCGAAGATCTTGAGAGTATGGAGTCACATCTTCGTTGTCATTATTCCTATCACTTTACTACTTTTATTTGCCTAACAGTATATCAAATTCCTATGGATTATTTAATACCCAAATTTTATTAACTTGTAAATATTTACAACCCTAAAGGTTTATATTTTCAACTTTCTATTGCGATCATTTTTAATCACACCTTTTTTATTGGACTATAATAATCATTTGCTTAGACAGTAATATGGTATCAAATATTTCCATCTAATACAAATAACCTGCACACAATTATATGGTTTCAAAGTTTAGTAAAATCAACTCTACATCTTTCATTTTAACTCTTTGCCTATCAAATGTCCTCCACGCTGTACCAAATTTTCTTGGTAATTTCTTACCTGTATGATGGGATATTTCAAAGTTCACTATCTAATCACGTTAGAACTCATTTTTTCAAATAAAGTCCTATGATTATTGCAATCTGATTCTTTCTGAAAGAAACAACTACACAAAAATGTAAGTATAAATGTACAATGTACGCAATTCCCTAACCTCTTCGTATGAAATAACCTTAGACGGGTTGACATGCCGTTAATCAATCGTACAACTTTCAAATGACCACCAAAATGAAACCTTGTTATTTTACTAACGAGTGTTTGTTTTCTTGTTTGATGTTTGTCGAGATTGAACTCTTCACGACGGGTTTTAAAGTTTCTGGGGTGGGGAGGTTGTCTTTTTTTTTTGGGGGAGACCACAGGATGATAATGGTTTTTGCAACAGAAGCAAGCACGTGCGCCAATAAGTATCATTCGCATTCCCAAACGCAATTCACCAGCAGAATACGCCATAATTCACAAATACCAAATGACTCATCTTATTCCCATTTCTCTAAAGAATTTCGAATTTCTTTTCTTCTTCTTGCTCTAAAACCCAACCCCTCCCTTCATAAAAAAAAATCCCCCAAGAGAACCCCAAACGCTGCAGCAGAAATTCTTTTGCCGAGAAAATTTTGTTAGTCAACCGAGCAACTTGCAGAACTTCTCAAAGAAAAACGATCGTTTATCATCGTCATCGTCATTATCATTATCATCATCATCATCACCGTTTCCACCTCTTCCTACTCCTCAATCTCTTACTTTCAATCTCTATTCATTATTCAGACGAACTGGCTTATTGTCGGTACCAGCAGGACAGGGGTATCCCCTTTTGCTAACGCTTTTGCTGAGGTGGGCGCCACATCTACCGTCAGCTCCCCACTTTACTGCATAGATCAAATTACCCTATCTGTGCTACTCATACGCTGAGTTGACGAGACCCATATCGACCCCAACCTCGCGATTTCTAAGCGAGTGCTCTACCGACTGAGCTAAACCGGCTACTCGCCATATTACTTAGGATTTTAAGATTGTCCTGATTAAAATAAGAGATGTAGAGTCGCTCTAGTTAAGTAAGTAGTAGTCGTCGGTGTAGTGCCTATTGTCAGTATCAGCCGAATTGCGAGGGAGTCTATCCACTTTTCGCTAGCGATAGACCAGGGTGATTATGAGGTGGAGCGTCACACTAACCATCGTCTTTCCATTTTACCGCAGAAGCTGAATGGTGAGGCTGGTATCAAACCCGGAACATTGTGCTTCATTCGGTGGATGATCTATCGACAGAGCTAAACCGGTCATTTTTTATTTTTATTTATTTATTTATTTACGTTTTTTTTTTTTTACCTTGTTTACTTCGAGTGTGGCACACAGAAGATTTTCGGTTTGTTCGGAGAATTCAAATAAGCTCGGAAACAGGATGGTATCGATTCTTCCTCTGATCTTCAGTTCCTCCGATGCTTTTTCACCATTTCTTTGGGGACCATTCTAACGGATCAAATACACCAATTACAATTGTTCTACCGTTTTTTTCCAGCTTTCTGCTTTCAGTTTTTTCTTTTATCTTCATATATATATATAATATATATATATATATATATATATTATATATACTGAAATTGAAAATTCAAACAAACTTATACACACACGCGCGCCATACACACACACAAACACACACACACACACACACACACACATATATATATATATATATATATATATATGGGGGTGATTGTGGTATGATTAAACCAGCCACGAATTATATATTTACTCCTTAGCGCGTAGGAAGCGCGTGGTGTAATGGTTAAAGTCATGGGAAATGGACTCGTCGCTCCGAGTTCAAATCCTGGACATTTCACTTAGCGCTAATACCCTTGGGAAAGGTATGAATCCTACTCTCCCTCCAGCTATGGGTAAATAGTAGGGCAGACTGGGCTCTTTAACCTTGGTTAGGCAACCGGTCTAGGAGAAGGAAAACTCTGGAAAACTCTGAATTCAAACCTGCTGAACTCCGCTTAAGAAATAGACTTTGAGTCGCATCCTGCTCGTGCCAGAGGGGTTGGTAAATATATATTCACTCCTTGTAGTTTTTCACATTAGCGTTAGCTGATGGTCTTTCACATGTATACCATCATAACCTAGATTTCCAGTTTGATAATTTCTTGAATGTTGCTCTTAGCGAATTCAAGAGTATGTTTTACTCGGGTCCTTCTTCGAGTCCTTTTTCATTTTTTAAAATCCATTCGGACTTTCTGTTAAGGTCTTTCTTTTCCCATATTTTGCTCCAAATGTTTTTGTTTCCTTTGCATTTATGTATTCGTCTTTCTTACTGCTTTGTCCACCGACTTGTTAGTAGATTATTATTATTATTATTATTATTATTATTATTATTATTATTATTATTATGAGAGTTTTTTTCCCGCCAGGCTAAGCTGATAGTATTTAACTGGAGTCTGAGTTAATTTGCTACATAAATGCATTGCTCATTACTTTACTAAAGAAATGCATTCCATATTATTTTACTACAGAAATGCACTGCACAGTATTTTATTACAGAAATGCATTGCATATTAATTTGCTACATAAATGCATTGCCCATTACTTTACTAAAGAAATGCATTCCATATTATTTTACTACAGAAATCCATTGCACAATATGTTACTACAGAAATGCATTGCATATTAATTTGCTACATAAATGCATTGCATATTATTTTACTAAAGAAATGCATTCCACATTATTTTACTAAAGAAATGCATTCCATATTATTTTTCTACAGAAATACATTGCATATTAATTTGCTACATAAATGCATTGTCCATATTCTTACTAAAGAAATACATTCCATATTATTTTACTACAGAAATGTATTGCATATTATTTTACTAAATAAATGCCTTGTGTATTATATGACGAAGACGTTTTGTATTATTCGTTCTTGATGGTATTCAAATTTTATATTCCAACTCAATTTTTTAAACACATTTTTTAAAACTCATTTTTTATCTATTTAACCCATATATGAGACCCTAACAGGTACTACCATTCTGAGTCAGAGTGGACCTGTTGAAAAGGTTCGAAACCTCCAATCAACTAAAGAACATCACTGATGATGTATCCCTATTTGTCACTTTTTGTTCTTTTTTCGTCCGTCCTCTCTCTCTCTCTCTCTCTCTCTCTCTCTGTATGTTATGCATGTATGCACAGTTCGGTACTTTGCGTTTATCCGTGTACTTTTGAGTGTGTACATATGTGAATTTATCGCATCTATCTAGATATGTGTTCGTTCATTGTGTGTGTGCGCGCGTGTGTGAGATTGTATATAGTGTTTGTGTGTAGGTTTACGCTTATTTGTGGGAGTGATTATATGTACATTCGTGTGTGTCTGTGTATGTCGGTGTGTTGCTGTGTTTTCTGGTAAGTATATGACATCTGTGTATGTATGACGTGTGCATATGTATGCGTTCATGTATGTTTGTGTTAGTGTGTTTTTGTGTATTTTGTTTGTGTGCGTTTGTTTGTGCGAGCGTGCGTATGTGTGTGTATGTGTGTTGTGTGTGTGTGTGTGTGTGTGTGTGATAGGACCCATGTGTATCTGTGTGCGTATTTGACTTGTTAATATGATCCCTTTGTTTTTATCTCTTACGTGTCTGCCCGGCCCAGCATTGTTCCTCACGATGTCACTTTTCAAATACCAAGGGTCCCCTTTTCTTTACCAAACACCCCCTTTTCTTTGCCCCCTTCTTCTTTCTTTGCAGATTCTAATCCTTCCATTGGGCACGTGTTGAAACTATCCCGTCATCGTCATCGTCGCATTTCATTTATCGATGTCCCAACGGCAAAAGCGCTTGATTATAAGATCTCAGCTCCGATACGACGAGAACAGACATCATGAATTCTCGTCTCCACGAGACTAGACCAGATTAGAATAATTACATAGCCGCCATGCTTTCTTCTTCTTTATTTTTTGGTTCTGAGTTGAAGTGTTTTCCTTATTTTATTGATTTTAACGTTTATCAACATAATTAGCAAGAATATACACCGTCCGAGTTAGCTCAGTCGGTAGAGCGTTCGGCTAGAAACCACAAGGTTCCTAGTTCGATACCGGTCCTCGCCAACTCAGCATATGAGTAGCACAGGGATCTGTGCGGTAAAGTAAGGAGCTGATGGTAGGTGTGGCGCTTCACCTCAGACTTCAAAACAATCTCCGTGGTCTAGCGCTATTGAAAAGGAGATAAACTCCCTCGCTGACTGGCTGATACCGACTTTAGGCCGTCTCGACGACTTTACTTTACTTATATACTATAATTAGTAGTAATAGATATTGAAAGCATAAAATTGGGTGCAAGTAATTTGTAATTAGAATACTTGATATCATGTAGTTATAAATTATTTGTACGAGCAAGAACATGCGACCTCCGGGCGTAAGTATTTAAGTTTTAATGTAATGAAATATATTAAATGAGAAAGACTAACGAAATTAAATAAGAACGCATATAAAAAGTTTACACTTGTTTCAATTATATTTTAATTGTTTTCTATATAAAATCATTCTTAGGATTGATTTAATTTTGATACGTTGGAGAATAAAGCAATAATATTAGAGATCAACAACACCAAGTAATTATTTATTAAACCCGGTTTTGTTAAAACCAGTAGGGTAATTCCATGTCAAATCATCCAGAAAAAAGTAAAATTGTCACCCACCCCCTTCAATTTTTCGGAAATTTTGTTTAGGTTAAAGTTAGACGATCCCCCAAATTTGAGCTTCCAATTCCATAAATTGGCCGAGTTATATCGATTTTAAACTCGACAAATTTGAGGAGGGGCGAGAAAAATGATGACATTTTGTAATCTATTTTTGTCTATAAAATGAGTTCTAGGGTTTCCCTACTCCTGAAAATTGGTTTATAGAAGCTTTTTGACCTGAGGAATCCTAAAATCGAATCGAATGGAAATAGGCATAAAATTAACCCTCTTAAAGTTATTAATGATTTTTTATTTTTTCATAGCAAGATCAATAAGTGGAAAAATTGCAATGTGGCACTTCATATAAAAAACTTTCTTTAAATTATTATTCTACATATATTGAACATTATTTGTACCAAAAATAGAGTTTGTTTTTTGCTCAGAACTGAAGCTACAACATCACTTTTATGTTTTGAGTGTTTCCGTTCAGCCATTGAATAAGGATTATATGTAGCAAAATAAATGTCAGAGTTCGATAGAAATCATCAGGATTATGTTTGTGGTTGGATATATTTAAAATAATATACAAACAATATATTTCCCTTGTATTTATCATGCTTGGTGGAATTTTCACAAGAAGATCGTGGCTGAGAGTGTGGTGATGTATATTTTCTTCGTACCGCACAAAGGCCCTATTTACGTGGGACCACCCACAAGCCGAGACTCATGGGTGGGCAGGTGGAAAAAATTGCGTCGATCCCGTCGGCATTCCCCCTCAAGGGGGAGGACACCTCAGGCGCTGGGCAATAAACCCAGCCCTGCCCCTTTAAATCAAGGGGGCAGGTATTGCCTGGGGAGTTAGCAATTTAATTCAACACACCGATCCAGTGGCTGAAGCACACCGGACCCCCGCCTCGAAGGGCGGGTTGGAGTGTGGTGATGTGTCACTTATTATCTAACCTTACTTCACTCTCCAGTCAGTTTTAACACCAAACTTTATTTTGATTGGCTGAATTTCTGACCATCAAACAGTGGTCAGAAGTTAAAAGATATGACCTAAGAATTTGGGGAGATAGTTTTATTACCATTAACTGCTAATGAAGGAGTAAGAGAAGAGTATGGGAGAGTGCGGAACGTAAACTTTTGGGACATTAATCATGGTATTGATCTGATTTATTGATGCCAGTGGGTTAGAGATAAAGGATCTACAAATGCATTGGCTACAAGACTATTTTGCCTTCTTCTCCAGGTCTTGTAGCCTACAGAGTTGTAGTTCCGCCACCAAAAAACAACCAGAACAGTTAGGTAGACGTAAACGTCAAGAAGACCTAAAATTATTTCTATTGCACTCATTATTGTTACCTTCCAATTTCCAATTCTAAAATGAAATGTGATGCCGATATTGAGGTTTGTATATTGTCAGAAGGTAAAGTCATGGGAAATGGACTCGCCGCCCCGAGTTCAAATCCTGGATGTGGTAACTGCATTTCACTTAGCGCTAATACCCTTGGGAAAGGTATGAATCCTACTCTCCCTCCAGCTATGGATAAATAGTAGAGCAGACTGGGCACTTTAACCGTGGCTAGGTAACCTATCTAGGAGAAGGAAAACTCTGAATTCAAACCTGTTAAACTCCGCTTAAGAAATTGACCTTGTGTCACACCCTGCTCGTACGGAGGGGTTGGTAAATATATATATTATCAGAATTTTACTGATTGACATGCCGTTAAAAAACGTCAATCAATCCACAAAGTACATTACTAAAAATAACACTATTGCTTAATAAATAACTTAGTTTATTAGTTTGATCGGTTGGTTGGTTGCATTTTACGGCACGACAACTCGTATTGTGTTATATTCTATGCCGAAGACGTTTTGTTTCATTCATTCTTGATGGGTACTCAGTTTTTTAACTCAGTTTTTTAAACACATTTTTTAATCTATTTAACCATAACAGGTATTACCTCTCCGGGTCTGAGTGGACCTGGGAGTAATGGTGATGAACGGTTACTCAACATTCCCCAGAGCCCCAGAATTGGAACTTCCTCGTCAGACAATTTAACGTCATACCCAGGATGTTAGTTTATTTGGGAGACCAGTGATGGTGGTGGGGGTGACTGTGGTAGGGGTAGTGGTAAGTGGCTGTGGTGATGACCTCTGACCTTTCGTCTGAACCAAACATTACACAGTGGAACTTTACGGTAGAGGATTGGCTTCTAATTTTAAAATCAAAAGAAATGTTGCGACCGCCACCGAAGTTGAAGAGGAACCCAATGAATAGGGAAGGAAAGAACCGCATCGTTTGGGTGGTCTCTTTCACATCCCCACCTCCACCTGCTGGGCCCATGACGGCGATTCGGTTTTAGCCTTTGCTTCAGGACAATGGGAGGAAATTCCACAATCTGTCTTCCTGTAAATTCTAGATTCTTTTCAAAAGTGCATCTAAAAAAAAACCGGTCAGATACAATTAACCCTTCAATTGTTAAAAAATATTTTAAAAATATACTTTCTATGCAATAGAGTAAGTCGTTGGGGCGGCATAATGTCGGCTATCCCCTTTTCACTAGCGCTAGACCAATGAAATTATTCTAGCATCTGAGGTGGGGTGCCACACCTACCATCAGCTCCTCACTTTACCACACTGATCCCTGTGCTACTCATACGCTGAGTTACACAGGACCAGTATCGAACTAGGAACCTTGTGGTTTCTAGCCGAACGCTCTACCGACTAAGCTAACCCGGCCCTGCAATAAAGTAAGGCAGGTTAAAACATTCATGAATTTAGGAACAATTGTGCTTCCATATTTTTTGTCCTCCTGTGTTCTGACTATGTTATGAAAATATGATATTATTAGTTAATTCTACTTCAAAGTATGGTTGAAGAGAATTTCCCCAACTTCTGGAATATGATACAAACAATAGATCCCCCGAGGACAGATTGAGAAGCATCCTGGGGTCTTGAACATCTATTTAAAGCCCCTAAAATTAGTAGAGAGAAGATTAAGAAAACAGAAGGCAAGATTTGAAAATATTCGTCTGCTGCCCCCTCAACAACTGAAAAGGATTCAGGAGAGTTGTGGTGTGGTTCTCGTTCATTTAGCTGACAATCTCATCCGCCATGTTTGACAGCGAAAAAGAGGCAGACAATTCTATCAGACGACAAAAAAGAAAGATGGATTCCCTCTCGGGATTGAAATAAAGTCAAAACAAATTTTCTTTTTTTATTTTTACTTTTCTTTTTTTTTTCTTTTTTCTTTTTTTTTTTTTTCTTTTCACATTCACAATTTCTAGAAAAACATATCTTTGTCTTGCGCAATACATTTTAGGTGAATATTTTGTGTGTTTTAAATACATTTTCAAAAGTTGTCCTTTTTGTTTTTGTTATTTGGATCTTTTTTTTTTTTCATGTTGATCCGCGGACTTTTTTATCTTATTTTAATGGAGATTATGTAACTGTCTGTTTGTAACCGAAACTTCATCACCTCTGATGTCACGATTTCCTTAGTTATTTAAGTTATATTCTCAACGATTGTGAAATAGTCACTATCTAATCTTAATTAGTATCTTATTTATTAACGATGTCTATCAAAGTCTAGCAAAACCGCCCATATTATTAATGTGCCTTGATGATGATGATGATGATGATGATGATGATGATTTAAGACTGGCTTAAGGCTAAATTCATGAAGATGTAAAGATTGTGTTGCTCCAGTTCTCGAAGTCTGCTTTGAAAATCAATATCACAGCTCCTGGCTTTTAACTGAGATCGAACACAGACACGGCAGATACTGGTAGAAAATACACAAATAACTGATCCACCTTATACAACACTCAATACCAATTGACATGTAGAGTTCAGTCTTATCCGCAGCAGTAGGGACAATTTAGGGTCCAGTCTATCGGTCAAAGAGATCTGTTTAAAATTATTCGAAATCGATAGTATCGTGTACAAAAAGCCTTTAAAAAACAACTAACTACTATTCAAGTATCTTTTTTTATCGGATATGAATAATTTGTACCCGGATTTATTTGACTCATAGATGGGTCTACCGTTAGGAGCCTAGTCGGCTGGGGCATTAGAATATATGGAATGCACCTCTGCAAATCCCCCAATGAGGCCATCTGTTGGCCGTGGTGGCGGTCCGTGATGCTTAAGGATATAACCCTGGTGGCTGAGCAGTCCATGACATCCAACACTCTACTTTGGCCCTTACTGAGGCTAGACGGGTGGTCGGAGATGCCCCCTCCGATCAATTGGCTGGTCATGTCAAGATGGTGAGTTTCTAGTTCTGGAGCACTGGGGATGTGGAGTACCCCTTTATCACCATTACTCCCAGGTCTACTCTGACCCGGAGTGGTTGTACCTGTTAGGCTCCCATTTATGGGTTAAATAGAAAGAAAGAGTTTTTTTTTAATATTTTGAATATCCACCAATAGAATAGAACAAAACGTTTTCTGCATAAAATAACCCAACAAGGGTTGGCATGCCATAAAATCCAACAAACCAACAACACCCTCTGGATCAGAGTGAACTTGGGAGTGATGGTAACGAATAAATGCTCTACACATACCATATTTCCAGAACTGGAGTCTCACCATCAGAGGATTCACTTTAGTCTCATAATTAGTCTACCCCTTTGGGCGAGGTCTTAACCGTGTGCAAGCGGATTCAGTCAGCGTATTCTAAGACCCGTTTGCAAGACTTAATCCAGATATGGAACTATAGAACTCTTCATGTTTGGTTTGGTTCGGTTTGTTTTACAGCATATCAACCTCAGTGGGTCATTTAATGCCGATAAAGTTTTGAAATAAATCAATTCTTAATGGATAATACAATTTTTTTATAAATACCTTTTTTCTATTTAACCCATAGACGGACTCTAACAGGTACTACCACTCCGGGTCAGAGTGGACCAGGGAGCAATGGTGATGAAGGGGTGCTCCACATTCCCAAACCTCCAAAACTGTTCACCATCAGATAGTTTAACGTCATTCCCAGGACATGTAGACCCTCAGCCACCACCTTCTAGCACCCATATGATAAAAAGGGTCGGGGCTTGCTATAAGAGCAATAGGGTTGGGGCAATCATATAGGTGCTAGGGCTTGACGTGACCAGCCGATTGATCGGAGGGAGCCTCTCCGACCGCCCGTCTAACCTAAGTAAGGGTCTAAGTAGAGTGTTGCAGGTCATGGACTGCTCATCCACCAAGACTTCATCCTTAAGCATCACGGGTCACCACCCACGGCCAACAGGTGGCCCCATTTGGGGGAGTCTTACCACTCTGCAGAGGTGCAGTCGGTACATTCTAACGCCCCAGCCGACAAGGCGGAACTCTTCATGTATATTAAGGACTATTTCATAATGATGGTTATGTAAATTTCGGAATAAGTAGAACAAGATCTATAGGATAGGAATATTTCCCAACCAAATTCTTCAGTCATTTTAGATGTGATCATTGCTATACGTGTTTTGCATTATTCTCATAGAACAGCACATCATTGCGATTCCTCAAATTGAACGACTTTTCTGTATTGTAATCGTAACATCGATTGGTTGCAACTTAAATTCGACAATGTCAACGCAGTCGCACCAAACACTTATTAAAATTAGTGTAACGGCTATCGTTGTAGGAAATTCAATCGGTGACCCGAGTTCTAATCCTGGACGAGACTGCGTTCCACTTTTCGCAAATGCTCTTCTCCCTCCAGCTATGGATAAATAGTGGGTCAGACTGGGTTCTTTAGCCTTGGTTTCGCAACAAATCTAGATGACAAACCAGCTTTACTCTGCTTAAAGATTGACCTTGTGACACATCCTGTTTGTGGCGAAAAGGTTGAGTAAATAAATACCAACATTTTACTTGAGTGGAGAATTACGTTCATATTCTTGTAAAATATATATCCTCATTCTAATTATCATCATCATGTCGCACTGACATTCTGATCCATGACTCTCTCTCTCTCTCTCTCTCTCTCTCTCTCTCTCTCTCTCTCTCTCTCGTTACCCGTCCCTATCGGTCATCGCACCTGGCGAATCCTCCTCACGACATCCAGTATCCGCATAGACTTTATCAATGTAAGTCTTTGCTGGTCGACCAAATCTGATGTGTACATGTGTAGATGTCCATTTAAGAACGTTACTTATGTGTTCGTCCTTACTTCTTCAGCATTGTCCAACTTGTCTTGTACGTCTTACTTGAATGATTTGGGTGATAGGAGGTAAGTGGCCATACAGCTTCTATTGGGGGCTGCTGCTTCCAAAATTTGTTCAGGACAGTACGCACCATTCTTGTGTATTTCCCATCTATATTTTCAATCGTTTTGTTAAAATGTTCAAGTGTTCAGCCATACAATAGCAGTGATACAGCTCCAACTTGGAAGAAATCTCGCCTTATCTATTCAGAGAGATCAGATTTCCATCTGATCGATAATCATTCAATCGTTATCAGAGAATGATTTAGAGCTTCCAATGTCTGTTATACGAGATTACTGAAAAGTCTCAATCAAAACGGAATGATCTTGAGCTATAAAACGTTCACACGTTTCTTTCTTTCTTTCTTTTTTTTTTTTTTTCGATTTTTCGTTCTTTTGTTTTTTCTTTCATTTCTTTATTTCCTTTCTTCCTTCTTTCTTTGTTTCGTTCTTTTCTTTCTCACTTTCTTTTTCTTCTTTACTCTTCTTTCTTTCTTGTAATTATATTCGTTTTTTCGTTCTTTTGTTCTTTCTTTCCTTTCTTTCCTGTCTTCCTTCTTTCTTTGTTTCATTCTTTTTTTCTCTCTTTCTTTTCCTTCTTTACTTCTTTCGTTTCCTTTCTTTCTTTCTTTCTTTGTAATTATATCTTTCTTTCTTTCGTTCGTTCCACTTTTCTTTCTTTCTTTTTTCTTTATTTCATTTTCTTTCTTTCCTTCTTTTTTTCTTTCATTCTTTCTTTCTTTCTATACAACACACTTAGCTCATTGTTTTCTCGAATTCCTTTAAACTCTTCTACAACATACAATTACAGATTATTTTTTTAAATATCATTACCCTTTTGGTTTGTCCAAGAACTCTTCATCTCACCGAATTATACTAAACAAAAAGTCAAAAATGTGGTCCAAGAAAAAATGCCACTCACTTTATTGGTGTATTTCAGTCTCCCTTTACTCCGCTCTCAAGTCAGAAGAAACATTAAGTGGTATTTTTGTCGATGAAGGAAAAATCGTATTGTTTCATGAATCGTATCCCACCCCCAATCCGGATTTGGAGAAAATGTTTTGTTTGTTTGTTTGTTTATTAATTTTAACGGCATATCAACTCGTCTGGGGTTATGTCATGCCTAATGGTTAGGAGGTTATATATATCGTGTATTTATATTTATACTATTTAGTAATTGGTTTTAACAATGTGTTAGCATTTTTGGGGATTATGTTGTATGGTATTGATTTGTTTCATGTCTATATTCTAGGGTATAATTTTATTTCCCTAAAAAAGAGAGAATATCCTCCATGTTGACATTTTCAAACATATCTTTCATATTGTTTGCTTTAAAATAACGGTTTCTGATGTGAGCAAAAGTGCATTCCATGAATAAGTGTTTAACTGTCAAAGGTGCTTGACATGTTTCACATTGTGGTTGTTGCTCTTGTTTGGGTATATAGGAGTGCGTTAGTCTTGTATGACCAATGCGTAATCGAGGCACAATAACTTGTTCCTTTCTAGACTTCCTTAAAGTTGGTTTCCAGCCTCCCAAAGTGGGTTTGATTAAGAAGAGTTTATTGTGGATGTTGTTATTTCAGTGTTGCTGCCATTTTGTATGAAGGAATCTATTAATTTTAGGTTTCAAATCAGTATATCGTATCTTGAAATTGCCGGGGATCAAATCCAGAGCCGATTTAGCTGCGGAGTCTGCTCTTTCATTCCCCCCTCCCAATCCTATATGACTTGGGATCCAGCATATCATAATCTCCTTCGAGTTAGACATCAAGTCTAATTGTTTAGGAGCTTAATGATGAGAGGGTTTTCCAGTTTTTTATTTCCTAATGATAGTAGGACAAAGAGCGAGTCTGAGATTATGTATTTTTTATGGTTATTTTCATAGATTATGTCAAGTGCTAGATCTATTGCACGGGTTTCAGCTGAAAAAAATGGAACTTTCATTTGGGAGAGCTTTTCTTATAATTTTTAAATTTAAAATAGCTGCACATGCTGTTTTGTCATTGTCCTTAGAGCAATCTGTAAAGATGTAGAGGTGGTTGGGGTAGCGTTCTAGAATATTGAGGAATTTATCTTGGTAAGTGCTAGGATGGGTTTTTGTTTTGGGAAGTTCACTTAACTCAAGGATCACTTTAGGTGGTGTTTTTGGTATAATGGTTTTGTGAATATTTGTGAGGAGAATTTTAGATTCTTTGAGTTTGGGTTCTATTTGGAGACCAAAAGGTTTTATTGATTTTTCTTTTTTTCAAAACATTCCTTGTATTGAAGGTGCAGTCATAAGCTGGGTTGGATGGGCAGGATTTGAGTTTTGTATAGTATTGCAAGGCTAGTTTTTCGCATCTTAGCAGTAGAGGTGCTTCATAAGCCTCTATATATAGGCTGTCGGCTGGAGAAGTTCTGAAGTCTCCTATGACTTGCCTTAAGCCTTCATGGTGTTCAGAGTTGAGCTCTTTGAGGTAAGACCTCCTAGCAGATCTATATACAAAGCAGGCATAATTAAGTTGGGAACAGACCAGTGATCAAATATAATTCCCAAGAATTTGTACTGGTCAACAGCAGGTATTTCACTTCCGTCAAGTTTGATGGTAGAGTCATTGTGCATTTTTCTTAAGGAACAGAAATGCACACATTGGATTTTGCTGGCTCCGAAATCTAAGCCCATTACTTGTCCTCTGCTGACCACTTGAAAAATCAGCAATTCTCGTGTGACCGTTTCTTGCACTTACCACAACAGTTCTCTTCGTCGACCCTTTGTTGTCGGTCAGCAGGTTTATCGAGTGTGGGGAGCTTGGCATAAGGTTCACCGGCAGGGTGATGGGTGCTTACGACATTATATTTGCTAAAGAAAATATAGATAGACATTCTATAGACTACCCAGCATTCTATTTAAATATAATATATATATATATATATATATATATATATATATATATATATATATATTAGAGCTTTAAAAAGACCCACTAATAGATTCATTAACATAAAAATGTAAATAGTTTACAATTGAATGGGGGGGGGTAAAGCGAAAAAACGAGTAGGTAACTAACTAGTTTCGATCCTCGCTCAACAGCTAAATGTCGAGGATAATCGATTAAAACGAGTAAAAGGGACAAGTAAGAAAAAGAAAAAAGAAAAGAAAAGAACAATTTATTTTATTTTCTCCTAAAGAGAAGGAAAATGAGACTACGGGTTGATAATATTCAAACCAAGTAAGTCCTCTCTTTGTTTACAAAGATCAGGGTTACTAGTCAGTAGGGACCACCAATTCGGTCACGTAATCAGTTTAGGCCATCTTGAATTAAACGGAAATAAATATTTCCGAACCTTGTTTATCAAAAATCTCGTAAAAACAATTTAAGATCGTACAGGGTTGTTACAAAGAAAAACAGTTAATTCAAAGATCAAATTATCCGATTGGGAAAAATTACATCGTTATCTTAAAAAAGAAATAAACCTATCCGTATTACATGCGAAAGGGTAATTTCACAGGGTAAAATTGGTGGTACCTACTGGTCAGAATATAAAAGAGAGGGCTTACTTGGTTTGAATATTATCAATCCGTAGTCTCATTTTCATCCCTTTTAGGAGAAAAGAAAAGAAATTGTTTTTTCTTTCCTTTTTTATTTTTCTTACTTGTCCCATTTATTGTTTTAATCAATTATCCTCGATATTTAGCTCTGTTGAGCGAGGATCGAAACTAGTTAGCTAGCTTCTCGTTTTTTTTGTCGCCATTACCCCCCCCCCTTCTATTGTAAAATATATACATTTTTATAAATAATGAATCTATTAGTGGGTATTTTTAAAGCTCTAATAACATTTTTTACACCTAAAAAATTTACAAATATATATACATAATGTCACAATAATTGACATCATTCTCCATGATTTACATAATTATTGTCTACAGATGCAAGCACGATCCTTTAACAAGAAAAAATAACTGTCGACATGATGCACATTAGCATGCATATATTTGCTATATACATAATGAAATAAATCTATTTCCAGATGCAAGACATATACCGTAAACATATTATCGTGCCAGAAGACCATATCTGGTATTGATCAACAAGAAAAGACAACTCGTCAACTGGTAGATTTTACTGTCCCAACAGATTACAGGATAAAGGTGAGAAAAAAAAAAAAACCCAAAAAACAAACAAACAACGAAAAGATAGACAAATACCTGGACCTTGCCAGAAAATTGAAGAAAACCCTGGAATATGAGGTTGAAAGTAATTCCAGTTGCAGATGGAGCACTTGGAACGGTCACCAAGAGTTTAGAAAATAGACAAGAGGAAATGGAAATCAAAGGAATAATCGAGACCATTTAGACAACAGCATTTTTAAGATCGGCTAGTAGAGTCTTGTAAAAGACCATCAGCTTACACTGATCGTAAAAACTCGCTAGCTTTTTTGTTTTTTTATAGAAAAAAATTTAATGCCGAACCAAATCATTTTGATATGAAAAGTGTTGTGAGGTGTGGTTTCGTATTCTCTGTTGTAGTAGTATCAATAATCCTTCGAGCGTAATCGTAGCCCAGGTCTTAGCATCAAGTCGCTAATTTCATACCAGTCCTCTAAACAGTCTCTATATATCTCCTGCTGTAATACACATATGCAAATGAGATAACACGCCATTGGCTATCTCACTACAAAAAGGACTTAAGTTACGTACTCTATCTGCTACTGCTTAAGTGGTCAGCCAATTAAGCTTGAACATACTCATCACTGCTTAACTTTGGTGTTGCTAGTGGGAATCGATACTTTCAAAGTGAGCTGGTCATAATAAACTCGCAAGGAGTAAAATAATAATAATAATAATAATAATAATAATAATAATAATAATGAGAAGAGGGATAGAATAAGTGTTATCTATTTTATCCCCTTTATTATTATTATCATTGTAGTAGTAGTAGTAGTAGTAGTAGTAGTAGTAGTAGTAGTGTTGATTGTTATTAATGTTAATATTGATAAGGTCGCTTACGTACTGCAATCAAACAGATCAGATGAAAACTTGAAAGTTACACGGCTTACGCAATCTTTAAAAAAAACATGGCCGCAATTCTTTGATTGTTGAGGCAGAAATAAATGTTCTCAGGTTTTTATCAATTCGAAGACACACCTAAAAAATGTAGCCCTCTATTGAAAAAGCAACATTTATATACTTTTTTCTTTTTTTTTCTTTCTTCTTGTTCTTTTTCTTTCTTTCTTTCTTTCTTTCTTTCTTTTTTCTTTTTCTTTCTTCTTTTTTCTTTTTCTTTTTTCTTTCTTTCTTTCTTTCTTTCTTTCTTCTTTTTTCTTTTTCTTCTTTCTTCTTCTTTTTCTTCTTCTTTTTTTCTTTCTTTCTTTCTTCTTTCTTCTTTTTCTTATTTCTTCTTCTTCTTCTTTCTTTCTTTCTTCTTTCTTTTTTCTTTCTTTCTTTCTTTCTTTCTTTCTTCTTTCTTCTTCTTTCTTCTTTCTTTCTTTATATATCATAGAATATAGACCGAGTTAATACAAAGATAGTAAACTAGAACCCCTTTTTTATCTTCAGAGGATATCCCCCCCTCCGATCCCCTGCAGATGAATGAAATCAAGAATAGCAATTTCCCTGGTCTAACCCTAGCGAAAAGGGGATATACTCCCTTGCTGTCCATATAAGGCTCCGTGTATTTTTGCTTTACTTTATGTACATATATATATATATATATATATATATATATATATATATATATATATATAGGTTATAGTGTTAGTATCTGTTTATTATTACTATGAGACAAGAATACTTGAAATCATATATTATTATTAGATAGAAATACTTGAAATCATATATCTGTGTGTAAATTATTTGTATTAGATAGGAATAATTGATACCTTACAACTGTGTGCAAGCAAATTATTATTATTATTATTATTATTATTATTATTATTATTATTATTATTATTAAATAGGAATAGTTACTTGAAACCATATTTTAATAATACAGAATATTTTGATCAACAAATAACCATACAAAACAGTAAAATAGTAAAAATTATTGAAGATATAATTGCTTACATTACGAGATTACTAGATATCTGAAATCGAATAGACACAGACACAGACACAGACACAGACAGACAGACACACACACACACACACACACACACACACACACATACACACACACATCTCAGTTGATAGACCATTCGTCTAGGAATCACGAGTTTCCTGCCAAGCCTGTGCATGAGTGGCACAGTTTGGGTAATCTGATCTGTGTGCCAAAGCATATGGGAACTGACGGTAGGTGTGGCTGCATCTCAGTAAAACAATCTTACTGGTCGGCCGCTGTCGAGAAGGGGATAGACTCCCTTGCTGTTCGTCTTATATTGACAATAGACCACTCCATAGACTTTACTTTACAATTTTTGTTTCTTTTATTCAAACCAGCTTTACTCTGCTTTAAAATGACCTTCTGACTCATATTACTCATAGGGGAGGGGTTAGGTAAATGAATACTCGTACGTACTAGTAAAATCCAGCGTGCCATCTAATCTCATTAAAGATTCAGAAATATGCACGAATTAATTTATATATAATTGACACGGAAACGGAAATGAAATTAAAAAAAAAAAAATAACGGAACTTCTCGCTTCAATAAAAATCAGTGCAGTATCGCAAAAAACGTTTTATTTATTTATTTCATTTTTTTTTCTTCCTTCAAAATTCAAAATTCATTACTTAATGACATTAATAAATTAACGACGTTACCTTTTTTTTCAAAATTTTCTGTTCTTGTAAATTATTTGTATAAAGAATACTTGAAGCCATAATTGTTTACTAAGGATTATTATTATTGAGTTCTTCACAATGTCCTGATTTGGCAGTTGTATTCCGTCCATTAATTTTCTTTCACCCCGTTATTTCTCGATTCCAGATTCCATCCCTATATCTTGGCTATATATTCTAATGGTGTGTATTAGAGTTTTTAATTCTTTTTCATTTTTTACAAAAATGTTTATGTCATCCATGTACATGAGGTGTTTTTTTTCCTGAGAGTTAGTGATTATTATTATTATTATTATTATTATTATTATTATTATTATTATTATTATTATTATTATTATTCCTTTTAAGTTTTTCACATCAGCGTTAGCTGATGGTGTTTCACTGGAGTCTGAGTGACAACAAGTCTCCCCAGGTCTCCAGGACTCTTCTGAGTATTCTGGCAGATTGCAGCAGTGCAGTGTTCTGGATGGTCTCAATTCTTCCTCTGATTTCCAGACTTTCCAGTGTCTTTTCCATGATTTTTGAGACCGTTCCAAGTGCACCAACTACAATTGGTATCACTTTAATTTCATGTTCCATAACTTTTTCAGTTCTCTGGCAAGGTCTAGGTATTTGTCCATCTTTTCGGTTTCCTCGATTTTCACCCTATGATCTGCTGGAATTGCAAAATCCACCAGTTGACAAGTTCTTTCTTTTTTGTTAATCAACATTAGGTCTGGTCTCATTGCTGGGTTAAGGTGGTCCGTTTTTATCTAAAAGTCCCAGAGAATTTTATGCGTTTCATTCTTAAGAACAGATTCTGATTTATGCATATACCATTTTGTAGTATGTTTAAAATTTAACTTTTTGCATAGTTCCCAGTGGGTCACCTTTCCAACCCAACTGTGCCTAGTTTTGTATTCTCGTTATGCTAGTTTGCTACATTCACTTAATACATGATTTACAGTCTCATATCTGTCACCGCACAGTCTACATTTACTGTTTGTTGTGTCTTATCAGTTTTTGCTTTGATATAATTTGTTCTTATAGTATTATTGTGTGAAGCAATTATTAGTGATTCAGTTTCTCTTTTGATGTTTCCTTTTCTTAACTATGCCCAAGTCTTTTCGTGTACAACCTCTCCGATTTGTTGTTTGAAGTGCCCATATTATTGTCTTTCTTCCCATCTTTGTTTTCTAGTTTTTGTTATTGTTCTGTTTGTCCATATACTACATCTGCTATTGTTGGCTGCCATAAGTAATCTGTCTTTGCTCTTTTTGTGTATTCTTGTTGTAGTGTGGCCTCTACGCAGGCCTCTATGTTGGCAAGACCTGTTCCCCCTTCCTTTCTTGATATAGATAGTTTATCTCTTTCGTCTCTAGGGTGTAGAGCCTTGAGCATCGTCATTAATTTCCTAGTCCTTTGGTCTATCTGTCTGTGTTCTTCTCTTGTCCATTTTAGGAATGGCCCAGAGTATCTTATAACGGGGAAGGTCTAGGTATTTATTCCTTTGATTAGATTTCTGCTGTTGAACTTGGTTTCTATGAGCTTTCTTGATCTTCTGAGGTATACTTTTTAAACTTTTTCTTTTATCTCTGTTTGCTTGATATTGTAAGTATTTGTAGGTTTCTTTTTCTTCAAGTGATTTTATAGTGTCCTGATTTGATAGTTGTATCCCGCCCATTAAGTTTCTTTCCCCTGGAAAAAAATACTTGTGTATAATACGCACTGACATTTTAGAATTTTAGCAGCAAAAATTCGCCAACTATGCATTTGTCCAACTTTTTATCTGTTCGAACTGACTAGAAATAAGAATTTATAATTACATTATTTCTTAAAACACAAAATTTACACAATATTTAGAGAAAACACACGGACATGTTCACACAAAAATAAGCTCACATTAGAAGAAAATAATTATTATCAAACATTCCTGAGGACATTTCTTTGTAACGGTGTAAAACACATTAGTTGGGACTATTCTTATTATAATGGAGATTCGGTGTCTGTTCCGTCTGTAACCAAAACTATGTCACTGCTTACGTTACAATGCCCTCAGGAATTGCACAAGTTTATCTGAGTATTTAATTTATAGTTAAAATCATTACTACATACAATAAATGTATATTTTTGTGATTTAGATATTTTATTCTTCATCAAAGTGAATTCTGGGTAATTAAACATTTAGAAATTTTCTTTATTACCGAGGCAAAGAGGAGAGTAGCCTCGACAGAAAAGAGAGCCAGAATGAGAGAGAAAAGCCAGCAGCCCAAGAAAGCATCACAGTTTGTGTGCATTCAGTGCACCAAAGACTGTCACTCAAGAATTGGCCTGCAGAGTCACTTGCGCAGATGCAGATAAAATTTGTATTTTTTAAATTTTATTTTGGACACTACGCCATCGTCCTTAGTGGACGGAAAGGATCCAATGATAGATACTCAGCTTTGCTTAACATCCAAACCTCAGGTTACTTTCAGGAGCTGCTGTTGTGTAACGGTTTTCGCCGTGGCAAATGGACACAGTGAACCGAGTTCAAATCCTAGACGAGCAGTTTTGCCTTTCGCATAGCTCTAATACGCTAGGAAAATGTATGATTCTAACTATTCTCCCTCCAGCTATGGGTAAATAGTAGGGAAGACTGGACACTTTAACATTTTAATGGCAACCGGTATATATATATATACCAACCCCTTCGCACGAACAGGATGCGACACAAGGTCAATTTCTTTAGCGGAGTTCAACAGGTTTGAATTTTTTGAGTTTTCCTTCTCCTAGACCGGTTGCCTAACCATGGTTAAAGAGCCCAGTCTGCCCTACTATTTACCCATAGCTGGAGGGAGATTAGGATTCATACCTTTCCCAAGGATATTAGCGTTAAATGAAAAATGGCAACCGGTATAGAAGGAAAACTCTAAATTGAAAGCTGTTGTGCAGTCTTGAACAAGTCGTGGAAACAGTATCCCACCATTTCCCAAACCATACGAGTAAGACGGACAAGGCATGCAGGACACTGCTGGAGAAGCAAGCGACATACCCCTGTGGAAGCCAACACATGGGCATGCTGGTATAGGCCGCCCAGCCAGGAACTACATTGACCAACTATGTGAGGATGCTGGATGCTGCGCAGAAGAACTCCCCGAGGCAATGAATGATAGGAAAGGTTGGCGAGAGATTGTCATGGATATCCGTGCTACTTGCGCGACATGATGATGATGATGAACTTTTCCTTAAAAACTGACCTTATGTCGCATCCTGTTGTTCCTTAGCTGTCACCCATCCCCGAATTGAACAGACTTAACGCTGCTTAACTTCAGGGATCTGACGGGAATGGATGCTTTTAATGTGACTTGACTGTAAATCAAACGAGCTCTTTTCTTGAATATTTAGCAAAATTCCTGCCATTTAAATAGAGTAAACATTTTCCAAATTCTCTTCGACTCCATCTTACTTGGTCTTTCGTGTTACCGGAAGTCATAAACTGTTTTGCTCATTAAATAAACATCAAGTTTCATTTTAAACACATTCTTTCAAATCAGAAACAAGAGAAACACGAAAAGTTAGAAAATGGACATTTCGGTTTAGCTCAGTCGGTAGAGCGTTCGGCTAGAAATCACAAGGTTCCTAGTTCGATAACCGGTCCTCGCCAACTCAGCGTTATGAGTAGCACAGAGATCTGTGCGGTAAAGTAAGGAGCTGATGGCAGGTGTGGCGCTCCACCTCAGATGCTTAAACAATCTCCTTGGTCTAGCGCTAGTGAAAAGTGGATAGACTCCCTCGTTGATTGGCTGATACCGACTTTAGGCCGCCCCGACGACTTTACTTTTTTTTATTGGTTTTATAATGGCCTTATTCAAATCTCATCTCTTTACCACCTCTCTTACTCTCTGTCTGTCTGCCCCCTCTCTCTCTCTCTCTCTCTCTCTCTCTCTCTCTCTCTCTCTCTCTCTCTCTCTCTCTAAAGCGTGAACGAAACGCTCTCATATAAAAGGGATAGAGAACTCTATGGCGGCCTTTACATACATGCAGATGTGTATTAAAACTGTTAAAATCCCTTCGCATTCTGTGGGTGACGATGACCGAGAGGTTAATCTGTTCGACTGATGCTGAATCGACCGGAGTTCTATCCCGGCTGTAGGTACCTTACAAATTGGCCACACTGAAGACTTGATAAGTTGAAACACGCGTCTGTGGATATATATATATATATATATATATATATATATAAATATTATTAATATAGGGCCGACAATATAATGAAGATGGGCTATATATATATATATATCATTAGATGGTAGCACTGATATCCATGACAATCTCTCGACAACCATCCCTATCATTCATTGTCCTCTGGCGATCCTCTGCGCAGCATAAAGTATCCGTACAGAGCTGGTCTATGTAGATTTTTACTGAACGGCCTATGCTGGTATGTCTATGTGCTGATTTTCACTGGAGAACGTCGCTTATGAGTTTGCCCTTGCTTCTCCAGCAGTGTCTGCATGTTTGTTCGTCTAACTCGGATGGAGAAAGTTAACGTATAGCTGTTTCCCTGTAGCGTGTTGTTTCCGGAATTTGTTCAAGATTGCACGCAGCATTCTTGCCCAGCTCCCATCTACTTTATTCTTTAACTGCTTCGTTAAGGTCTAAGCAGTGCAGCTATACAGTAGCACTGATACAATTACGGCTTCGAAGAATTGTCGATTAATTTGTCAGAGATATCTCTTCTCATTTAACTGATAATCTGTTTATAGCAGACCATGACTTCCCTATGCGTGCATTAACGTATATATATATATATATATATATATATATATATATATATATATATATATATATTTTAAACAAAGAAATGATGGCATAATTACCTTTCTTCTTTTAGGTCATCTCTATCTTTGAATAGAAAAGATTCACCTACATTGTGATAGCCTTCAAAATCAACCTCCAAACCAATATATACAGAATGCTTCAAGCAAATTATAAAACTCTCTTATGTGGCGTCCACTTAGTGACGAAAACAATAATTTCGACAATAACAAAAAATAACATACTTAATGGTTCAGAAGAGAAGCGAAAGTACCAAATGAAAACCCTTTTGGACAATTTATTAACTCTTTTCAAGATGATAACGTTAAAAAAAAACTTTGTTAGAAAAATTGAAATAAGAATATTTTAAAAAATCCAAACCAATAAGTATTTCGTTATTTTCAACAAAATTTGTTTTGAATATATATATATTATATAATTAAAATCCTGGACAAGGCAGTTTTCATTTCACATAGCCCTAATACCATCGGGAAAGGTATGCATCCAAGTACTCTCCCTCCTCCCATAGAAAATAGTAGGGCAGACTGGGCCTTTTAACCTTTGCTAGGTAACCAATCTAGGAGAAGGAAAACTGAATTCAAACTGATTTATCTCCGTTTAAGAAATTGACTTTGTGTCACATTATGCTCGTGTGGAGGGAATGGTATATATATATATATATATATATATATATATATATATATATGAGAGTGAGTAAATAAACAATGTGTTTATTAGCTATGGCTTTTAGCCGACGATTTTTGGAGGATATGTGCTTAATTGAAGTCATACCTAATTTTGAAATTAATTTCATATATGTTTTTATTAAATTTGGAGAGTCCATTTTTTTTTTATAAGAAGAATATGTAAAAAAAAAAATTTATAAAAAAATAATGGACACTCCAAATTTAATAAAAAACTTGCTGCCAAAATACATTTAATATATATATATATATATATATATATATATATATATATATATCAGTTTGTTCATCCCTATCTTTACTTTCTATATTTTCATATTGTATCTTTCATGTTTATTTTGTCAATTTATCATTGAACCCTTTCCTTATTTCCTAACCTTCCCTTTTCCCTTCCTTTCTGTTTTTCTTTTCCCCTCCACATCACAACCATCCCTCACCCCATTAACTTAGCCCCCCCACACACACACCATTTCTTTTGTTTTTGTCTTAACGCCCCCCCCCTTCTCCTTTTCTTCACTACTCCTCTATTATTTTATCTATTTATTTATTTATTTATTTTGGCAGCATCCTGTCTTTGAGTAAGACCGACTTTTTCTAAAAGAGTCAGACACAACTTGAAGAAATCCGAAGATTTACGAAGTGCAATCTCATAAAAGAGAAGTGGACACGAATTTAACGATCGGAAGAAAAAAAAAACAAAAAAAACAACCTTTTTTTTTGGTGGGGATGGTGGTGACAGGGTTTTGACCAATAATTGGTCACTTTGTTCCTAAAAGTAATTGGTCTATCGCAATTTGCGGTATGGGTCGGTCTTTTCGGATGTGCCGTGTGTCTTCATCTGGTTAGATGCGAATTTATTTAGATTTGTGAGTTGTGTTCTGTTTTATGAAAGCGCCGAAATTGAACATTTGTGGAGTTTTGGTCTTTTCTGTTTATAGAAAATGAAAAGAAAGAAATTCCAGATCCAATTAATTAGTTTGACCCACGGCGTTAAGCCAATCATCTAAGGTCGGTGGAGTCGGGATAGGGGTGTGACTACCAGATTCACTTGGAAAAACATTGGAAATCCTGGCCTTTGACCTTTGATCAAACACACACACACACACACTCTCTCTCTCTCTCTCTCTCTCTCTCTTCTCTCTCTCTCTCTCTCTCTCTCATTTTGTGTTTCTCTCTTTTCTCACAATTTCTCTTTCTCTTGTTCTCTTCATTTATCTATTGATCCCCCCTCTCTCTCTCTCTCTCTCTCTCTCTCTCTCTCTCTCTCTCTCTCTCTCTCTCTCTCTCAAACACACACTCACTCACTCTTTTCTTGAGCGAAAAATTTTTTCGGTCTTTTGCTCTTTCTCTTACGCTTTCATTATCTTTCTCGCATTCCCCTCTCTCTCCTCCTATCTATCTATCTATCTATCTATCTATCTATATATATATATATATATATATATATATATATATGTATATATAGGTTAAATTTTTATTATTATTGGAGAAAAGATTATAGAGGGCTCAATTACTTCTGTAAGAGCTGTATTTATTATCAACGTCTCTGACGACGAATAACAGCGAAAAGTGATATTCAGAAACCAATGGTTAGACAGACTTTTCATTTGTATTAGTTAAATTGAATAAATAAAAAATAAATATATATATATATATATATATATATATATATATATATATATATATATATATATATGAATATATATTTTTCTCACCATTTCTCATTCTTTTCTTTCTCTTTCCTTCTCTCTTTCTCTCTCTCTATTCCTTTCTATCTCTCTCTCTTTCTCATTCTCTCACCCCTCCTCTCTCTCTCTCTCTCTCTCTCTCTCTCTCTATTATATATATATATATATATATATATATATATATATATATATAAGTTAAAAGAAAGGAAATGAATCCGACAATATGAGTATGAAAAGGTGGAATGAAAACATCACACAATGCTGTTAAAGAAGAAAACAATTTATAAAATAATCATAGCTGATACTGATCAATATTTAGATTTTACAAAATCATCATCAGAGCTCATTCACTCCGTGGTTGTTTGGGTCGGAGAGGAAAGTCAAATCAGTTTACAAAACAAAAAACCTTAACACTGCAAAAAAGAACGAAAGTCGTTACAATATTCACCAATGTGGGCATTCGCGCCATATATATGTCGGTCATATACTGATTTGACTTTCCTCTCCGACCCAAACAACTACGGGAGCATTGTGTGATGTTTTCATTCCACTTATAATATATATATATATATATATATATATATATATATATATATATATATATATATAATGTAAAATGAAATTGGAAATGAATCCAACAATATGAGGAAGAATGAATAAAGAAAAGAAAGAACAGAATGGTTAATAAAAGATAAATTTAATCAATATCGCTTACACATGTGTTTCGGTCAGTTCATCTCTGTGTACATTATCCATTCTGTTCTTTCTTTTCTTTATTTATTCTTCCTCATTCATATATATATATATATATATATATATATATATATATATATATATATATATATATATATTATATTATATATATGATCATCAATTTTCAAATCTGGTTCGTTTCTCAAACAGCTCTACTTTTTTTCCCGACAACTCCATTTGCAATTTTGTTAGCCAACGTTATTGACCTATTGACCTATTGACACAAAAAAGTCGATCTTTAACCTACGAATTAAATTCCAGGAAATCGAATTCTGATTTACAAGACAGGAAAACCCCTTCCCCCCCCCCCCTCACAAAGATTGACATAAAACAAACTCCTGCTATTATCCTCAACAACCTTTTTAGTTTCTGTTTTTTGCTTTCGTGTTGTTTTGTATATTAAACTAAATTTACCAAATATTTTTCTCAAACCAACCCGGACTGCACGGTGTCTGGGGTAGATTCCTATTCCCTCTCTTGCTGGTCCCGTATATATTACACGATGTTGTTACAACCACAAAAAAGAGAACAACAACCACAATGTGAAACATGTCAAACACCTTTGACAGTTAAACACTTATTCATGGAATGCAGATTTTGTGCTCACATCAGAAACCGTTATTTTAAAGCAAACAATATGAAAGATCTGTTTGAAAATGTCAACATGGAGGATATTCTCTCTTTTTTGAGGGAAATAAAATTATACCATAGAATATAAACATGAAACTATCAATACCATACAACATAATCCCCAATAATGCTAACACATTGTTAAAACCAATTACTAAATAGTATAAATATAAATACACGATATGTATTACTTCCTAATCGTTAGGCATGACATAACCCCAGATGGGTTGATATGCCGTTAAAATCAATAAACAAACAAACAAAAAAGTTTTTTTGTTATTTCCTATAAGTCTAACATGATCAAAGGGGAACCATTCTTGACTGATAAATTATTTATTTATTTTCCATTAAACTAACCCTAAACCTTAACCCTAACCTAAACCCTAACCCCGTTTTCTTTTTTCCTAGTAGATCAATAAATAAATTATCAGTCGAGAGTGGTTCCCCTTTGATCATGTTAGATTATAGGAATTAACCTTTTTTTAAATATATATTGCCTGTTATTAATGGCCCTTCAAACAAGTGAGAAGATAGAATACTCTAGTATGTATGGGCCTAGAAGAAAGCAGCAGCAACAAAGCACCGGCATATCAACATCTTCAGGGACAGCCTTCACATGCGACATCTGTGGTCGAAAATGTTTTTTGAACATTGGACTTTACAGTCACAGGAGGCGCTGTAACTCCTGGGGCACAAAATCCTCTCATGTAGCCTGTTTTGGGAACGACCCTCCCCAGGTCTGAATTCAGAGATGGGTTACTAGACCAAGATTAAAGAAACAGTATGTTCTACTATATACCCATAGCTGGTGGGAGAATAGATGGATTCATACCTTTCCCAAGGATATTAGTGCTATGTGAAATAAAAACAACCTCGTCCAGGATTTGAACTCGGGTAGCAGAATGCTCTTCTCACGATGAAAACGTTACGCAACGAGCGTCAGTATTAGAACAAAAATACAAACCAAAATTTTGAATCCGTATTCCAAGGTACTGTGGTGTATTTGTTAATAAGAAACGGAAGCACCGTTTTAGCCATCTTTCATTTGTGATAATAAAAAAGGCGGAAGTAGTTACTCCACCAGATTACGTACAACTGGACTAGTTGTGTTCTTTTTCGATAAGGAAGCTGCGACAGGTACTTAACTATCCAAGATCGGAAAACTGGCGCTATACAATCTTTCTAACTTGCAATTTGGTCCTTCAGTGCCACAATAAACGGAGGCGCTTGTTTGATAATCGTTATCGTCGTGGGAAATGGATACAGCAACCCGAGTTCAAATCCTGGACGAAGGTGTATACATTTCACATAGCTCTAATACATTAGGGAAATCTATAAATCTAACTATTCACCCTCCAGTTATGGGTAAATGATGGGACAGATTGGGCTCTTTAACCTTGGTAGGTAAAATGGTCTAGAGATAGAAAATTCTGAATTCAAATTGTTGCATAATCTATGTGGTGGCAGGGTTATTGGCAACCCCCTGTATTTCTGCAGGGATGATCCCTTTCATATCACGGTTACTGACAGTCGAAGTCTCGCACACATGTCGATATCTAGAGCAGGGAAACGTCTCGTTTGCTTCGGATAACTCAACTCAGCAATGTGTGTAATTAGTAAGAAAAGAAACTTAGTTAAGTAAATAAAAGGTTTTTAAAAGAATAGTATGGCGTTGTTGGTTGATGCATGCTTTAGTTAGAAGATCGACCAAGAAAGAAAATGAATCAGGATTAACAACTAACAAGAACCTAGAAATAGAAGTCAACATGGCGACCTGGGGAGATAGAAAAGGCTAGACGATCGAATGGCCAAACAAGCGAAGAAGAAAGAAAGTAAGTTATGCATCTCATCTCTCTGATACTCTGTCTATCTCTCTCCCCCTCTCTAGTAAGAGAACATTGTGTATATACCCGCAACATGACATGTGGGTATGTAACAAAATCTCTTAAACTCTGGTTAAAGAATTTACCTTGTGTCACATCCTGCTCGTGTGGAGGGGTTGGGTTAATAAATGCCCCAATAAGCTATCAGATATATTATCAAATACCACTATAATAATAGGTATAGTAAATACCGCAAAACGCGAATCAGTAAATATCGTAATAGGTTAGGCGTAGTTAATAAGTTAAGCATATCAAATGCTACAAGTTAGGCATAATAAATACAGTAGGTTAGACAATAAATACCATTGTAAGTTAGGCATCGTAAATACCACAATAAGTTAGACATATCATATGCTACAATAGGTCTGATAAAGTAAATACCTCAATAAGTTAGGCATTGTAAATAAAACATTAGGTTAGGCATATCAAATACCAACACAAGTTAGATATAGTAAATACCACAATAGATATAAAAAAAATACCATAATAAATAAGGCATATCAAATATCCCAATTAGTTAGCCATATCAAATTCCACTATAAGTTAGGAAATAAGTTAGAAATACCACAATAAATTAGGCATATGAAATACCACAATGGATTAGGTATAGTTATCATCATCATCATCATGTCGCGCAAGTAGCACGGATATCCATGACAATCTCTCGCCAAACTTCCCTATCAGTCATTGCCCCTGGTTCTTCTGCGCAGCATCCAGCATCCTCAC
>CM042159.1:10934187-10987828 GCA_023376005.1 Doryteuthis pealeii
TTGTTCACTTTTCCATAACTTTTCCTCACATTTTGTCGGATTGTTTTCTAATCAGCCATTTTCTTTATATATATATATATATATATATATATATATAGTCATCCGAAAGACACGTGTTTCGAATTATCAAGTCTCTTCAGTATGGCTAGACATTTATAAGCTCCCTACAGCCGGGATTGAAATCCGATCGGTTTAGTGTCAGTCAGACACCTTAACCGCCAGGCTGTCATCACCTACAGAATGCGAAGGGGATTTTAACTGTTTTAATGCACACATCGCTTTGTATGTAAAAGCCGTCATAGAGTGCCCCATCCCTTTTATAGGAGAGCGTTGCGTTTACGCTTTAGTTGGCGGTCGACAGCGAAATCCCCCCAAGTGCTCAACCCTAGGGTGTTAGGGAGCATATATATATATATATATATATATATATATATATACATTCTAAAGAATCTTACAAGCAGGATGAAAGGGTGATACATGGATCTAACAGAATTTAAAATGAAATCTGATTTACATTACAAAATGAATTATAAATCCGAATTATACATCCGAAATTATTACATCCGAAAATGAATTATAGAATGGTAGACTCAACAAAGAAAATAAATCTTAGAAGTTCAGTGTCAGTTTTAATATACTATACAACTTAGAAGATGCTGAACTGCATCCCCAGCAGAGCGTAGTATCCCGCCAAAAATATATATCCATGATATACTAAAACAGAACTCTGTTAGATTTTTAAGGGCCATTTTTTGGTCTTAAAGCATAAACGCTTATCCAGTGGAATTGGATCCTTCTTAAAGAGTCTGTCGATAATGCGAACCCTTCGGTCACCAAAGTGTTCTCAGTTACTGGTATAAAGTCCTTCGATAATGAATCCTTTGGTTACTCTGGTAATCGTATAAGTCCTTCCTGAGCAGTGGTAAAGGTCCGGTAATCCTATGTCTTATAATTTGTAATTATGACCAATGTGGGGGGGGGGGTAAGTGTTCTATCAGCCACGCAGTATTGCTAGTGATTGGTTGCAAGAATAACTCACGTGACCTTGGCTATAAATCCAGGTAGGGAATTAGAGCACACCTTATATCCACAATAAATTCAAGGGAAGACAAAATAAACTCAATTCCATGTGCAAGACATTTAACCTGTCGGCGGGGCTTAAAATACGCGAACTCTATCTCATACAGAGGGCTAAAACCCAGACCACCATGGAAATGATATAATACTAATCTGCATCGGATGATGCGGCTTCAGTTCTTGAGATATGGGGAGTGTGGAGTTCCCCTTCATTACCATTACACCCATGTCCACTCTGACCCGGAGTGGTAGTACCTGTTGTTCCATCCCTGGGTCAAATAAATATGTTTCAAAATCATTCGTATACGTTGGAACTCTGAAGAAACAACTACACAAAAATGTAGATATGAACGTACAATGAACACAATTTCCTAACCTATAAGCATAAAATAACCCTAGAAGAGTTGCTATGTCTTTAATATCAATTAATCAATTAATTCTTCCTTGTAAATGCAGTTAATCCAATGATTTTCCATTCATCCCAAAAGTCGTAGATTGTGAAAATTTTAGATTAAAATTCAGTTCTACATAGAGGCAGCACACAGAGGTAATAGTTTGGAAATGTGTAGCACCCCTTCATCACCATTCCTCCCAGGTCCACTCTGACCCGGAGTGGTAGTACCTGTTAGGGTCCCATATATGGGTTAAATAGAAAAACATGAGTTAATAAACAGAATTGATTATCCATTAAGAATGAATTTATTTCAAAGCTTTGTCGGTATTAAATGACCCACTGAGGTTGATATGCCGTAAAACAAAACAAAAAACAAAAAAAAGAGGTAATAATACAGTGCTACCTTGAGTTACGAGTTTAATTCGTTCCGCTCGTAACTCAATTTCTTCGTATATCAGATCAATTTTCCCCATTAAAAAAAAATTTTTTAAAAAATGAAAAAAAAAAAAAGAAAGAAAAAAAAAAATTTTTTAATTTAAATCCCATTAATCCGTTTTCAGTCCCCCACCCCGCAAAAAAAAGCCCTAATTTTTTGGTTATGTTTTTTTTTTAATGAAAAATATATTACTGTAATCACATAATAAGATAAAATGTAGTGAATTATGTGCTGTATTATATTTTAATGTTTATCTTTTATAAATAATATTTTTCATAAATTTTGAAACTTAAATGTTTTAGTAGACTTATTAACATAAGCGTATCTGAAGCTCGTTCGTACCTTAACAACACAAAGCAAAAATCGAACGAGTGACAGCTCGTAACTCGAAAAACTCGTAAGTTAAGGCACATGTAAGTCTAGGTACAACTGCAATTTCAGATCATAACGATCGAATTGATTCATATCTATATATACCTATCTAAGAACCTATCTAATTTCCTGTTCACGTGTCTATCAAGATTTCCAATGTCTATTTTTCCCTACTTAATCTATTTGTTTTTGGAGTTACTTTTCTGGAATAGAAAGATTCAAAGTGCAAGGGAGATAACTTTGGGTAACAATTTTTAGCCGACACTTTTTCTTCCACCATTGACTTACAGCAAGTGCCAATATTATCCTCAGCGAGAACATGATCCAACAAATTTGATTAAGTCACACTTCTCTATCTATCTATCTATCTATCTATATATATATATATATATATATAAACTATCTCAGTCTCTCTCTCTCCCTCCCCTCTCCCCCCTCTCTCTCTCTCTCTCTCTCTCTTCTCTCTCTCTCTCTCATATATATATATATATATATATATATATATATATTACTCTGCTAATATATATGCTTCTAGTGTGTACAAGTATATATGTAATATTTCCCCGCTCTCTTTCTCTCTCCCTCTCCCCTCTCTCTCTCCCCTCCCTCCCTCCCTCCCTCTCTCAAGCACGAGCACACACACAAACACGAACACAACACACACACACTATATATATATATATATATATATATATATGGGGGGTGTCTGTGTGTGTGTCTATGTGAGAGAGAGAGAGAGAGAGAGAGAGAGAGAGAGAGAGAGAGAAAGAGAAAGAGAAAGAGAGCGTGTAATTTGATATGGAAACCGTTGTAAAAATAACAGCTAGGCTGGTAACAAAGTCTACATCAGATTATGAAGCTACATTCAGGCGCGGTTTCGGGGACCGAAACATCATTACCAGTAACCCAGGACACCCAGGCAGTGTGGGAATAACAGATAAAAATGCAGACTCTTCATTTATCTAATTTTACAGTGATTTATAAATTGTTTTATGTATACATACATACATACATACATACATATATATATATATATATATATATATATATATATATATATATATATGCTTAATTGAAGTCATACCAAATTTTGAAAATTAATTAGTTAATAATTAATGAATTTAAGCGGGCATATATGTACAAATGTAATGCTAAACAAATCGCGAAAATGTCGAGAATATATATATGTATGCATATACATGTATGCATATATACATATATATATTACAGATTAAAAATATTTTTAGCTAGATTTTAAGTATACTTGTGCAAACTACCTGTTTTTGACTGGTTTTCTTTGTTTAATGGCATACCAAGCTTCGTTATTTTACGCCATAGCTGGGTGAAGTGGGTTCATGCCTTTCTCAAGGATACTAGTTCGCAAGGATAACATAATAGCGTGACTGGAGTTCGAACTCGTTTACTACGATGTCACTGTTCAGCACGTTAGCCACTACACCACGGGAACTTCCAAAAATGTCACCTGTATGGTGCATATATCTAACTGATTTTTTTTCTTTGTTTTTTTTTCTTCTTTTTTCAGATACGACCGGTGCACACCATTCGTTTGTTGTTGAAACGTGTTTTTTTTTTAATATATGAATATCTGTCTTCTATCGGAAACAACATCATTCTGACATAACATAAAATGATCACTAGAGGCTCTCTGTGTAGCAATCACAGATTTATCAGTTATCATAGGAGAAATTTCGGTTATTTCCTCTAAGTCTAACATGATCAAAGGGGAACCACTCTTGACTGATAAATTATTTATTTATTTTCCCATTAAACTAACCCTAAACCCTAACTCTAACCCTAACCCTAAACACTAACCCTAAACCCTAAACCCTAACACTAACCCAGTCTTCTTTTTTCCTAGTAGATCAATAAATGAATAATTCATCAGTTAAAAGTGGTTCCCCTTTGATCATGTTAGACTTATAGGAAATAACCGTAATTTCTTCTGCACTCTGTACACACATACACACACACACACACACACACACACACACAGTATGTATATTAAGGTTGCCTGGTGATAGTTTAATTTACAAACCCAAAAGGTTTAAATAGCTAATATAATGAAATTATCCTGTGAATACCTTTGTGTTTTATTTCACACCGGCCCTCGCCAACTCAGGGGTCTGTGCGGTAAAGTAAGGAGCTGATGGTAGGTGTGGTGCTCTACCTCAGACGCTAAAAACAATCTCCTTGGTCTAGCGCTAATGAAAAAGGATAGACTCCCTCGCTGATTGGCTGATACCGACTTTAGGCCACCCCGACGACTTTACTTTACTTTACTTATATATATATATATATATATATATATATATATATATATATATATATATATTTATATTATATATATTTATAAGTGTAATGGTTATCGTCGTAGGGAAATGGACTGGCGAAACCGAGTTCAAATCCCGGACGAAACTGTTTGCATTTCAAGCGTTACCTTCATATAGCGTTGGGAAAGATATGAATCCAAATATTCTCCCAACAGATATGGTTGAATGGTAAGGCGGACTGAACTCTTTAACCTTAGGTAGACAACCAAACTAGGAAAGGGAAAACTCTATATTCAAACCTGTTAAAGTTCGCTTAAGAAATTGACTTTGCATCACATCCTATTTGTGTGGAGGAACTGGTATATAAATTCTGTTTCGGGGGTTTCACGGGTCATCAGTGTGACTAGAAAAATCAGGCTGTTTCAGGTCATGATCGAAACTCGACCGATTTGTTGCCAGAGTTCTTACCCACGCGCCATCTACTCACTCTCTCTCTCTCTCTCTCTCTCTCTCTCTCTCTATATATATATATATATATATATATATATATATGTGTGTGTGTGTGTGTGTGTGTGTGTGTGTGTGTGTATTTGGGCAGCATTCTTTCATTTATACATGTAGAATTAAACAAAAGGCACGTCTCCTGTTTAACAATTTTATTGATGATCTTTTCAAGTTTTCTGGCCAACTTTTTACATTTGGATGGAATCCGTGGATTAGTCCACCGAAGTTCATATTCCGAGTACTTTCGGCACTTCGAAGTGCCATCATCAGGGGTGATGTGTTCCAGTTTTTTTGGGGTTTTTTTGTTCAAAGTATATTAATGGATGTGGAGGCTGGAAGGAGAAGAATTGATAGGAAAAGTGTTATAGGAATTTTAAAATGTGTGTACTGCATTCAAAATTAATTTTATTTAAGGATGGTTTGTATTGTTTGATGTATAAAGCTTCGAGTATTTGGAGTTTTCGTTTATTTTTTTCTTTGTGTAGAATATATTATATATATATATATATATATATATATATATATATATATAAAGAGAAAGAGAGAGAGAGGGGGGATAGAGTGTTATTCACTTTTCCTTACTTATATAAATCAGCGTTGAGAAGCACCCTTGTCCGATTGACATAAATTCCTCACTTTTAATTCTTTCACCTTTCAAACTTTGCTGAGTCGATTTTCAAAAAGAACCAGAATTAATGGGCTTAAACCCACCCCCCTACACACACACACCTCACCCACACCCCACCCCACCTCACCCAATAAAACCTTGAAAAAAAAAAATTCAGAAATTGCAAGACTATTTTTTGTTAAATCTGTGCCACTGTTTCAGCAGATATTTCAGGATATTACACATTCCGTTTTTTTTTGGGGGGGATGGGGTTCGCTTTCTTTCTCTCTTTCTCGGCAACAAGTCAGGGTCACCGTTTATCCAATGGTCATTGCTGCCTTTCTCTTTTGTTTAAAGGTGCGCGTCGGTTGCCGTTGGTGGCGGCGGCGGTGGTGTTGGAGGAGAATGAGGAGGAGGAGGAGGGGGAGAAGGAGGAGGAGGAGGGGAGAAGGAGGAGAAGGGGGAGAAGGAGGAGTAGTAGGGGGAGGAGGTTGTAATTGATAATTTGTGCACTAAACGACCCTGGATCTGCGCCATTACACACTTCCAAGGTCCATTTCTGATTGTGGGCGCGGCAGGAATGTACTTGAGTTTATATTAAATATGATGGAAGGAAGCGGGGGGGGGGAGAAGAAAGACAGAAAGTTAAGAGAGAAAAGAGAAGGAAGGAAGGGAAAAAAGAGAGAGAAGGAATAGAAAAGAAGAACAAAAGAGAGAGGAAGAAAGAGAGAAAGGAAAGGAAGGAAGGAAAGGAAGGAAGGGAAAAAGAGAGAGAAGGAATAGAAAAGAAGAAAAAAGAGAGAGGAAGAAAGAAGAAAGGAAAGGAAGAAAGGAAAGGAAGGAAGGGAAAAAAGAGAGAGAAGGAATAGAAAAAGAAAAAGAGAAGAGGAAGAAAGAGAGAAAGGAAGGAAGGAAGGAAAGGAAGGAAGACCAGAAGGAAAGAATGAAGTTGAGGTTGGTAGGAAAACAAAGAAGGAAAAAAGAAAGTAAGGGAATGTTGAAATATGAAACGGAAAGAAAGAAAATAAGAAAAAAAGAGAAAAAGAAAGAAGAAAAGAGAAGAAAAAAAGAAAAGGGGATTTGAGAAAGGCAGAAAGAAAGAAAAAAGAGAAAAAGAACAAGGATAAAGAAGAAAACGAAGAAAAAGAAAAAATATTTGGGGAAGAGAGAGAAAAAGAGAAAGAAAGAAGGAATAAAAGAAGAAAAAATAGTGAAAGAATAGGATGATAGAGAAAAAAAGAAAGAAAAAAAAAGAGAGAAAATGGAAATAAAGAGAGAAAGAAAGAAGAAAAGAGGAAACGAAGAAAAAGAAGAAAAAAAGAAAAAGAAGAAAAGGAAAAATAAAGAGAGAAAGAAAGAAGAAAAAGAGGAAACGAATAGAAAAGAAAGAAAAAAAGAAAGAGAGAAATGGAAATAAAGAGAGAAAGAAAGAAGAAAAAGAGGAAAGAATAGAAAAAAGAAAAAAAAAAAAAAGAGAGAAAATGGAAATAAAGAGAGAAAGAAAGAAGAAAAAGAGGAAACGAATAGAAAAGAAAGAAAAAAAGAAAAGAGAAAATGGAAATAAAGAGAGAAAGAAAGAAAGAAAAAGAGGAAACGAATAGAAAAAGAAAGAAAAAGAAAAGAAAGAAAATGGAAGAGAGAAAGATAGAAAAGAAAGAAAAAAAGAAAAAAGAGAGAAAATGGAAATAAAGAGAGAAGAAAGAGAAAGAGGAAACGAATAGAAAAGAAAGAAAAAAGAAAAGAGAAAAAATGAAAAAAGAGAGAAAAGAAGAAGAAAAGAGGAACGAAGAAAAAGAAAGAAAAAAGAAAAAAGAGAGAAAATGGAATAAGAGAGAAAGAAAGAAGAAAAGAGGAAACGAATAGAAAAAGAAAGAAAAAAAGAAAAGAGAGAAAATGGAAATAAAGAGAGAAAGAAAGAAGAAAAAGAGGAAACGAATAGAAAAGAAGAAAAAAAAGAAAAGAAAAATGGAAATAAAGAGAGAAAGAGAAGAAAAAAGAGGAAACGAAAAAAAGAAAGAAAAAAAAAAAGAGAGAAAATAAATAAAGAGAGAAAGAAAGAAGAAAAAGAGGAAACGAATAGAAAAAGAAAGAAAAAAAGAAAAAAGAGAGAAAATGGAAATAAAGAGAGAAGAAAGAAGAAAAAGAGGAAAACGAATAGAAAAAAGAAAGAAAAGAAAGAAAAAAAGAGAGTAAATGGAAATAAAGAGAGAAGAAAGAAGAAAAAGAGGAAACGAATAGAAAAGAAAGAAAGAAAGAAAAAAAGAGAGTAAATGGAAATAAAGAGAGAAAGAAATAAGAAAAAGAGGAAACGAATGAAAAAGAAGAAGAAAGAAAAAAAGAGAGTAATGGAAATAAAGAGAGAAAGAAAGAAGAAAAAGAGGAAACGAATAGAAAAAGAAAGAAAGAAAGAAAAAAAGAGAGTAAATGGAAATAAAGAGAGAAAGAAAGAAGAAAAGAAAGAAGAAAGAAGAAAAAGAAAACGAATAGAAAAAGAAAGAAAAAAAGAAAAGAGAAAATAAAAAAATTAAGAATGAATAAACAAAGGGAAATTTCGAAAAGACAATAAAAAAAAAATCTGTTTTATTGAGAAATTGTTAATTACCAAATGCCGTTGATTTTATTTCTATACTATCTTAACCTGATTCTATCAGTGATATTAAACAAACTTTATTTATGAATATACCAAACTATATATATATATATATATATATGGCTCTACTTGGCTCTACTAAGGTATCGAGCACTTTTTACAAATTAGCTTCTCCTAGCGGTTATATGAATATATATATATCTTATATACATATATATGCATATAAATTGTTTTTTCTTTTGGCCAAATACTATACCAATAGATTATTTTTTGTTGGTACGAATATCTTGGTCTTTTCTTTTTTTCAAAAAATTATTTTCTTCCTGGTTGATGTTTGGTAGTATATTTTTACAATCAAACTCTCTGTCGGGTTTTTTCTCTCCGCAAGGATCTACCAACACGCTTGGTATATATATATATAATATATATATATATATTATATATATATATATACATCCTGTGTTTGTATATTTTTAAATATTTTCTTTTTAATTATATATATATATATATATATATATATATATATATATATATATATATATATATATATATATATATATGGGGGTGTATTTTGGCAGCATTCTTTCATTTATAAATGTAGAATTAAACAAAAGACACATCTCCTGTTTAACAATTTTATTTTTGATCTTTTCGAGTTTTCTGGACAACTTTTTAATATTTGGGTGGAACACAGGGGATCCCTGATGATGGCACTTCGAAGTGCCGAAAGTACTCGGACTGAACTTTGGTGGACTTATGCACGAATTCCACCCAAATATTAAAAAGTTGGCCAGAAAACTCGAAAAGATCAAAAATAAAATTGTTAAACAGAAGATGTGCCTTTTGTTTAATTCTACACACACACACTCACACACACACACACACACACACACACACACACACATATATATATATATATATTTACCTTTGAAAGGAAGAAAAAACTCAATAAACCGTCATTCCGTAATAAGTTTATTTCGACCAAAACTTAAAATGCTTTTAGAAATTTAAATAAATTCCTAAAACTCCCTAAATTTATTTAAATTTCTAAAAGCCTTTTAAGTTTTGGTCGAAATAAATTTATTACAGAATGACGGTTTATTGAGTTTTCGCTTCCTTTCAAAGGTAAATATTGCTCTGTATTTAATCTAAATTATAGATTATTACACATTGAGCTCTCTTTAGGGATTCATAAAAATCCTTGTATTTGCACCTACTAAAACATGCAATATATTATACAGTGAGATTTTGAAGATCCCATGTAGAATCATCCATTACTACCATTACTAGTTTTGGATACTTAACACACACTCACACACACACACACACACACACACATATATATATATATAGAGAGAGAGAGAGAGACAGACAGACAGACAGACAGACAGACAGATAGATAGATAGATAGATAGATGAATTGGTAACTGTGTCAGTCGTTGGAATTTAAAGTCAGGATTCTGAATGCTAATTTTTGACGAAGCCGAACGAATGGCCGACAAACTATTAACTTTTTTCTTCCGGTCCTATGCTTCACCACATCCTGAACGGTATGACCGAAAGTAAGTCACATTTATAGTCTAAACTAATGTGTTTTACAACTTGCAGAGAAATATCAACTGGTATGTGTGTTTATTTATAATTTTGTTTCTCTTAAACTAAAAAGTTAGAAGAGTGGCCTATTGTCGGTATCAGCCGGACAGCGAGGGAGTCTATCTCTATTTTGCTAGCGCAAAACCAGGGAGACTGCTTTTGTTGAAGTGGAGTACCACACCTACTACTTTAGTTCTCCGCTTTTGTGCACAGTCCAGATTATCCAATCGGTACTACTCATGCGCTGAATTTCTGGGGACCGGTCTCGAACCAGGAATCCTGCGATTCCTTGGCCGGTATTCCACCGATTGAACTAAACCGGCTCTTTCACCGAAGGTCTGTGGCATTTTTGCGTGAATATTTATTTCTCCTGAAGATATAACGTAAGTAAAGTCGGTGGAGTGGCCTATTGTCGATATCGACCGGACAGTCAAGAAGTCTACCCCCTCGTTGCTAGCGCTAGAACATGGAGGTTGTTTTTCCTGATGTGAAAGCTACAAACTTGCCATCAGCTCCTCACTTTATCGCACAGATTAGATTATCCAAATTCAATTACTTATGCACCGCTTTATGAAGGGCCAGTATCGAACCTGGAACCGTACGATTTCTAAACTATATATATATATATATATATATATATATAATATATATATATATTTACCAAGCCCTCCGCACGAGCAGGGTGCGACACAAGGTCAATTTCTTAAGCGGAGTTTAACAGGTTTGAATTCAGAGTTTTCCTTCTCCTAGACTGGTTAGCTAGCCATGGTTAAAGAGCCCAGTCCGTCCTGCTATTTTCCCATAGCTGGAGGGAGAATTGGATTCATACCTTTCCCAATGGTATTAGCGCCATGTGAAATGCAAATAGCTTTGTCCAGGAATTGAACACGGGTTGACGAGTCCATTTCCTATGACTCTAACCATTAGACTGTGTTATATATGAACGCGTGTTATACACAAATATTTACGGTAAGTGTGTAAAATAATGAGATGTGGAAAAGATTTTACATATACGTTATGTAAGAGTGGAAATTAACTAAATTGAGGATGACGTGTGAATGGCTGACCTGTTGGCTTCTGTTTGGTCGAAGGGTGCCAACGGGGCGAGGAGGGAAAGGTAAATTGTGAGAGGAGTGAATGTGTGCTGAGTCTTTGAGCAAAAACAGGCGGGAGATGCTGTTTGTCGTCCTAGGCTTCTGATTGGTCGAAGGGTGCCAACAGGGCGGGGAGTGAAAGGTAGATTGTGATAGGAGTGAATGTGTTCTGAGTCTTTGAGCAAAAACAGGCGGGAGAGATGTTGTCTGTCGTCTTAGGCTTCTACTTGAGTTAATAAAAGGATAATAAATGAACTCAAAGGAAAAAAAATAAGAACGTCTTGTGTTCGTTATTAAAAACTATCAGCACAATACATAACATCTAAGAAGATCCCAAGAAATTCCAAGACTCCAAGAACAGAGAAAATGCCATCCCATAGATAGATGTAGAATACCAGCAACTTCGATCCAGATATGTATAGAAACTACATACTCCTTTAATTAGACGTTACGTTACATATCGAAAGTAATGACTTTACATACACACACTCCAAATAAATCCTACAAATATTTACCTACAACTTCCTTTCTTTTAAATGATCCTTCAATGTTACAATTGCAGAGAAAGTCAACAGAAGGCGGTTATCTTCAAAAGATATATGAACACCACAACATAATTACGTAACAGATACTACAATATGGTGTCAGAAGTGGGATGGAAAAGACTTCCTTGTGATCGTGGACTACTACAGCCGATATTTCGAAATAACAAAAATACATTCCACTACCAGCAAAACCATCATACAACACCTGAAGTCAACTTTCTCCAGGTATAGCATTCCAGAAAAGATAGTTTCGGATAATGGCAGCCAATTTAGTTCCACAGAATTTTCTAAGTTTGCAGAGGATTATGCATGTATTTGATGTGTATTCGGCTGTATTCTTGTACCGACTTCATGTGAATAAATGAGCTGTATTTGTTTGATGGAGTCGGATGCAGCGATGCAGCCGTCACACATCAAATACATCAATTTCCTGTTGAGAATATTCTATGAACCCTACCCTTTAAAAAATCTAAAGTAAATAGGTTTGAAAATTTGAATTAAACTATTGAATGAAACAGATATTTAGTGTTTATAAATAAAATTTAAGCTCTGAAATCATGCTTGAACTCAAGTTTATCATCTGATGATGACTTTATTCTAAGGTAAATAAGAAACACCTAAACAAGTCTCGAGGTTACAGCGACCTGAACATTATCTTTACAATAAAGATGAGGACAACAGTCCGAACCATCAAAATTATTCACATCAAGCCTCATCTCAAAAAATACAGATGAATAAATATGAGCTTTTAATAATGTTTGTAAAATTTTACATGAAACTTTTCATTTACTAATAAACTAAATAAAATGAAATTTGCAAATTTTCATTGTGTTAACTCTTGAAATCTAAACTGTAGATCAAGAAAACAAAATGCTTACTAATGCATTGATTTCAACATATTAATGAAACAGCAACAACTTTTTTTTACAGAAATGTAACTTTTTCTTTCAATTCTATGTACAATAATTAATCTAGATTATAGTAACTTCAAGAGATATATAACTTTAATTGATTTGAGAAAAATCGTTTTAAGAGAATACAAAGAAATACAATGAGAATACAAAGAAGTACAACGATTAATTCAAAATAGATTAAAAAGCAAAACGGTAATTTCAGAATGATAAAGTTTAGAAATGTATTTTTTAAAGAAAATGTATGCCCCCCTTCAAAGGGGGCTATGAATATTGTTTGACAATTTTGTAATATCAGTGATCATCTCAGCAAATGTAAAATGAAAACACAAAGAAAGTTAAGGAGGTTAACTGCAAGTCGTCAACAGGGTCATTTACTTAGCTTAGTTTTCAGCTGAAACCCGTGCAATAGATCTAGCACTTGATATCATCTCTGAAAATAACGACAAAAATTATCATCTTTTCAGACTCGCTCTCTGTCATACGATCATTAAGAAATAAAAAAACTGGAAGACCCTCTCATCATTAAACTCCTGAATAGATTAGACTCGATGTCTAACTCTAAGGAGATTCTGATATGCTGGATCCCAAGCCATATTGGAGTGAGGGGGAATGAAAGAGCTGACTCTGCAGCTAAACCGGCTCTAGATCTGATCCCCGACAAGTTCAAGATTCTATATACTGACTTGAAATCTAAAATTAATAGATTCCTTCTTACAAAATGGCAACAACACTGGAATAACAACGTCCACAATAAACTCTTTCTAATCAAATCCACTTTGGGAAACTGGAGACTAACTTTAAGAAAGTCTAGAAAGAACAAGTCATTGTATCTCGATTACGAATTGATCACACAAGACTAACGCACTCCTATATACTCAAACAAGAACAACAACCATAGTGTGAAACATGTGAAACACCTCTGGGCGTAAGTTTGCAAGTTTTAATGTAATCAAATATATTAAATTAGAAAAACGAACGAAATTTAATAAGAACGCATATAAAAAGATTACACTTATTTTAATTATATCTTAATTGGTTTTTATATAAAATAATTAATAGGATTAATTTTAATACGTTGTAAAATAAAAATTAAAAAATATTAGAGATCAATAACATGAAGTAATTATTTATTTAACCCAATTTTGTTAAAAGCAGTATGCAAATTAACCACACCATTTATTATGTAAACCTTTATTTCTTAATGATATATAAGACACATTGCAGGATTTTAAAGGCACTAATAACCCGGCCTCCGGGGCGGGGGTCCAGTGGCTTTGGCCTATGGACTATTAGTGTTAAATTAATGGCATGATCCCAGCACCCAGGCACAACTGCCCTCCTTATTTAAAGGGGCAGAGCTGGGTTTATTGCTCAGTGCCTGAGGCGCCTCCTTGAGGGGGAATGCCGACTGGATCAACAGCTCGTGGGTGGTCCCACATTAAAAGACCTTGTGTCATACGTGGATGTGAGGTAAATATTCTAATAACATGGGCTGTTTTGAGGCAAATCTAAGATTTTCATATCGAGACATCGATAATAAATAAGATTTATTCGGTGTATTAATGCTTTTGACTATAAATTGAATACTCATCGATAAACTTACGCAATTTCTTAGAGCATTGTGACGTAACAGTGACGTAGTTTCGGTTACAGAGAGACAGACTCCGAATCTCTATTAAGATATAACTTAACTGAAGATGGGGATTCTTTTAGTATTAATAGTGTCTTAGCCAAGGGGAGATAACCAGGGTTGACTTCACAAACATAAAAATTGAATTTAACGGCATGTCAACCCGTCGATGGTTGTTTCATACCTTCAGATTAAGAAATCGCGTTCATTGTACGTTTAGATTTCCTATTTTTATGTAATTTCTTATGAGTTTTTTTTTTTTTTTTTTTTTTTTTTTTGCACGCGTCCTAACAAATACGAAATATTTTTAAATGTACGTATTTCAGCCATAGATTAGACTCTAACAGATTCTACCACTCCGGGTCAGAGTGGACATGAGAGTAATGCCAATGAAGGGGTATTTCATAGTCCCGAGATCTCCAGAACTTGGGCTTAATTACCAGATGTAGTTTAATGTCATTCTTTAGAGGGTAATAGCAACATCGAATACACTCAGCCCGACCCCCTTTCAATAAAGGGGACAGTTGTTGCCTGGGTGGCTGGGATCACGTCGTTAATTTAACACTAATAGTCCAGTGGCTTTGGCCACTGAAACCCGCTCCCGAGGCCGGGTTATTAGTGCCTTTAAAATCCCGCGATGTGTCTTATATATCATTAAGAAATAAAGGTTTACATAATAAATGGTGTGGCTATACAGCACGCACTGATCTAACCACGGCTTGATGGAAATGGAAATCTGATCTCACTGACAAGTTAAATCCAGTAGAACAAAAATTGCTGAATCATATAAACTAGTTGGAGGCACGTGGCATAATGGTTAGAGTCGTGGGAAATGGACTCGTCGACCCGAGTTCAATTCCTAGACAAGGTTGTTTGCATTTCACATTGTTGGCGTTTTTTGTTATAGGCGTGTGGTAAATGGTCACTTCTACTTATAGACTCGCCGGCATATTATTATTTATACTGGCTGATGTTCATTACTACTTGGATCACGGACCAAAGGATCTTACCTATTTGGGGATTATAACTCGGGACTTACTTACTTATTTACTTTAAGTTCTTTATAAACTGGCCAAGGATGGCGGCCAGGCGCCCTTGGAAAGGTATGATCCATATATTCTCCCTCCAGCTAGTCATTAGTAATCAAACAGGAAGCGCGTGGTATAATGGTTAGAGTCGTAGGAAATGGACTCGTCGGCCCGTGTTCAATTCCTAGACGAAGCTGTTTGCATTTCACATGGCGCCTAGGGAAAGGCATGAAACCTACTCTCCCTCCAGCTATGAATAAATAGCAGGGAATACGGGGTTCTAACCATGGCTAGGTAACCAGTCTAGGAGAAAGAAAACCCCGAATTCAAACCTGTTAAACTCCGCTTGACCTTGAGCCGCATCCTGCTCGTGTGGAGGGGTTGGTAAATATGTATGAATAAACTAGTTGCCAGACATCGTACACCTAGAAGAATTCCTTGCTGGAAGACATTCATAACACCCGTTCCCACACGACCCGTTCAAAACATACGGTTCATTTAACGAATGAACGAATGTTTTGGCTTTGACCGAAAAGATGTGGATCATTTCAGCATCGTTAACGACGCATATAATCATATTTTCATGAAAGAAAACATTTAAAAAACAATTATATTTTGAGCGAATTATTTTATAAAAACTAGAAAGATTATGCACCCTCCTGGCGTAAGCATCCAAGTTTTAATGTATTGAAATATATCAGATTAGAAAGACTAACGGAACTAAATAAGAACGCATATAAAAAGGTTACACTTATTTTAATTATATTTTAATTGGTTTCTATATAAAATCATTGATAGGATTGATTTTAATATAGAAGAATAAAATAATAATGTTTGAGATCAATAATACCAAGTAATTATTCATTAAACCCGTTTTGTTAAAACCAGTATGCAACTTGAGAATAAGCTAGATGGGAGCTGCACAAGAATGCTGCGTGCAGTCTTGAATAAATCGTGGAAACAGCACCCCACGAGAAAACAACTGTATGGCCACCTGCCCCCCATCTCACAAACTATTTGAGTGAGACGGACAAGGCATGCTGGATACTGCTGGAGAAGCAAGGACGGGCTCATAAGCGACGTTCTCCTGTGGAAGCCAACACACGGAGAGGCTAATGCCCATCAAGAACCTACATTGACCAACTATGCAAAGATGCTGGATGCTCTGCAGAGGACCTCCCTGGGAAAATGAATGATAGAGATGGTTGGCGAGAGATTGTCATGGATATCCTTGATAATTGCGCGACATGATGATGATGATGATGATGATGATACCTGTAATTCTTAGAGATATGTAAGACAAATTGCAGGATTTTAAACAATCTTAAATATCATGGAGGCAAATCTAACACAGACATGGTTGATAAACAAAATTTATTCTATGTATTAATGATTTTAACTATAAATTGAATACTCATAGATAAACTTACGCATTTCCTTATGGTATTGTGACGTAAGCAATGACGTAGTTTCGGATTATATATTGTAGATTATATGGGTGCTATATTTATAAGTAAACAGTGCCCAATATCATTGATCAAGCATTCAAATCTAACATAAAAGTAGCATGGTTAATGAGAGTTTCTCGCTTATGCGTTGGTCTGAAGATCGCATAGGCAAGAAACGTCGGTAACCAGACACCGTTGACTCCATGTCCACTCTACCATAACTTATGTATATATATATATATATATATATATATTGTAATATAGGTACAAGTGATAACCTACACGAGTTTCACCATAGTGATCTTCAGGGTTAAATCCACTGAATTAATCAAGATATTGATTAATTGCAGTTGATTACACGTGTGTGTCTTTCGCGATAAACGGTTCGTTATTAGACCTCATAACGAACCGTACTATATTACAATAAATTTGCTCTACTAACGTATTGAGCACTTTTTATTTGTTATATCACTGTCTTACTTTTCGAAATGTGTGTGTGTGATAAATTAGTATTAAAGAATAATTGCTTTTAATATGTTTAGGAATAAAACTATAATATTAGAAATCAATAACATCAAGTAATTATTTATTAAACACGGTTTTGTTAAAATCAGTATACAAATTATCCACTCCATATATTATATAAACCGTTATTTCTTAATGATATACAATTCACATTGCAGGATTTTGAACTCATTAATAACATGGGCTGTTTTGAGACAAAGAGAGACATTGTTAATAAATAAGAGAGATATTGTTAATAAATAATATGCTAATGAAGATTAAATAATGATTATTAAATAACCAAGGGAATTGTGACTCAGAGGTGACGTAGTTTTCGATTACAGACACAAACGCGCTATCTCCATTATAATCATATTTTTACCATCCTCTTTCTCATCATCATCTTCCTTTTTTCTCCTCATTTTTCTTCTTCTTCTTGTTTGACCTTTTTTTTCCTTTTTAGTATTCTTTTCCTTCGCTGCTTTTTCTCCTTTGTCTCCATAAAGTGATATAAAGTTCGCCTCCTGAAGTACACCACACCAACTAGTCTCTGAGCACTTTGGATCTAACAGGCAAGCGAATGCTACAGCCAATGATAGGGGAGGTTGATCACTAATGTTACCATCTCCGCCTTAGTCGTGAGACGTGCGTGGCCAGTCGTACATTACCGGGGGAGGGACAAAAGTCAACTACATCTGGACACCCGTCACAAACTTCGCCTTCTTCAACATACATCTTTCATCCCACCCCCTCCTTCGATCCCAAAGCAATTTTAAAACCGGTTGCAATGGTGTCCGTAAGATTTTTTCTTCTGGGGATTTTTACTTGAATGTTCTATAAAACATAATCAGAAAATAAATAAAAGAAACCAAGACAAAGCCAAGCGATTCTCAGGGTGCTAAAATTCCTATAAAAAGGGTGCTTTAGCGTGCGCCAGTAGGTATATAGCAACCATTCGAATTAACTAAGGCCAGGAGTGGACATTCGCCCCTTAAGTGATATGAAATTTGAATTTCTTCTCTAAAATAAAAATGGGTAAAAGAATAATTATATATATATATATATATATATATATATATATATATATATAAAAGTGTTGTTCTGGTTCTAACTTTCAATTAAGCACATATCCTCCAAAAATTGTCGGCCATATCAAATAAACACATTGTTTGTTTACTTACTCTTATATATATATATATATATATATATATATATATATATATATATAGGTAGGAGTCATATATAGTTGGGCTGACCTAGTCTGTTCAATATCCTTGCATATGCTCTGCAAAATAGTGACATCAAAATGCCATATTATGAATTTTTTTACTGATAAAAATCAGAATGTGTACTACGATTGTTCAGTGCTGCAGAGGCAAGAGTTCGAATCCATTTAAAATTTCCATTTTTAAATGTTGACTTCTTCAATGGAGAATTGTGGAAAAAATCTTCTTAACTTATCACTCCCCCTTATTTGATATTTGATATTAAGACGAAGATAGAATAAATTTTTCACACCAACCTTATCTCGTTATCTTTCATTGAAGTCTGAGTGACAAGAAGTCGCCACAGGTCTCCAGGACTCTTCTGAGTATTCTACCCGATCTTAACAATACTCTGGTCTGGATGGTCTTGATTCTTCTAATCTACAATTTCTCCAGTATTTTCTCAAAACCATTCGGGACCGTTCCAAGAACACCAACTACAATTGGTATTACGTTCACCTTCATGTTCCACAGTTATTTCACTTCTCTTGTGGGTTATGGCAAGTCCCAACCCTTTTTATCATATGGGTGCTAGAAGGCGTTGACTGAGCGTCTACATGTCCTGGGAATGACGGTAATCTCTATCTGATGGTGAGGTTCCAGTTTTGCAGGTTTGGGAAATGTGGAGCACCCTTTCATCACCATTGCTCCCTGGTCCACTCTGACACGGAGTGGTAGTACCTGTTAGTGTCCCATCTATGGGTTAAATAGAAAAACATGAGTTTATAAACAAAATTGTATTATGCATTAAGAATGAATTTATTTCACAACTTTGTCGGCATTAAATGACCCACTGAAGTTGATATGCCGTAAAACAAAACAAACCAAACCAATTCTCTTGTAGGACCCAATTATTGGTCTCTCTTTTCATTTTCTTTCATTTTTACTATTGATAACAATCACAACAAATCAATCAGGTCTATAACCTTCGACATGGAAATGTTTTTTTTTTAATAACAATTTTGTAGTATGATCAAAGTTTAGTTATTGCATAATTCCCAGTCGATCCCCTTTCCACCCCAGTCGTTCACAGTCTTGTACTCTCTTTGTGCCAATTTGATACACTCTCTTATTATGTGATTAATAGTAACGTATTTGTCTCCACACGTATAATAATTGCTATTCTGTTGCGTCTTATCAATTTTAACTTTGATGTAAGTAAAAGTAATGTCGTCGGGGCGGCCTTAAGTCGGTATCAGCCAGTCAGCGAGGGAGTCTATTTTTTTACTTGCGCTAGACCAGGGATATTGTCTTTGCGTTTGAGGTGGAGCACCATACCTACCTTCAGCTCCTTACTTTACCGCACAGATCCCTGTGCTACTCATACGCTAAGTTGGCGAGGACCGGTATCGAACTAGGAACCTTATGGTTTCTAGTCGAACGCTCTATCGACTGAGCTAACCCGGCCTCCTGTTTAGTGATTTCTTTCTTTCCTTCCCATTTCTATTTTCTAGTTTTTGTCATTCTTCTATTTGTCCATAATTAGGTAAATACCAGGATCTTGCCAAAGAGCAGGAAAATATATAGAACATGAAGGTTTCAGTGATACCAATCATCGTCAAAGACCTTGGAACACATCTTGAATAACCTGGCGACCTAGAAAAAAATTGAGACTCCAGTGAAAGACCACCAGCTAGTGCTGATATAAAATAAAATCTCGCATGAGAGCACAACCACTCCGTACGAGCCAGATGCGACACAAGGGCAATTTATAAAGCTGTTAACTGTTTTTCCTTCATCTAGTCTGTTTGTCTAATCAAAGTTAAAGAACTCAGTTTGCCCTACTATTTACTCATAGATGGAGGGGAAATATTTGGATTGATACCCTTCCCAAGGGTATTAGCACTATGTGAAATGTAAACATCCTCATCCAAGAATTGAACCCGGGTGGACAGGTCCATTTCCTAAGACTCTAACCATTACACCATGCGCATGTCATATATTGGATTTTGCTGTATCAGCAAGCCACAGAGTGAAAGTGAAAGAAGGCGAAAAGCTGGAAAAATACACGGATCCTGCCAGAGGGCAGAAAAGGCTGTGGAATATGAAAGTGAAAGTAATACCAATCGTAGTCCGACCCCTTGGAATCTAGAAAAAAGACTCAAAGAACTGGCGATTTTTGCCTTTAGTTTTATTGGCACCGTTCCAAAGAACTATATTTTCTGATGATGAATTCAGTAATACAACTTTTTTTTTATTCACGAGGATTTGAACGCGGGTCTCCGAGTCCATTTCTTACGAATATAACCATTATTCCACGCACATTTAAGTAGATTAGATTTCCGATATCGTACATCTAGCAGAATGGCTGATTGTCTGTGAGGGCCACGAGTGATGTTTCATTTCCATACGACCCGTTCAGAAGATACGGGTCATTTAGATGAACCAACGATATGACCTCGTTAACGTCCTTGGTTTTCTCTGTAGATTATTTACTAAACAAACAGAGAAACGCTTTAAACATAGAACGTACTAGGTACTGGCAAACTGAGCCTAAAATGCGTTTTTGACAAAATGACTTTAGCCCCCCCCCCTACAGAAAATAATTTACCAAAAGTCAGGGAAATATCAGATTTTAATGAAATTTTCAGTGTTTATTTATCAATGAATGATCTTTATAATGCATTATTTATTTTATTTCAAAACTTTCTAATTTTTTTTTTCAGGTCACTTATTTTTGACCTCCCCCTTATGTTGGGGGCGTAACTTTTTTTTCGAGCTGGTCTTAGAGTTTTCTAATTACAGTATAAATAATGAGATAAAAGACCGAACTTATGAATAGAAACAAAAATTTTTTCACGGTAGCTTTTCTATGAGAAAATAAGTACCGAAAATTGAAAAATAAAATGTAAAAACATAATAAATAATTAATTTTTTGGAGATTTCTTTTTTACTCATTTCGATAATTATTTAATTGGCTATTATCTTATAAAAGAAAAAATTATACATTGATATATTTTCTGCTTAAAAGGTGGGGGGGGGACATTTTCAATACAGTTTTTCTTCAAAACTTATTACTTTATGTGTCTAAAATAAGGTTTGCAGTAAATAGATATTCATTTCTAGAATCTAAAAATATAACATTTTAAACTGAACATCAGGCTTTTCACATTTTAAATGAATTTCATATATTAATTTTACATAGCAAAAATACTAAATTAAAGTTTTGAAATGAAATAACTGATGCATTATAAAATTCTTTAATTAATAAATCAATACTGAAAATTTCATTAAAATCGGATAATTACCTGATTTTTGGTAATTTTTTTGCAATCGCGAATGTTACATAAAAATTGTAAACAAGCGCGTAAAACCATTGAAAAATAGACAATGGCGGATCGCGTCGAAATTGACCAAAACAAATCCCTTTAAATGTATTAAAAATAAACTGCATATGTAATTATATTTTTTTTTTTTTATCGATTTAGACAAAGTTTGACCTTAAATAATAGATTTAATTATTTTTAATTCGCTTTTAAAATTCGTAGTAGACGACAAAAATGCCAGTCCCTAGAACGTACTGATTGCGACTTAAACTCACAAAGATGAAAACCTTCGTTATCTCCTCATTGAAGTAAGGACGGGTTTAGTATCCATGTGTTTGTATTTCTAGTTTACTGTTTCTTTTCTCGTATGAATTGTATTCAATATTGGGAAATTAGTTCTGTTTCGCAATTTAATATCTATTAATAATGGAGATTCGCTTTCGGTTTTTGTCTGTAACAAAAACTACGTCACTGCTTACGTCACTATACCCGAAATCGTTATAACAGAATAGATACTCTCAAAATTTGAGCATGCAACATTAGACAGTCCTCATTGTTTTTTAAAACAAGTTTTAATAGATACATCCCCAGTATCATATATTTATATATATTTTGTTTTATTTTAATAGATATTCAAAGTTAATAGAACTTAGTTTTGATTTCAAATTGTTTTATTTTTTTACTCCTTTAATAAATTTGATGATTTCATAATTTATGATTCAAACTCTCCGACATTTAATTTTTAACTTCCACCTCCTCAAGCAATATCTTTCAAAAATGTATTTTTACATCGCCCGGAGGGTGTATTTTATTTTGCTAGTTCAGTTAATTCATTTGGGGCAAATGAAAATTAAATTTGATTACAAGGGGTGCATGAATAAGTATTTATTCAACCCGTTCGCCTCGGGTAGGATGTGACACAATGTTACAAGCATTCAGCGAAGATCGAACTCATTATTATTCATAATTCAGTGGTATTGAGTCTGAAGGACATGACTGCTAACCATTAGACCAAGATGGAATGCTCTTTTTACCCAACCCGTTTGCCCCAGGTAAGATATGACACAAGGTCACAAGTATCGGGCATCCAACAAGGGTTGAACTCGCTATTTACTAGTAATTGATCTGCGAGACTAGTTTGCAAAATATTACACGACGATGGGACGTACAGTGAGGATATGAAGTATAACATTTGAGAAGGTCTGATTTAGATGGTCGAAGCCAAGCTGTTTGTGTAATTCCTATTGTATTGCTGTTCCTACCCTATCGTATATGTTTTTGTATGCCTTTAGTCAGTCTGCTGCAACTTCTTGTACAGTCTTTTTCTCTGCTTTGTTTGTGGAGGGAGTATAAATCTTTTTTGTTTGTTTTTTCGATTTTGATTTGATACTTATCTTGATACATATGTTCTCGGCTTTTATCATTTGACATTATATCATAACCTAATTTATTTATGTTGTTGTTAATCTTTCAGGGTGGGCGTGGTGAGGAAGATGCGATTTGGGACTTTTTATAAGTGATTTCCGGTCCTCATTTGAATTCCAAACATTTAGGCGGATGTTATTACTCACATATTTTCACCGTCTTTTAACCTCACCTATAATATCTTGAGGTATTTTCTCTTGACTTTCACTATTATTATTATTATTATTATTATTATTATATTATTCCTTTTGAGTTTTTCACATCAGCGTTAGCTGATGGTATTTCACTGGAGTCTGAGTGACAGCAAGTCTCCTTAGGTCTCCAGGACTCTTCTGAGTATTCTGGCAGATTGCAGCAGTGCAGTGTTCTGAATGGTTTCAGCCCTTCCTCTGATTTCCAAACATTCCAGACCCTTTTCCAATCCTTTTGGGACTGTTCCAAGTGCACCAACTACAATTGGTATCACCTTCATTTTTATTATTATTATTATTATTATTATTATTATTATTATTATTATTATTATTATTCACTTCTTTTGAGTTTTTCACATCAGCGTTAGCTGATGGTATTTCACTGGAGTCTGAATGATAACAAGTCACCGCGGATCTCCAGGACTCTTCTGGGTATTCTGGCAGGTTGCAGCAGTGCAGTATTCTGGATGGTCTCAATTCTCCCTCTGATTTCTAGATTTTCCACCGTCCTGTCGGCTGGGGCGTTAGAATGCACCAACTGCACCTCTGCAGAGGGGTACCTGTTGGTCGTGGGTGGCGACCAGTGATGCTTAAGGATAGAACCCAAGTGGATGAGCCTGACTTGCAATACTCCACTTTGGCCCTATCTTGGGCTAGACGGGCGGTCGGAGAGGCCCCCTCGGATCAATCGGCTAGTCACGTCAAGCCCAAGCACCTATATGATTGCCCAATCCTATTGCCCTTACGGCAAATCCCAACCCTTTTTATCATATGGGTGCTAGAAGGCGGTGACTGCGGGTCTACATGTCCTGGGAATGACGTTAAACTCTATCTGAAGTCTGGTTTTCTTGTTGGGATAAGGTGATCCGTTTTTATCTCAAAGTCCCAGTTTTTTCCCAAGAAGCTATACCAGCAGAAGCTGATGGTTCCACTGGAGTCTGAGTGACAGCAAATCTCTCGGGTTTAAGAATACTCTTCTGAGTATTCTAGCCAATCAAACAATGCTGTTGTTTGGATGGTCTCAATTATTCCTCTGATTTCCAATTTTCCAGTCTGTTTTCAATCTTGGGGGCCGTTCCAAGGACACCAACTACAATTGGTATCCCTTTCAATTGTTTAATACCAGCTCTCACTGGTGGCTTTTCACTGGAGTTTGAGCGACAGCAAAACCCCTCAAATCTCCATGACACTTATAAGTATTCTGGATGATTTTAGGAATACTGTGGTCTAGATGGACTCGATTCGTTCTCTCACCTCCAGTTCATTCAATCTCTTTGTCCAGGGACTGTTTAAAGATCTACAACTATGATTGTTATCACGGTCATCATCATCTTTCCCAACTTTTTCAGTCAAGTTAAAGTATTTGTTCAGATTTTTGTTTTGATTCACATTGTAACGGCAAAATCCATCAAAATTAATTTTCTTCTTGTTAATTAATGCCATGTCTGGTCTTCTATCCGAGATTGGGTAATCTGTTTGTATCTTAAAATCCCAGATAATTTTGGGGGTTTAATTTTCTAGGACAGATTCTGGTTTGTTGCGTATACCGTTTGTCTGTATGGTCAGATATCAGTGTCTTGCACAATTCTCAGGGAATCACCTTTCTCACTCTCTGTTCTCTTGTTTATATTTTCTATTGCTGCGTTCACAATTCTGACGAGTCCATTTACTCCTTCTTTTCTTGATGCATAGAGTTTGTCTATAATTTCTCTCGGTTATAAGGCTTAGCATCGTCTTCAATTTCCTTGCTCTATGGTCCATATTTCTGAGTTCCTATCTTGTCTGTTTTAAAAAGGTCCAGAGTATATTTCAATTGGGACTGTCCACGTTTTTATTCCTTTAATTAGATTTCTGCAGCGAAATTTTTGATTCAAGAAGTTTTCTTGTTCTTTTGAGGCGCTCCTTTCATACATTTTTTCTCTCTGTTTGCTTGATGGTGTCCACTTCTAATATTCCAAGCTATTTTTCTTTTTCTCCCATTGTAATGATGTTTTTTTCTGATTTGGCAGTTCTATTCATTCAGTTGTTTCTTTTTTCCTTTTTTTATTAAAAGTATAGATCATTTTTTCAATTCAGAATCCTATTCCTCTATCTTGGTTGAAGATTATGATAGTTCGCATTAAGGAATTCTAATTACTTTTTACTCTTGGCAAAGATATTAACATCATCCATGATACATGAGGTGGTTTATCTTTTCTTGCGATCAAGTCGATCTGTAGTCGCTTTTGTATTTCTTACTATATATGTATTTACTTAACCCCTATGTACGATCGGAAGGCGACACAAGGTCAGTTTTTTTAAAGCGAAACAGCACCCCACACAAAAGCAGCTTACGAACAATTACCTCCCCCCATCACACAAACTATTCGCGTAAGACGAACGAGACATGCTGAATACTGTTGGAGAAGCAAGGACGAACTCATAAGTGAATTTCTCCGGGGGAAGTCTACATATGGACACGCCAGTGTGAGCCGTCCAGTAAGGACCTATATATATTTACCAGACCCTCCGCACGAGTAGGATGCGACACAAGGTCAATTTCTTAAGCGGAGTTCAACAGGTTTGAATTCAGAGTGTTCTTTCTCCTAGACTGGTTACCTAGCCATGGTTAAAGAGCCCAGTCTGTCCTGCTATTTATCCATAGCCGAGGGAGCGCTAAGTGAAATGCAATTACCACATCCAGGATTTGAACTCGGGGCGATGAGTCTATTTCCTATGACTTTAACCATTACACCACGCGCTTCCTACAAAGAACTATATAGATCAGCTAAGTGTAGATTTTAGATGCTGCACAGAGGACCTCCCGGAGGCGATAGGAATTTTATAATCAGGCATTTGTGGGTCTTTAAGTGGCTAAGGTGATGGATTTCGAAATCATAGTAAGCGAGTTCAAACTCCATACCATTGGGAAAGGTATGAACCTCTGCATCTCCAAACCATTGGTTAAATAGTAGCACTGCTGTTTTTTCTACAAGTATGGCTTTGGCATTAAATAACCCACGAAGGTTGATAAGCCCTTAAACATAGAAAGCAAAAGAAAACATTCGAAGTCAAACCTTTGAATGAGAAAAATCACCTTTTTGTTTATATATATATATATATATATACTAGGGTAAGTAAAAAAAGGAATGCCATGTTCTTTATTTCATGTGAAGTTTTTTTTTTATAAAACTAAGGCCTACATTGAAACCCTAACGAGGCTCAAAGAAAGAATCCGACGAGTAAGACCCAACTCCTCTTTCTGCATGAAAATGCTCGACCACACACATGCATCAGGACAAGGGAGGGAATCGCTCATTCGAGTCGACAACTTTACCGTATCCTCCATACTTACCAGATTTAGCGCCTTCAGACTATCATCTCTTCGCCTTCATGAAAGAGGTTTTGAGAGGTAAAGATTATTCCAGTGTCGAGGAAGTGAAATCTGTTGTGAAGAAATGGCTCAAAGAACAGTCAACAGAATTTTACAGGACAGGGATACATTCGTAGCTGGAACATTGCTATTGAGAGAAACAGTGACTATGTGGAGAAATAGGGATGTGATCCGCAGAGGACCAGCTTCATTTTGATGTATGATACATGTTCCTGTGTTGGTAATTATACCTGTCCTAAACAAAATGGATTTACTTTTTTACTAACCTTCGAATATATATATATATGAGAGAGAGAGAGAGAGAGAGAGAGAGAGAGAGAGAGAGAGAGAGAGAGGGGGGAGAAAAGGAAGAGAGATATCGCGTGGTGTAATAGTTAGCAAACTATTATTAGTGACTTTGATTCTCACTGGTTGCCCCATACATCCGGTCTTGTCTTACAACTAAGCAATGTTTAGTAAGTAACTATACGTGCGAGCGCGCGCGAGCACGTGTGTGTGTGTGTAAGGCACAATGGTGTGGTTAGTGAAGTAAGCTACTGAAGAGTATGTTTCTCACTGAGTACCCAATACTTCAGTCCTTGTGTCCCATCTAAAGTGAGCATATATATATATATATATATATATATATATATATATATATATAAAGAATATGTAAAATCGGTTCTTTTGTTTTCTCAGAAATAGGCCAGATGTTGCAAGCGAGTTCTCTTCCCAGGAGCCCCACCGTCGCCCTCACTACTCCCCCTAAATTGTCCCTTCTCTACCCTCGAAAATAAACAACACTCCATAACTCCATGCCCACAACCTTTATTATTTTTTATTCTCGTTTTTATTATCCTAGAAACACATTTACCTCCTTCGCGTTCTAAAAGATGCACCCCCTGCTCCCCTCCCCCATTCACATCTACCCCCCACCCCCCGGCTTGATAAATAAAAGAAAATAAAATAAAAGCTGGGCGTGATCAACCTCACCATCAATTTTTCTTGCCTTTATTTGCCTTTTTTTTTGTTTTTGTTTTTTTCACCCGTAATGACTGATGGAACCCCCCGTGGGGGGTGAGGTTACTTGTCGAGTGGAAATTCAGAATTCAGCAAATCACAAGAAAAGAAAGTTATGTGAGAAGAGAAGATATTATAAAAAAAAAATTGTACCCCTCCCACCCCACAAATAACGTCACCCCACCCATACTCCCCCAAAATCGCCCCCTTCCGACCCCAGGAATAAATAAATAAGAAATAAAAATTCCGTTTCTAGAGAGAGAATCGCAGACACCAAATAGGAGTAAAATTAGATCCGTCTTTAAGAATTTTCTTCTATAAAATGCTAGAAAGATAATTTGAGAATTCAGTGACATGTCTGGCATGAGGACACGCCTTTCAGTGAATGATGAATTCATAAGGACAGAGACAAGCCGCTATTTCTATAAATACTTTCCAGGAAGTAGCAGCAGGTTGCTCATATATCTCTTGTTAGTGAAGACAGATGGAGAATGCTCTAAAAGAATAAAAGTCAAAATAAAATAAAAACAAGACATAATCTACTATAGAGACATCATGAACAATCATTTCATGACTCAAAATAAAAGGTCGACTTATACACGAGTCAGTAAAAGTAAGTAAGACAGTGGGTGACTATCCCCTTTTCACTAGCGCTACACCAAGGAAATTATTCTAGCATCTGAGGTGGAGCGCCACACCTACCATCAGCTCCTCACTTTATAGCACAGATCCCTGTGCTACTCATGCGCTGAGTTGGCGAGGGCCGGTATCGAACCAAGAACCTTGCCTAACGCTCTACCGACTGAGCAAAACCTGCCCTGAAGATAGAAATACTTGATATCATATAACTCTGCAAACAAATGATTATAGACAAATAAAAAGTGTAATCAAAAAATGCAATAGAATATTAGAAATATAGTTATAATTACAATTTTAAATTTTAAATTCCTATATCGGTATTAAATAACCCACTAGGAGTTGATATGCCTTTAAACAAATAAACCAAACCAAAATTTTACAAAGTAATCAAATTCCGGGATTAAAAAAACCCACAAGGAGTTAATATGCCGTTAATAATGAATTAATTATTCTCCAACAAATATGGGGGAGTACCCGTGGTGTAATGGCTAACGCGTTGGTCTACGACATCGTAGTAAGCAAGTTCGAACTTCAGTCACTCTGTCACGTTCTCTTTTGGACTAATACCCTTCTGAAAGATATAAACCCACTCATCCCCCAAATATGGATTAAATAGTACCCCTACGGTTCTTCTACAAGGATGCCTTTGGCATTAAATAACCCACGAAGGTTGATATGCCATTAAACAAAGAATGCAAAGCAAACCAACAAAACCTTGATGACCTTGATTAACTCGATCTACACATGAGTCTATTTGGCTTCTGCTGGATGGTTGGCGAGGGGTTGTCATTGATATCCGTGCAGCCAGTACGAGTTGATGATGAAGATGCAGTTTATGTTGTATATTCTTCTTTTTACTTTCTTACTTCTATTTTTCTTCTGTTCATCTTTTCTATCTGACGTTCTTCTTCCAGCGTCTGGACCTAGTCTTGGGGACTTCGTGTCTGGTCTTCTATTTCTCTGTTCTTGCTGGTTGATTGTACTTGATTCATTTCTTCTAGGTCAGTCTTGTTGCCAAGACATTAATCAACCACAAAACCATATTATTTAATTAAACTTTTATTTCTTAATTAAACATGTTTCATCTGAACTAACATAGCGCGCGTATGCAGTGAGCTTCAGCTAAGGTAGAAACATCTTCTCTGCCTGACGTCCAAACTGAAACTAAGGACCCAAACAGGTCCCACGTGACTTCACGTATTTCGCGGGCTTTCTGTAATATTCCAAAGAAAGTCCCGCCCGTGATATGAAAAGGGCCATCCCCTCAGAAATACAGGGGGTTGACAATAATCTTATGCAACCGCATAGATTATGTAACATTTAGTGTCTTTGGGGCAGGGGTCTTGCCTCTCTGCAGTGGATACCGTTTAAATCCTGATGACAAGTTGGGATTAAAAAGGGGACAAGAAACATTTAAATAGAATTTTGTTTTCATATTTTACATTTTGTATTCTCAGTCCCAAAATATAATTTTCCTTCATTAAATTTGTAATTTTTTTTCCTTGTTTTATAATCTATATATTGATACATTTTTGTGTCATGTTGTCACCCCCTCAGATGAATAAGGGGCCATTCTGTTTTGATTATGAGGAAAGAAAGGGAATAAAAGAGAGGTGGGGGGAGAGAGAGGGGGGTAAGGATAATCCTTGTATTTGTCTATTTCAATGAAAAGAATGTATAAGACATGAATGTGGATATTTGAATGTTATGCCTTGTTGTCACCTCGGATAAAAATGGACCATTCTGTTTTGATTATGATGAAAGAAAGGGAATAAAAGAACATGCTACACAGGCATAAACTTAGAGAAGTTACAGGTAGTTGTTGGCTGGTTGGTTGTTTTAAGGGCCGGTTTAGCTCAGTCGGTAGTGTGTTCGGCTAAGAATCACAAGGTTCTTGTTTCGATACCGGCACTTGCCAACTCAGCGCATGAGTAGCACAGGGATCTGTGCTATAAAGCGAGAAGTTGATGTTAGGTGTGGTGCTCCACCTCATATGCTAAAATAATCTCCTTGGTGTAGCGTTATTGAAAAGGGGATAGGTTCCCTCGCTGTCTGGCTGATACCTACATTAGGCCGCCCCGACGACTTTACTTTTAATACCGAATCAAATTATTTTGATATGTGGTTACTTACAGTACCTGCTGGTCACCAATGTAACTACTGAACAGGCCCACGGCTGCTTAACTTCTGCATCCAACGTGACTTCGTTGCTAGTAGTGGTGAAAAGAATCCTGCCAGAACGAGATGCAATATGACAAAGCGCACATTGGGTAAGGATTAGAGCCTTTTGCCAAACTTGAGGGTCGCCGATACATTTACATAAAATTGGCTGGTTTCGCCGCAGCCCAAGTTGGAATTTGTGTTTCAATTTGGGCGATCATTTACTGTCCGGAAAGTGAACGACAGAAGTGATTTGATTATCGACGAGATTATTACCCTGGCCGTCAAGCCCCACCTCCCCCTTTGTTGATGGCTTATCTTCCAGGGGCGTAAATCTCTCTGGCTTCCAAGATTCTAATGGAGATTGCGATGTGCACGTGCAACCCCCTGTGTGTGGGTGTGCAACCAGGCCAAGGGGTATGGGCGTGGTGCGTAAATGTACCAAGCGTATTTTATCTATATTGCCATCTGTACATGTCTTTGATATACAAATATATATATATATATATATATAGGGGGGGGGGCGTATATATATATATATATATATATATATATATATATATATATATAAAATGAGTGTTTATAGAGAGGTTTTTGAAAACATTTACCTTAGGTTTCTGGCTAATGCCATCATCAGAATGTTATACCTCTCGTGTTGGTAAACAAACAAATCATATTTCGGTTGGAAAAGGGACGCTTTCATTTTTTTAAAAATAAGGTCCACAAAGTTATCTCCCATTGATTGTTCACAAAAAATACCCGATTTTTTTCTTTCCATGCGGAAATCAACATAAAAATATTTTATATATATATATATATATATATATATATATATATACATTTTTGGATGTTTGTTTTTTAGAAGCATTGTTGAATAAAGTATATATTATTATTTATATTTTGCTTGAAGGCAATTACAATGCGTATATCGCATAACATTCGATAATTATAGAAAATAATCATGACAAGTGAATCTCGGCAAAGAACTGTTCGGTGTGTAGAACATCGTACAGACTGTTTCAACTTTATTAAGTCTCATCAGTGATGTATACTAACGATTTCCCTCCGACAGAAATATAATTATCGAATTTTATGCGATATACACATTGTAATTGCCTTCAAGCAAAATATAAATAATAATAATTATATATATATATATATATATATATATATATATATATATATATATACATTGTTACCCTGACTTACGAGTGCCACAACTTAAGGGTTTTCCTAATTACAAGATGTCACTCAATCGATCTTTTTGCTTTGTGTTGAGAGCTAAAATTTGAGGAACGAGCGAGCTTCGGATACGATTATGTTAACAAGCGTATCAGTCGAACTCTTATTTCTTAAGAGTGTCATCACCTCAGCTAAATAATGAGCAATTATAAAGAAAAAAATGGAAGAAAAGTGACACACTACACAGAAAGATACAATAAAAAGAAGAAAGGGGTGAGTGCGGGGAATCGATAACACTTATCTATTTCAATCAACATAATGAAAGGATGAAAAGAAGGAAAGAAAGAAGAAAAAAGGGTAAGAGAATTAAATCAAGATCATTATGCTTTTTACATATTGGAATATTTTGCAAAACCTCATACCTAAACAAATCAAACATTGTTTGTTTGTTTGTTTGTTTGTTTTGTTTTACGGCATATCAACCTCAGTGGGTCATTTAATGCCGATAAAGTTTTGAAATAAATCAATTCTTAATGGATAATACAATTTTTTTATAATACATTTTTCTATTTAACCCATAGATGGGGCTCTAACAGGTACTACCACTCCGGATCAGAGTGGACCAGGGAGCAATGGTGATGAAGGGGTGCTCCACATTCCCCAAACCTCCAAAACTGGAACCTCACCATCAGATAGAGTTTAACGTCATTCCCAGGACATGTAGACCCGCAGCCACCGCCTTCTAGCACCCATATGATAAAAAGGGGTTGGGGTTGCCATAAGGGCAATAGGGTTGGGAAAATCATATAGGTCAAACATTGTAATAATCAGATTGTCATACTTTGGTATATCCTATAGGGATTGGCCCCTATATTTTTACGGCATGTGGAATTGAATAAGTTAAAATAATGAAGTTTTCTTAAATAACTAGTTTTACAATTGTATGTCATGAGTTTAGAATTAGGTAAACAAAAGAGAATCGAAATAAAATTAGATTGGAAATATTTTAGAAACAATAGATAATTGTTTACAATGTAGATAATCTAAGGACAAAGGATTGTTTACAAACGAGAAATAATAGTTGAAAAGTCCAATGATAATATTTATATCAATAGAAAACTGAACGGTCATTGGAATGCCACAAGTAACAGAATCAGCTGATATTTGAACATTCCGATGGCAATATCTACGTCATTAGAAAACTGCCGATATTCAATGGAATGCACAAAGATCAGTCGATTTTTGCAGAACAATTAAAATTATAAAAAGGCCCATAGAGCTGAAAAACTACAGTGGGAGCTTACGCTCTTCCCGACTCGACAGAGTTGGGGCGAATGCCCTCTAACTCGACAGTAGGAGCAAAAGTTCTCCCCCAACATCGACACAATGGGGAGAAGTCGCTGCCCGAAGACACAAAATGATATATCAGGTTGGTCTTGTATTTTCGTTTCCAATTCCCTCTCTCGCTCGCTCAACAACAACAAATTTCAATCACAAGTTTCAATCACAGACAAAACTGCTACAATATTGACACAACCAATCGCACAAATATAAAAATACATGTCACACTTGTCACACACAACTACGTACAGACACATACAGTCGGCAACACCACTAAAAGAACAATTGAATATACCAATTGTAAATTAATGTATATAAAGTTTGTTTCTTTTATCAATTTTGTCTTCTTCTTTTGTTTTCTACGGAAACTACATTTCTGTAGTCTTATACATTTAAATTGTGGGGATCAAAACTCGGATCTTCTTCAACTCCTCAACTAAACACTCACCAAACAACAACGGTCCCTACAATCCACAGGGCCTGCTAGTACCTCAATAATGTTTATGTAGGCGCACGTAACGGTTATCTTTGTAGAATCGGTGACCCGAGTTCAAATCCTATACGAGGCCATTTTACTTTGTTACGAATATAGTGGCCATCCTTTAGGCTTCAAGAAAAAGCGCTTGTCCAGCGGAGGGCCTTTGTGTTAAGCAGAGCGCAGTTTCGATCTATGGGTAAAAAATCCTTTGGTTGTTCCTTGGTGCTCCTCCGTATTGCAAGTTCTTCGTCAATGATTGCAAATGGACGTTGCTCAGTATCAGTGATTAAGTAGTCAACCGGGCTGTTGATTGGTTAAGGTTTAAACCACATAACTCGCTTAGTCTATAAATTTAAGTGGTGTATTGTAGCACGGCTTATATACCACAAAATAAGCCAACATACTTCACGCTAATACCCTTGGAATAAGCATGAATCCATCTGTCCCCTAGATGAATAGTGTTGCATAGACTCGTTAATACTTATATTGTATATATATATATATATATATATATATATATATATATATATATATATATATATATCTTCTATGCTGGCCGGATTGGGTTAGATTGACTTTTTCATCTGGGTCTTATTGGGTTTCGTTTTTATTGTTCATCTTCTGTTCTTTCTTATTTATGAACACCAAGATATAGTTCAAATTTTATGTCTTTTATTTGCCCAAGACCCATAATCTCACGCGTGAAGAATAGCCGTTACACGTCTGACCAGGAAGACGCTGGAGACTAATCTGCCAAAACAAATAAACTTTCTCTCGGACTAATAACCAAACCAACCAATAAGAGAACTGCTCCCAGGTCAATCATGGATCAACTACCTGTTTATCACACTCATATGAACTTCTTATGGGTTCTTAGATTCAATCGTTGTTTTTAAATTCTACACTACATTACAAAATGAATAGACCAATCTATTTATTAAGTAAATTATGTTGTGTGCTGGCATCAAATTCTATATGTTATATAGCGGCTTCTTCTTTACGTTGTTAAATCGCGTATCCGTATACGTAGCGGGTATGGTCACAGTACCCAAAGCGATGTATGTTAGTAGTCAGCTACGACCGACTACTGGACTTCAATAACAACAGATTCGTATGTACAAAAGAGGACCCTTCTTTATTTTCTTCGGTGTGTGGGTGGTGAAGGCATGGAGCTAACAATGAGTGCACGAGGGGTGGTTGCTGACGGGACACGTGAAGTGTCCTTTCCGCTGTCGGCCTGCGTCTGAGTCTGTCGGCTTGACCCTCTGGGTTTTTGTATTGACGACACGCCTACACATCTTTATCTTTTTGATCTGATAACGGACCTTTGTTATATATTTCTTTTATCTTCACCCTGCTTCCTTGACCGGAAACTATCTCGTCCGCTTTCTCTTTCTTTTTGAATATATATTTTTATCTTTCTCTTTGTCCCTCAGCCGGAAGTTCCATCTTCCGGGCGAGGACAATACAACAATTAGAGTAAATCAGATTTGCCTGTTTAACCGTGGTTAGACGACCAGGCTAAAAGAAAGAAATCTCTGAATTCAAACCAGCTTTATTCCACTAAAAATTAATCTTATGACTCACCCTTCTCGCAGCAAAGGGGTTGGGTAAATACATACCTCAATAATGATTACTAAAAATTAAGATTTATCAGCAATTTAATCAATATGTTGTTTAGATGGGCGGAGACAAATGAAATACTGATATACAAGTGTCAAGGAGTAATGAGGTATGAATTGTGTGTGGTGGTAGTGTGTGTGTGTGTGTGTGTGTGTGTGTGTGTGTGTGTGTGTGTGTGTGTGTGTGTGTGTGTATCGGTGGAAGAATCCAAATGACGTGCTGATTGTAAAATCATTCCACGTATCTGATAATTCTTAGCCAAAAGTCGACAACCAAATTATACTGTGACGTCAAGAAAGAAAGAAAGAAAAGAAAAGAAAAAGAAAAGAAAGAAAGAAAGAAAGAAAGAAAGAAAAGATACACGAAGAAGGAAGAAAAGGCGAAATGAAGATGAAATGCAAAGAAAGAAAGAAAGAAAGAAAGAAAGACAGTAAAAGAGACAACATGAAGAAGGATAGAAAGGTAAAGTGGAGAGGAAATACAAAAAGAAAGAAGGAAAGAAAAAAAAAAAAGAAGAAAAATACGACATGGAAAAGGAAAGAAAGGTGAAATGAAGCTAAAATAAAGAAACAATGAAGAAAGAAAAAAAGAAAAAAAGATAATAAAGATACAAAATGAAGAAAGAAAGAAGAAAGAAAGAAAGAAAAGAAAGAAAGAAAGAAAAGAAAGAAAGACTGAAAGAAAAGAAAGAAAGAAAATATATAAAATGAAGAAAGAAAGAAAAAAGAAAGAAAAGAAAGAAAAAGAAAAAAAGAAAGAAAAGAAAGAGAGAAAGATAGAGAGTAAAAACGAAGGAAATGTCTTTTTTTTCCCGCCATATCAAAGTTTATGTTTCAAATAAAATCCGACATTAACAACGACACAATGTCGACATTGATGAATGGTTATAGAAACGTTGTTTTTAATGCATCCAATCTGTGTGTACGTTTCTCTCACTTCTTACAGATGTCTACATCTCACCCCCCACCCCCCACACACACACACACTTCGAAGACTTTGGTTCAGTTTCTAGCCTGGACTGAAGACAGAAGGAACATGGTTCAATTTCAACAATCGTACGATAAAACTTTATGAATTTTTTAAATTCTTAAAATTTCAAGCAATCATTGGGGCAGTGCGTGTGGTGTATCAGCGTAAATGCTGGACTGCGACATTGTAGTAAACGTATTTCAAACTCCAGTCACACTATTACGTTCACTTTCGGAACGATACCCATGGGAAAGGTATTAACTCCCTTATTCCCCAGTTATGAGTCAAATAGTACAAACACCGTTCTTCTACAAAAATGGCTTTGGCATTAAATAACACACGAAGGTTGATATGCCATTACATCAAAGAAACCAAACAAAAAAGCAGTCATTAGACAGTGGTTATTTTCTAATTTATATATATATATATATATATATATATATATATATATATATATATACCAACCCCTCCGCACGAGCAGGATGTGACACAAGGTCAATTTCTTAAGCGGAGTTCAACAGGTTTGAATTCAGAGTTTTCCTTCTCCTAGACCGGTTACCTAACCAAGGCTAAAGATCCCAGTCTGTCCTACTATTTACCCATAGATGGAGGAAGAGTAGGATTTATACTTTTCCCAAGGGTATTAGCGCTAAATGAAATGCAATTAGCACGTCCAGGATTTGAACTCGGGGCGACGAGTCCATGTCCCATGACTTTAACCATTACACCACGCGCTTCCTATTATTTATTTATTTAACAAAGCTTCGTTTTTCATTCACTTTTATTTATTCATTTATTTTATTTTATGCTCATTTATTTATTTATCTATTTATTTATAGTGAAAAATAAAAACTACTATTCACCACTCCCTTAGTCACCAAAACTATAACTACTCTAATATCACACTATCTACAGGACTGTAGAATACACCAACTGCACCTCTGCAGAGCCCCACCCCCAATCCCGAATGATTATAATTCTTGTGTTCGTTAATTCAACGTTTCATTCCATTTTAAATCACTCAATATGATTCCCAGATTCCCCCCCAAACGAACGAAACGAGTCCGGATATGTTTGGCTTTTGCGAGGGGGAGGAGTGTGGCGAGTGACCACGGAAATTGAACTCGTCACCTGTTCGTTGCTGAAATGCTGGTGAAATTCCGCACGAGCAGTGCAGAGTAACCCGAATGTAAAGTCTCGTCGTGAGGACTGACGCGTGCTGATGAATGTCGAACGTGCAATTCAGAGTAAGGAGCCCGAATGAAGCACAGCAATTGGGTATTTAAGAACCTGCCCTCCCAGATCGGGGGAAAAAGTCTGCAGTCGGATTTTGGCTGTCGATACGAGTGGAAGAGAAGATATATTTGGATAGTGCTAGTGAGAATACTAGAACTGCTGGGAGAGCAAATCAATTACGTACAACGACTGCTGTGTTTGAAGGTGTCAGGAAGTGAGTAACGTGCTCAGTTGGTAGAGACTGATGCTTCATTTTATTATTTCTTATATCTAAATTTCTGCTGATGCTTTTGTATTACTATTTTGTGCATATTAGACTTTCAGTTATTGCTGATTTTTATACTACAGTATCGCCTTGACTTACAAGTGTCCTAACTTACGAATTTTCCGAGTTGCTGGCTGTCACACGGTTGATTTTTTGCTTTGTGTTGATAGCTATAATTTGAGATACGAGCAAGCTTCAGATACGCTAATATTAGTAATTTCACTAAAAACATTTAAATTTTCAAATTCATTTACGCCTTGAAAAAATAAACATTAGAACATATTACAGTACATAATTCATTACATTCTATTTTTTATACAATACAGTGTTATTTTTCTCATAAAAAAACTAACAAAAAAAGGATTTAGGGGTAGTATTGGAACAGATTAATAGCATTTCAGTTTATTTCAATGGGGAAAATTGATTTGATATACGAGGAAATTGAGTTACAGCGGAATTAATTAAACTTATAAGTCAAGGTAGAACTGGGAGGGCTGGAATGGATTAATTTCAGTTTTAAGTAAAAAATTACGAGGAAATTGAGCAGTTTAAGTCAAAGGTACTACTGTATTTTTGTTAAATATTTCATGTTGTTGATTAGTTCCTAGGAAATGTTTATAAATCAAATTTAAACAGTTTTATATTTTCCTTTTTGGTTTTTACTGCTTTATTAAACAGGGGGAGTAAACCAGATTATATTTCTACCTCTTCGAGTTTTTTTATTCATATTCTTATCATCAAAGACAAGAGTATTCTCCTTATAACCACTATTGTTTAATGGGGTTTCATATTTCTTTTAATCTGTTGAAAAACTCTGTTGTTACTAGAGTTCACAGACAATATATGGCTCACTAACGTCGGACTTGTTTGATTACACTCTGAGGCTGGTTGGACGATGTCTTAATGTAAACAGAGACGCTATTGTGCTTTCCTGTATTGTTTACACTTTTCCTTTTTTTTAAATTGAACGTCACATCCAAAAAGTTGACTTGTTTCATGTTTGCTTTTATTTCAATTCTAAATCCTTCCTCTTTGAATAAGTTTATTATCCTTTTCCTAATTGTCTCCGTTGATTTTTTATTTTACCCTTTAAGGACCAATAATCCATCATCTCTGTACAGTCCAGTATGTCTCTCGTTCGGCCATTTTGTTCAATTGAAATTATTCCAATTAATCCCCGTCTTTTCACTCCATCAAACGTCCAAGTTCCTAAGTCGGTTTCTTTTAATTCAGATATCTTTCTTGTAAAACAATAATATCTTCTTACAATGTTATAGAATCCTTACACTTTTGTTTTTTATATTGATATAATTTTTTGCTATATCCTTAACTTTGTAAGGTATTCCTTCTGTTATTGAAGGGTACATATTAGGCATGTGCATTTTTGTCAGGGAAACAACATTTTTTCAACAATTTTAAAACAATTACCAAAAATCAGGGAATCGTCACATTTTAATGAAATTTTCAGCACTTTATTTATTAAGGACTTAAGTTTATAATGAATATCTTATTTTATTAAAAAGCTTGGAAATATGTTTTTTATCAATCAATACCGCTTTTCAACATCTGGTCATTTGAATAAAATGTTTCCAGTCCCTATTTTGACATTTCTAAAAAATCAAATCCAGAAGACACATTTAGAAATAAAAATGAAAAAATAATTTTCAACACCCGATAAAAAGTTATTACAAAATTTAAAAAATTTAAACTCAATATAATAAAAATAATTTTTATAGCGTGTTTTTTCTCTTTGTTATTTTAAAAACATATTTCTTTGAATTGATGCAAAGAAGTATTTTGTCTGAATCAATTGAACTATTTTTATTCATTCAAAAATTTGATAGTGAATTTTAAACGACTGAAAGGTGTACACAATATTGTTGTCATACATAAAGATTTATGTAATCTATCTAAAAATGTATGATTAAAAATGTGCAGTTTTTGAGCAGCATATTTTCTGAGATTTTTATATATCTAAAAAGTATTACTAACGATTGTTCTTTTTCGTTTACGGAAGACCTACAGTCTTAAAGACTAACTAAGCTTTTCTCTTTTTTACTTCAAAATATCCAGGTTTTTCTTCAAGAAACAGCATTAACTGCTTCAACATGTGTCCTTGTTGTGTTGTTATTTTTTTAACGATTTTTGGCTACGCCGTGCAACTTTAACGAGTTTAATATTCACAAGGTGCCACAGACTTGTGATCTTTGTGACAAAATTAAGATCGGCTGAATATATATATATATATATATATATATATATATATATATATATATATATATATAAGGTTTTACATATCTATTTATTTGGTGACAAAGGAACAGTCGTCACCAAATAAATAGATATGTAAAAGCTTTATATATTTATTTTATTATATTATATAACAGCTCTATTTTATATTGAGCACTCTACCAATAATACTGCGTTTGGCACACCGTTCCAGCAAAAGCTGAAACAGTGACAATTCCACACTATATATATATATAATATAAATCCTATAGACACATCCGATATGCATCTTAGCATGTTATTATATATATATATATATATATATATATATATATATATATATATAACATGCTAAGATGCATATCGGATGTGTCTATAGGATTTATATTATTTCTATTATCATATAAATAATAATAATTACAGATAAATATAGTACCAGAATTAAAAATGCAATGGTGTAATGGTGTAATGGTTAGCAAGCTAGATACATAGATTATTGATGTGTGTTCGATACAGTTTCCGACAAAAAATTATTACCGATTGATACTAAAGTAAAGTAGTTATTATGTTGAGTAATGGATATCGTCGTTGGAAATGGACACAGCAACACAGGTTCAAATCCTGGACGAGGCTGGCTGCATTTTATATATCGCTGATACCACTGAGAAAGGTATGAATCCAACTATTCTCCCTTCAGCTATAGGTAAATAATAGGATAGACTTTGCTATTTGACCGTTGTGTGGCAACCGGTCTAGGAGAAGGAAAACTCTGAATACAAATCTGCTAAATAGCGAGAAAATTTATGGCCCTTAAAATGACCTTGTGTCGCATGTTACTCATGCGGAGGTATGGATATATATATATATATATATATATATGTGTGTGTGTGTGTGTGTGTGTGTGTGTGTGTGCGTGTGTGTGTGTGTGTGAAGAGGTGGAAGTGACTCTGATGGTATGTAGTATATTAAGAAAATTGAAAAAACACAGGTTTAAATAAGTTGAGTGGTAAGTTTATTGGCCGACGCTGCAGTGTTTCGATCTATTAATTAGATGCCCTGAAGATGATCTAATTAATAGATCGAAACACTGCAGCGTCGGCCAATAAAGTTACCACTCCACTTATTTAAACCTGTTTTTTCAATTTTCTTAATATACTACATATATATGTGTGTGTGTGTGTGTGTGTGTGTGTGTGTATGTGTAAGGAACATGTAGAAATGAAATGGTCCCTGTTTAAAGAGAGTGTAGGTATTTACCCAACACGTTCGTAAGATATAACATATGGTTGCAAATATGGGGCATCCAGCGGGGATCAAATTCGCTATTCAGTTCTAATGGATCTGCAAGCCTATTTTGCTAACCCTTATATCACGATGGGACGCCATTTAATTGCTGTGAAGGATCGAAACAATGTAGGGTCGGCTTATAGGAAAAGTTTTAGATTGTGAAGTTTTCCGAATCCTTGTTAAAGAAGAGGTCAGATTTGGGTATTGATATGTCACCAGAGAATTAAACTCTTAATTCTTTGCCTACTTTAAATCACTCACAGCGCCTCTCCTTCCAAACCCAAGCAAAGCACAGAAACTGATGGGTAGTTCATTATAATTCAGCAGAAAGACTCAGATTACAACAATAATAATACTTTATTTGAATAGGTTTTAATTATTTGAAGTGAACTTTGAAATATCCCATCATACAGGTAAAAAGAATACCAGAAAAAAATTGGTACAGCCATGGGGGAAATGTGGTAGGCAAAGAGTTTTTAATTTGGCGTTTAATGAGACGATAGGGGTAATAGAAATATCTAGTCTGTGTTATTTCCTATCAGTCTAACATGATCAAAGGGGAACCACTCTTGACTGATAAATTATTTATTTATTTATTGATCTACTAGAAAAAAGGAAGACGGGGTTAGGGTTAGGGTTTAGGGTTAGGGTGAAGGTTAGGGTTTAGGGTTAGTTTAATGGGAAAATAAATAAATAATTTATCAGTCAAGAGTGGTTCCCTTTGATCATGTTAGACTTATAGGAAATAATCATAGTCTGAGTTTCCAAAGTTTATTTCTTCATATGAACAGACATATTTTGATAGTTAGTCTAGGAAAGGGGAAAACTCGCCTTAAAAACTGACTTTGTGTCACATCCTGTTCCTGCGAATGAGTTGGAACATACATATATTTCCATGCGTATATGTGTACATAAAATTGCTTCTATGTGCGTGTGTGTGTGTGTGTGTGTATGTGTGAGTGTGAGAAAGAGAGACAGACAGACAGACAGAGAGAGAGAGACAGACAGAGAGAGAGAGAGAGAAAGAGCCATAGAGAGAGATGTGTCTGTGTGTTGGGGAGAGGTAGGGGCACTTATAATGCCCATTATAAATATGTTAATCATTGTTTTTTCATTCATTGACACAACTTCCGGTTAATTCCTGTCACAAAACCCCCCAAAAAACAATCCTCCGAGGAATGCCACCATTTTGTGGGTGGCCCACGTTAATTCCCAGCCGCCTTAATTGAAAACATTTACACATGTATTTTTCTTTCTTTTTTTTTTCCTGTCCAAAAAAATCTTTAAGCCGATTTTCTTGAATTTAACGGAGAGACAATTGATGAGACAATTGTCTTAACAGAGAGACACTTGTTTCTCGTTGATGTTTCTCGGAGTTATATTTATCTGTTGTTTGTGTTTAAATAGATTCGTTAAATATTTTAAGATTAGTCACGGTCAAGTCACGCTGAAAGCACTAGACCACCGAAGTTAAGCAGATGTGACCACTTAAGCAATGGCAGATACTGTAACCTGAGTCGTTTGTTTATCAAGAATGACTTGATTCGGCATCAAACCCGAAAGAGAGTTGATATACCGTAAAACAAAACAACCAGCCAACGAAACCAAATCTGCGATTGGTTTGTTTTATTTCTTTAACAGCACATCAATTCCTTATGGGTTATTCAATGCCGAAATTTGATTCATTTCTAAATGTTTGATTACAGGCAGGGCTTAACATTAACGTCGTCCCGTCATCCCGGGGACGATAAAAATTACATCCGGGATGATCAATACGTCATCCGGGACAGTTTGCCGGGGACGGTAAAAATTTTTCCTAAAAGTTAGTACTACATTCCAATATTGGCCGTCCAGTGATTGCCCGAATGCTGACCTCAAAATGAGGCTATCTATTCTCAAAGCCATGTAATGAATAATGGTGGAGGGAGATAGTTTAAAAGGACCGAATTATGTACTACTAACCCTACTCAGGGTAACTTAAAGTAAAAAAGTATTTTTTTAGCTCAAAACACACTAGGAAATGGATTTTTTGTCCAAATATCCAGAATTATCACTGCTTCATTTTTTCTTAATGTTTTATTACATGTTATTATGCTACTGATGACTGACAAGTATAGATGATCATAATAAATTAAAAAAATATATTTTGTTTTCGTGACGGTCCAAACCCCATTCAGGACAGTTGATAATTTTTGTTCTGGACGGTCATGAAAAAAGTTATTGTCGGGGCCTGATTACAGGCATAACTATATTTTCAATATTTCGCTGCATTTTTTCATATTACACTTTTCTATTTGTCTACAATCATCTGATTGCACACAATTAAGGGCTGGGTTAGCTCAGTCGGTAGAGCGTTCGGCTAAAAACCACAAGGTTCCTAGTTCGATACCGGCCCTCGCCAACTCAGCGTATGAGTAGCACAGGGATCTGTGCGGTAAAGTAAGGGGCTGGTGGTAGGTGTGGCACTCCACCTCAGACGCCAAAACAATCTCCTTGGTCTAGCGCTCATGAAAAGGGGATAGACTCCCTCGCTGATTGGCTGATACCGACTTTAGGCTTTAGGAAGCGCGTGGTGTAATGGTTAAAGTCTTGGGAAATGGACTCGTCACCCCGAGTTCAAATCCTGGACGTGGTAATTGCATTTCACTTAGCGCTAATACCCTTGGGAAAGGTATGAATCCCAATCTCCCTCCAGCTATGGGTAAATAGTAGGGCAGAGTGGACTCTTTAACCTTGGTTAGGCAACCGGTCTAGGAGAAGGAAAACTCTGAATTCAAACCTGATAAACTCCGCTTAAGAAATTGACCTTGTGTCGCATCCTGCTCGTGCGGAGTGTTGGTAAATATATATATACTGACTTTAGACCACCCCGACGACTTTATATGATTGATTGATTGATTTTAACGACAGGTCAACTAGTCTAGGGGTATTTCATGCTAATAGGTTATGAATTCGCTTTCATTGTACATTTATAGTTATAGTTGTTTCTTAAGAGGTTAGAACACAATTATTTTGTTTTTTTAATAAATCCTTCCTCTGATTTCCAGACTTTCCAAACCCTTTTGGGACCGTTCCAAGTGCACCAACTACAATTGGTATCACTTTGACTTTGATATTCCATAACTTTTTCAGTTCTCTGGCAAGGTCCAAGTATTTGTCAATTTTTTTCATTTTCCTTTAGTTTCACCCTGTGATCTGCTGGAACTGCAAAATCCACCAGTTGACAAGTTCTTATTTCAAAGTCGCAGAGAATTTTATTATTATTATTATTATTATTAAAAGGGACGAAAAGGGTGAAAAAGATAGGAAGTAAGCTGCCACAGAAAAGACAGCTAGAAAGAAAAGAGAGACAACAGCAACTCCAGCAAGCATCACTGTTTGTTTGCAGTCACTGCATCAGAGATTGCAATTTTAATAAAATAATTGACTCATAGATGTGACCCTAATAGGTACTACCACTCGCTGTTTTTTTAATTGTTTTTTTTTTTGTTTTTTTTTTAGTTTTTTGCTTTGTTTTGTTTTTGGTTGGTTGACTGGATTTTACAACATGTCAACCTCTGTTGGGTTATTTTATGCCGAAGACGTTTCGTTTTATCCATTCTTGATGGGTATTCAACAATCAATTCAAAATCAAGCTTCACAGACATATTTTGATAGTCTAGGAAAGGGGAAAACTCCTTTTTAAAACTGGCCTTGTTTCACACCCTGTTCATGCGGAGGAGTTATATATATATATATATATATATATATATATATATATAATATATAATTCCCTTGGCCGGGTTTGAGACCTGAATGAATTTTCGTTAGCCAAGTCTCTTCCCCATGCGGCCAGTAGCGGCTGTCAAATATAGGAGAATATTTAATTGATATATTTCTAAGCGGAAATGAATTCACTAGAGTCCTAACCAAATAACCAAATGAAATGAAATAATGATAATAGAAAAAATGTAGAAATGTTTTGCGCACAAAGAAAATTCGACCTTCATCAGAGTAAATCCTTATTTGAAAAGATTTGGTTATTTAAAAATAATAATAGCTTGAATAATGTACACGTGGATAAACTCCTGACCGAAACACGTCAGTAAAATTGATTAAAATATCCTATATTATCCATTCTATACTTTCTTTCCTTTATTTATTTTTTCAACATACCGTCGGATTCACTTCCAGTTTCATTTTACACACACACACACATATATATATATATATATATATATATATATATATATTATGTGGTGTGTGTGTGTGTGTGTGTCCCTCTTGCATTTACTTACGCGTAGGCGCAAAATTGTACATATTTACTCATATACATCACTGTATCTCGTGCATAATAGCAAGCATCTCATCTTTATAACGAGCGCCCCCCGCCATTCCATTGAGAGAGAACCCCACCCAAACTTGTCACCGAGTCAAAGAACTAGGTTCCGATAACTCAATATTTGTGCATGGCTTTTGAGATAATAGGAAGCCAAACCGTGACCAGATAAATTAGCGAAGAAAGCAACGGCGTACATATTTTGGGGGAGAAGTGGAAAGAGATTAAGGCGAGAGATTACGAGACATGGTCGAGATGAGACAAAGACAATGCCGACGTTTCGGGAATGTGGCCTCTCGAAGAGTAGACGTTCATTCTGATTCGCTATCAACAACACAATCGGACGTTTGCCATTCTTTGCAAAGACCTCGGTTACATTCTTGCATTGCACTTTCGACAACTACCCCCCCACTACCATACACCCCCACCCACCCGCAACTCCTTCCGCTCTCACCGGTGTAATCACATGACCCATTTCCAATTCTGCAGTAAGATTGGGGGGGGGTGAAGGACAGAAGATCGCGAAAAAGGAAGGGATATTGTGACGTATGTATACAAAAGAGAGAGAGAGAGAGAGAGAGAGAGAGAGAGAGAGAGAGAGAGAGAGAGAGAGAGAGAGAGAGTCAGAAAAAGAGAGAGAGTGTGTGTGTGTGAGTAAGGAGAGAGAGAGAGAAAAAAGGTGTGTGTGCGTGTGTGTGTGTGAGTGAGGAGAGAGAGAGAGTCAGAAAGAGAGAGAGAGTGTGTGTGTGTGTAAGGAGAGAGAGAGAGAAAAAAAGAGTGTATGTGTGTAGAGAGAGAGAGAGAGAAGAGAGAGAGAAGAGAGAGAGAGAGAGAGAGCAAAAGAGAAAACATAATGAATTAAGGCAGAGACGACAAAAGAGATGGATGAATGAAAAATGAAAAATGAAAAGAGAAGAAAGGAAAACAGAAAGGAAGAAAACTTAGCAAAGGAAACAAAAAAAAACAAAAAACAAAACAAATGAACAACCAAAGAAAGGGAAAAAGAAAAGCTTGAAAAAATTCAACAGCATTAAAAAAAACAAAAAAAACAGAAAAAAAAAACAGGAGTAAAAAAAAAAAGAAAAAAAAAAACCAACAACAATAAAAAACACGAAAAAAAAACAAAAACAAAAAACAGTAGAAAATATATTAACGATATTATATGTTATATTATTAAAACAAAAAAATAATCAAAGTTAAGACAATATATTTTGGAAAGAAGACTTTCGCGCCACCCTGAATATCAACCATCAACATTGAAATCGCTTTTCGTTCTTTTGTTAAAATGTGGATTACTGACTTCTGTTGAAATTATGCAACTATCTCACTCACGTCGTACGGGTATTATTAAATACATCTAGTACAACCGGTGTAATAGATGTGTTTAATAACTAAAAAAAAAAGATGTATACTACTCCAGCATACACTGACTTCATCCTTCTCTACATAAGCATTGGGAGGGGGATTCCCCGTTGCGTAGTAGCTGACTTGCTGAACTATAATACCGTAGTAAGCGAGTTCGAACTCCAGTCGCGCTATTACGTTAACTTTCAGACTAACAACCTTAGGAAAGGTATCAACTTCCTCGTCTCCCATCTATGGGTTAAATAGTACCAATACTGTTCTTCTACAAGGATAGCTTCAGCATTAAATAACCCACTAAGGTTAATAGAACATTAACGAAAGAAAGCTAATCAAACCAACTTACATAAGAACACACTGACTCCCATATTCATTCCGTCATGAACACGTGATGGTTGCTTGGTTGAATTATATATATATATATATATATTATATATATATATATATATATATATTATTATTATTATCATTATTATTTATATTTTTGCTTGAAGGTAATTACAATGCGTATATCGCATAAAATTCGATAATTATAGAAAATAATCATGACAAGTGAATCTCGATAAAGAATTCTTTGTCGAGATTCACTTGTCATGATTATTTTCTATAATTATCGAATTTTATGCGATATACGCATTGTAATTACCTTCAAGCAAAAATATAAATAATAATATATACTTTATCCAACAATGCTTCTAAAAAAACAAACACCCAAAAATCTATATATATATATATATGTAAAATGAAACTGGAAGTAAATCCGACGGTATGTTGAAAAATAATAAATAAAGGAAAGAAAGTATCCATTCTATACTTACTTTCCTTAATTTATTTTTCAACACACACACACACACACATATATATATATATATATATATATATATATATATATATATATATATGTGTGTGTGTGTGTGTGTGTGTGGAGAAAAGTAGACAAACACGGGATGTTATGGAAACTTGATGTTTATTGTCGATAGTGCAACGTTTCGGACCGAAACATCATCAGTTTCCATAACATCCCGTGTTTGTCTACTTTTTCCACATACTGTCGGATTAACCTCCTCAAATTTCTACCATATATATATATATATATATATATATATATATATATTACTTTCCTAACAAATTTAAATTTCACATTATCCCAATAAACCCTTGCACCATTCATATTTTTACATAAAAAAGTAATTTTTTTTTTTAAATAGTTGAAAAAATATTTCTTTTCTGAAGAAAATCCATTGCAGGCTGACTATGAACGGTTTAAAACTCTTCCTTTTTGAAAAAGAGAATTTTTCTATTTCTGAATTTGAAATATGTCTTTTTCTTTCCAAAACTGTTACACTAAAGATATACAATTATGACGTTGGCTTAGAAACACGCATAGCGGATGTGCTTATAACGAAACGATCGCATGGCTTGCACGCTTTTTGGAACATCAATGCTTCCGTTTTGAATTTAAATTATTTTCTGCTTCTCTTTCGATGAGTCCGGATTAAACACAAGCTCTGATGATGATTTTTATAAATCGAAATATTGTTCAATATTAAATGATATATGATATAAAATATTTTCATTTTAACAGCATTGTGTGTTTTCACACCCTTTTATCTATCTATCTATCATCAATCTCTCTCTCTCTCTCTCTCTCTCTCTCTCTATATATATATATATATATATATATATATATATATATATATATATATATATGACTCTGACAGCATGAAAAAAAAAATGGTGCAGTTTGTATATAAAGAAATGTACAAGCTTATATCTGGGGAAAATATTTAAAAAAGAAAAGACCAAAGCGCCCGTATTGTCTGAAAATAATGGTCGGTATAGTAATGAATGTCCAAAAGAAAAAAAAACGCCGAAAGAGCAGTCAGAGTTAAATATGTCAAAAGTGCTCAATACACTAAGTAGAGTAAAATTATAAGGACTTAAAGAGTCAAAAAGTACCTACCTAGGTTTCACCTATTGACTCATTAGGATAATTCTGACTCAGAATTATCTTCATGGGCCGTTAGGTGAAACGTAGGTTGGAAGTTTCTGGCTCCTGAGGTCTATATATATATGTACCGCCAACTAAAGCGTAAACGCAACGTTCTCCAACTCCCACACACAATCGTGCATGATACATACACACATAACACACAGACATACCAAATACACACGTACACACACACAAAAGCACACAGACACAACTCACATATACAAGTAATTAAAATAAATCACCGCCACAGCCGTGTCTGAAGATCACACACACACACACACAAATAAACTGCTGAAATAAACAAGCGTATCTGAAGCTTGCTTATACCTCAGATTTTAGCTCTCACCACAAAGCAAAAAATGACTGAGTGACAGCTCGTAACTACGAAATTGTGGCGCTCGTAAGTCAAGGTTTGTTAATGTTTGTAATCTGTGGGCTATTGGTTAAAATGCTCGACTATGATATCGTAATGAGTTCGAACTCCAATCGTGCTTTTACGTTTACTTTCGGACTAGTAACATTGAGAAATGTATGAACCCCCCCCCTTATCCCCCAGCTATTGATTAAATAGCAGCATTACTGTTCTTGTAGAAGGGGGATTTGGCTTTAAATATATATTCACCAACCCTTCCGTACGAGTAGGATGCGAGACAAGACCAATTACTTCAGCGGAGTTTAACAGGGTTGAATTCAGAGTTTTCCTTCTCATAGTCAGGTTGCCCAACCAAGGTTACAGAGTCCAGTCTGCCATCGCTGAAGGGAGAATAGTTTGATGCATACCTTTCTCTTTGGCATTAAATAACCCACAAAGGTTTATATGCTATTAAACAAAATATAGATGAATAAAATAAAAAGAATTCTGTATCATTTTGATTTTTTGGACTATTGTTTTCATCTTTATTGTTATATACACAACGTTTCGGCCGATTTGACCTCCGGCCTTCTTCAAGTGTTTCTTGTTGAATTCAGGAACTTTCTCGAAATCGGAAACCTTCTCTTCAAATTTGGGAACCTTCTTGCCGAACTCGGGAGCCTTCGTGTCGTAATCGGGAGCCTTCACGGAACTTCGAACTGAACCCTTTATTCAATCCACGGGGGTAGACTGTTTTCAATCCGTTAAACATGACCGCGTACAAGTGTTAAGCTATGTTAAGTATGCTATATTATCATTAAAACCCTTGGTTAGGATTGAACCTGCAAACTACAGATGATTGTCACTTAGAACAGTATTAACTCAACCCTTATTTCTGATGCGCACTTTTTTCTCGACAAATTGTTGGAACAATGTATCATCTCTAGTTTTCGTCTTCATTTCTTTGCTTCATGAAATATTCCGTCTCTCACGCGATATTCATTTATCAACATGATCATTGAACATTTCCTCTTTCCCAAAGTTTTTAACAAAGTTCAGTTAAATAACTAGTGCAATGTTCTCAGTATTTTTCTTTTTAACCTCTTCATGACAAGGGAGTTATGGCAGTTTCGTATATGTATATATTTGACATTTAGCTAAATTGCTTAGTTTTCTCCTTCCTCTTAGAAAATGTTGAAACCACACCTTTTTTTTTAAAATTAGTAAACATTTCTATGTTGTTATTAGATGACCCATAATGGGTTGATATGCCATTAAACAAAGAAACTAAATATTATTTTTATTTTAGTTAGATTCGGATTTGTGTTCTGCTGGCAATGTATGGTTGTGCGGGCATGCATGTCTGGACCATACTTACCCCTATACGTGTTTATGGGCGAGTGGGGTATATGGATGAGTGGGGGGTGGTGGGGGTGGAGAACCAAAGGGGGAGAGGAGAGGGATCTTGATGTGAATTTATCAATGCTATCAACAGATTTGCCATTGTTGTCAGATAATTCTCAACATGCTATTATTTTCCGAGACGGCACCAACATTCCTCAAAGGATGCCATGTTCTTTCTTATAAACGTAATATCATTTCAATTACTTTTTAACATACCATCCAACACCACCACCACCCCACCACTTTCCTTCTGCCACACGGTTCCTCACCCCCCTCTCTCTCTCTCTCTCTCTCTCTCTCTCTCTCTCTCTCTCTCTCTCTCTCTCTCTCTGATTTATTCCGTTTCTTTTTTTACATTTTTTTATCTTCATTCATTCATTTTTATCAGGAAATCTATTTAACTGCACTTAATCTTTCACTTTTCCATTCTTGTCTTCTGACAAAATCTATCTTTGTCTTTTTTTTCTTCACTTTTTTAGGAGGGGGTCTATCTCTTTGTAAATTTTCGCCCCACACCGCCTCTATCACTTGAATCCTTTCATTTTTCCCCCACTCCCTCGATATAACTCTTTCTCCAACCCTTTCTATCTCTCTATCTCTCATCCCCTATATATATATATATATATATATATATATATATATATATATATAGGAGGTGGGTTGTAAGGTTTCCGTAATGGCTGAGTTAGTTGCGTATCTCTTATCGGTGACAGTGATCCATTGTGTGCACAGACAAAATCCAGAATTTCAAATGCTGATTTTCAAGGGTGGCATGAAAGATTTCCACATTAGAAAGATAGATGCAACCTTATCTTTTTATACTTTATTTTCGACTCTTTATTTGGCTCTATAACTCAATTAAGCCAAATTTAGAATATACATCGTACATTATACACACACACACACACACACACACACACATATATATATATATATATATATATATATATATGTATTTTTGTAGGTTCGCAGTTTCTTGTTGAATGTGTAGTTATTCATTCCGACGATATGAAGAAAATGATTGATTAGGAAAAATCCGGACCATATGACCATTAGGCACCCCTTTTTGATCTCGATTCAGAAGGACATGTTTTTCATTTACACCGTCAATATCCGGTTGTTTGTTGGGGGTTAGGGTTGTAAATTTAAAAAAAACTCTAAAAATCGTCTGTTAACAAACAACCAGATATTGACGGTGTAAATGAAAAACATGTCCTTCTGAATCGAGATCAAAAAGGGGTGCCTAAAGGGAATATGGTCTAAAAATCCGACAAAAAGTAAGGAAAAAGTGAATAACAAAACATAAGCATTTACATTTAATTAGTAATTGCCTCTGTTGGTCATAATAATGAATCTGTATTATTTGAAAACAAAAAGATACATATATATATTATAGCCAACCCCTCTGCACAGCAGGGTGCGACAACAAGGTCAATTTCTCTAGGCGGATTTTAACAGGTTTGAATTTTAAGAGTTTTCCTTCGTCCTAGACTGGGGCGGTTACCCCTATGCCTCATGATTTAAAAGAGGCCCGGTTCGTACCTGCTATGTTTATCCATAGCCTTAGGTGACAAATTTTGCGGGTTCATACCTTTCCCAAGGATTAGTGCACATGTTGAAATGCAATCAGCTTCAGTCACTAGGAATCTGATGTACTCGGTGTCTACGAGTCCAGTTTCCCACGAGCTCTGAGTACCATTAGACCACGCGCCTCCCATACAGAAGATACATATCAGACTTGCTGGAATATGTTTAATAAGGATGAAGCATAGAAGGAGACTAGGGCGAGTTGGGAGATCATCCGTAGATTTCGAAACCTAACGACTAGACTGCTAAGAATTGTTCTTTTTTTCTTTTTTTTTTTGTTTTTCTCTTTTTGCAAATTTCTCTTAAGTGCAATACCATATATTCGGCAGACTGTTAAAGAAGTACTGATTGTATGATTCGAAAAAGTTTATTTTTTCTTTTGAATATGTAAACAACTTTTTAAACTATTGACACGACCAAGGTAAAATCATCTTTTTTTTTTTCGTGAATTCTGTTCTCACTAAGTGCCTCCTAACACTCTTAGTGCCGTTCGGCCAAATATTCAGAACACAGTTTGGGTTTTTTTTCAAGATAGTGCTTCCATAGGATGTTACAAACTACATGACGCTTGTCATTACTACAGTATGTTTCATGTGGTTGCTATCAGATCACTATGGCCAAATTCAGAATGGGGGAAGGAGATGCGACTGCATTGATATTTAGACGCTGGTCGACGCAAGTTATATACTACATAACTATATTATTACTATATTAACTACATATATATCATGATTTACCTTTACACGTTGGAATGCAGTCTCTTCCTACGCGCCACACAGCATTTCGTCTGGATCTGACCACATCTTCCGACGGTATCAGGACAAAAGGTAGTTCTGTCCTGATCAAAATCCCCCCGGAAAAATATTCGAACCGTATGCACCTTAGGCACCCCTTTTGCTTTCATTAAGTACATTTTTTTTTACTTACGACTGTCAGACATCCGGCTTGTTTGTTTAGGGTCTAGGGTTAGGGGTTTCAGGGTTAGTGCGTTCGCGTATAATTAAAAATAAACCTCTCTACAAAATCCGTCTGACGTTACCACAACACACGCGGCACTGTTGACGGTGTTGACATGACAAAAACTGTACTTTATGAATCCAGCAAAGCAAAAGGGTGCCTAAGGTCAGCTATGGTCCAAGCTAGATTACCCTTGCTAGTTTTATTAAAAGAATTGAGAAGACTGACTGTTATTAAAGAAAAACAAAATTGAAAACACAAATACAAAAATTTAAAAATTCTTGGTAAGGAATCTAAAAACTCAAATTAAAAAGCAATTTCTTTAAGAAAATCTAACATAGACCGTTGTATTATTTGTACGATTTTCTTTTGTGCCGTTAGGTTAGCTGTAGGCTGGCTGCGTTGGTTTTGGTTGGTGGTTGGTTGTGATTGTTTGTTTGAAATTCGAAGGCATGAACTCTTGGTTTATTTTACCGCTCATGGAGTTGTTTATTAATTCCTTTTGTGTATTCAATTTTTTTTTGTTAAACTCATTTTTAAACACATTTTTTAAAACTTCGTATTTATTCTATTTAACGCAGGATTGACGCTAACAAGTACTTTCGAGTTAGAGTGGGGCCCTAGGGGAGTAATGGCAATGACAAGGGTATTCCAGCCTCCCAGAGCTCCTTGGATTTTTACCCAGCGATTCGTATTTCGGATCTCTCTCTTTT
>CM042159.1:10987928-11037928 GCA_023376005.1 Doryteuthis pealeii
AATATATTATAGTTATAGTATATATATATACGATAATATAGAAGTGGTTGTAAGGTGTCCGTAATTGGTCTGAAGTTAGTTTGTCGTCACTGCTTCTTATGGGGCTAAATCAGTGTTCATTGGTGCTGCACAGACAAAATCCAGAATCTCAATGCTGATTTTCGAACGTGCCATGAAAGATTTCCACATTAAGAAAGCCATACGATGGTGCAACGTTATCTTTTATCTTTATTCGTACTCTTGTATTTGGCTCTACACCAACTTAAGCCAAATTTAGAATATATACGTAAAACGTATATCAGCAACACAAACCAGACACAGCACACGCACACACAACATCACAAACAGCACACACACACATATATAATAATATATAATATATATAATTATAATATAATACGGCTTATATTTTTGTAGTTCGCATTCTTGTTGAATGTGTAGTTATTCATTCCGACGAGAAGAAATGATTGATTAGGAAAAAACGGAACGCATATGACCATTAGGCCACCCTTTTGATCTCGATTCAAAGACATTGTTTTTCATTACGCCGTCAATCATCCGGTTGTTTGTTGGGGGTTTAGGGTTGTAAATTTAAAAAAAACTCTAAAAAATCGTGGATTAACAAACAACCAGACTATTGATGGTGTAATGAAAAATGTCTGAATCGACATCAAAAAGGGTGCCTAAAGGAATATGGTCTAAAAATCCGACAAAAAGTAAGGAAAAAGTGAATAACAAGCATAACATTACATTTATATTAGTAATTTGCCTCTGTTTGGACATAATAGAATCTTTATTTTGAAAACAGAAAAATATACATATATATATATATATACGACCAGCTCCCTCCGCACGAGCAGGATGCGACACAAGGTCAATTTCTCTAAGCGGAGTTTAACAGGTTTGAATTCAGAGTTTTCCTTCTCCTAGACTGGTTACCTAGCCATGGTTAAAGAGCCCAGTCTGCCCTGTTATTTACCATATAGCTGGATGGAGAATTTGATTTCATACCTTTCCCAAGGGTATGAAGCGCCATGTAAATGCCAACAGATTCGTCCAGGAATTGAACTCGGGTCGACGAGCCCATTTCCTACGACTCTAACCATCTGACCACGCGTCAATTTGTTAAGCAAAATTTAATAGATATAAATATATATTTGGAGGATATGTGCTTAATTGAAGTCATACCTAATTTTGAAAATTAATTAGTTAATAATTAATGAATTTAGGCGGGCATATATGTTCAAATGTAAGGCTAAACAAATCGAGAAAATGTCAATCCCTGTATGTACATTTCGAAATTGATTGACATTTTCTCGACTGGTTTAGCCTTACATTCGAACATATATGCCAGCCTAATTGAACATAAATGCCCGCCTAAATGCATTAATTATTAACTAATTGATTTTCAAAATTAGGTATGATTTCAATTGAGCACATATCCTCCAAAAATTGTCGGCGAAAAAGCCATATCAAAAATAAACACATCGTTTGTTTACTTACTTTCATAAATATATATATGTGTGTGTGTGTGTGTGTGTGTGAACGACCTATATTTGTAAGTATCAGTTAAATTAAACATATATTTACCAGATGAACCACTTGATATGGGATTAAGTCGAGACGTTTCTAAAGTCCTAAAATTATGTTCAACTTTACGAAATAAATGTTTGATGCGAATGTCTTCTTTTTCTTTTTTCATTTGTTTTTCCGAAAAATCTTTTAACCAGAATTTTAAAAAAAGCAAACAGCCTTTCAAAAATATCTTAAAAAAATGATTTAAAAAAAAAGCTTTAAGTGTTTTAAATGCTATATATATATATGGGAGAAATATGAGGTGGTTAATCCGACAATATGTGGAGAAAGGTAGACAAACACGGGATGTTATGGAAACTGGATGTTTGTTGTCGACCATGCAACGTTTCGGTCTATTAGACCTTCTTCAGGACTTGGATATAGTTCTTGCTTCAGAATGTCCATCATTGAAGCAAGAACTATATCCAAGTCCTGAAGAATGTCTAAAAGACCGAAACGTTGCATCGTCGACATATACATCGCCGTGTTTGTGCTACCTTTCTTCCACACACACACACACACAACACACACACACACACACACTTATATATATATATATATATATATATATATATATATAGAGAGAGAAGAAGGGAGAGAGAGAGATGTGAGGTATCCAAAACTTGATAGTAAGGATGATTCTAATATGTGATATCTAACAACACTGTATTTATTATGTGATCCAGTATGTATACAAACAGTGAATTCTTTAATCACTAAAAGAGAGCTCAATGTATAATAAACTTTTTTAGATTATATACACAGAGCAATATTTATCTTTGAAAGGAAGGAAAACTCAACACCGTTATTGCCATAATAAATTTATTTCGACCAAAATTGGGACCTTCATAAATCTAATTTATATTAGATAATTATTATATTAAATGCTGATTTATAAAGGCCCCAATTTTGGTCGAAATAAATTTATTATGCTATAACGGTGTTGAGTTTTTCCTTCCTTTCAAAAAAAAAAAAAATATATATATATATATAATATATTTGTGTGTGTGTGTGTGTGTGTGTGTGTGGAAAGGTAGACAAACACGGATGTTGTAAAAAATAGATATTTATTGTAATAGTGATGTCGACGTTATAACGTTTCGGTCTATTAGACCTTCTTCAGTTCTTGCTTCAACGGTGAACATTTTCATACTGGTGAGTTAAAGGGTCGGTAATATGGGAGGGGTGGTCAATTGCTGGTTGCTAGTAGAGTGTTTAAGTTGGTAGTTCTATTTTTTGATAGTATGTGTTGTGTGTGTGTGTGTGTGTGTTGTGTGTGTGTGTGTCAGTGTAGGTTGGATCTGAAGTCAACATTGCTTGATCCCTGACAGTTTTCAAACCAACACTTGGTTTGAAAATCGCATAAGCGAGAAACTGTCAGTAATTAAGCGCCGTTGATTTCAGATCCATGCTACACTAACTTAGATATACATGCTCCATCTAAGATATTGAGCACTATTTACTTATAAATATAGCACACCAAATAATAAATATTGATTTGCTGTTTGCATTTCACATAGCACTAATACCCATGGGAAAGGTATGCATCCAACTATTTCCTTCCAGCTGTGGGTAAATTGTAGGGCAGTCTGTGCTCTGTAACCTTATTTAAGCAACCAGTCTAGGAGAAGGAAAACTCTGAATTCATACCTATTAAATTCTGCTTAACAAATTGACCTTGTGTCACATCATTCTCGGGTAAGTAAATATAAGTTTTTTCTCTCCTTTTTAATGTACTTGTCGAGAATAGAGAAACATTTTTCTTATACTTTTGATTTTATTCTTGCACAATCCGTTCGACTCAGCGGGGTTATTCTTCCTTACCGAGATTTCAATATATATATATATATATATATATATATATATATATATATAAATTTAATTTTAATTTTATAAAGAAAATGTTATTTTTCTTATACTTAAAAATTACTTGTTAAAAATGTTATATATATATATATATATATAATATATATATATATATATATATATATATATATATATATATATATATATATGGACCTTATACTCCCACCAAGAGCGGCGGCTAAATAACTTCTACCCTCGCTGCCTTAGACGTATACTGGGCATCACCTGGAGGGACAGGATCACTAACACAGCAGACCTAGAGAGAGCTCAACTCCCCAGCCTGCACTCTCTACTGAGACAACGTCGTCTCCGATGGTTAGGTCATGTACGTCGGATGGATGATGGACGAATCTCGAAAGACATCCTCTATGGAGAGCTTACGTCTGGTAAAAGACAGATCAGTCGCCCCCTGCTGGGTTCAAGGATGTCTGCAAAAATGATCTCAGGTGCTTTGGCATTATCCCTTCCAGCTGGGAAAATTTGGCTCAAGACCGCCTTCGGTGGCGGCAGAATCTCCATAGAGGACTGTACATGTCAGAAGTGACCCTGATACAACATCATGAAGCTAAGGGGTCCATAAGAAAGCGACGGCAACAAAGCATCGGAACATCATCATCTACAGGGACAACCTACAAATGAAAAATCTGTGGTCGAGAATGTTTCTCAAACATCGGACTTCATAGTCACAGGAGGCGCTGCAACTTCAGGGGCACACAAAAACTTTTATCATAGTCTTTCGAGACTGAATTGCCAATGAATATATATATATATATATATATATATATATATATATATATATATATATATATATATATATATGGGCGGTCGAGGAGGAGGCCTGTGAATCGACAAATTTTTTTGACCCCAGACGACCTACAGACGCGAATGTTTCCTCACAACGCATACTGTACTGCAAAAGCCACAAGGAATCATTTCACTTATCGCAGCCATTATCTCTTTAAACGACATACCTTCTTTTATTTCACGCATGCGCGTGGAAATAGCGGGAAAAAACGTTTTGCCTTTCCTGAATGCATCAGATAAAATAAAATAAATAAATAAATAAAAAACAAATCGAAACACCCAAACAGCAAATAAATAAATAAATAAAAGATATGGGAAATAAATAGTTCTACTTCTTCTTCTTCTTCTTCTTCTTCTCTTTCTTCTTCTTCTTCTTCTTCTTTTTTTCTTATAATTATTATTATTATTATTATTATTATTTATTTTTGAGTTTATTATTATTATTATTATTATTATTATTATTATTATTTTACTCCTTTTGAGTTTTCACATCAGCATTAGCTGATGGTCTTTCACTTTCTTCTTCTTTCTTTCTTCTTTCTTCTTCTTCTTCTTCTTATTATTATTATTTTTATTATTATTATTATTATTATTATAAGAAAAATATTTTTGCTCGATTTCAACCGACTTTGAAAATGGCCGCGCTTCTTTATTTACCTTCATGGTAACTGATTTTAATTGCTGCCCAAAAACTCTCCCTCTCCACTCTCTCTTCTTTTTATTAACAGTGTCGATATCAATCTATGCCCCCCCCCACTTATATATATATATATATATATATAATATATTATATAAATATATATATATATATATATATCCCTTTCCCTTCTTTTTAATCACAGTGTCGATCTTACTATATGTTTCCCCCCTCTCTCTCTCTCTCTCTCTCTCTCTCTCTCTCTCTCTCTCTCTCTCTCTCTGTTTCGCAAAGATTCTCTCAAGTGCACCTAAATACACTTTCATGATAGATATACAGATATTTACTCAACTCATATTCGTCCGGCAAAGGGTTACTTAAGAGCAAAGAGTCTTTCTCTAGACTTGTAAGGGGCTTCACAAAATACAACTCATAATTATTTGAACAAAAACTCAAATTGCAAGAGCCAATAAAAATGAAAGTGAGAATTTTTCCAAGTCGTAGCTGTGTCAGTGCTAATATACTGCTGCACTACTTGCACTCTTAGAGAGAAAGATAGATGAGAATTACTCAAGGATACTGCGTGTTGTCTTGGAAGCAGCACCCCACGAGAAAAGCTGGTGTATGGCCACTTACCCCTTATCACACAAACCATCCAAGCGAGATTATCAAAACATGCTGGAGTGACGTTCTCTTATGTACACATGGACACACCGGAGTAGGCAGACTAGTAAAAACCTACATCAATTTTTACGGATTCTAGATGCTGTTCAGAGAACCTCCCAATTTGATATCCCAAATATATTTAGAAATATCCATGCTGTGAACATGTTTCCTATCAGCGAGCGACAGTTTATGGAATACCAAAATATTTCATACCCACTTATTATACACCTACTGTGTCTTGAGAGAGAGAGAGAGAGAGAGAGAGAGAGAGAGAGAGAGAGAGAGAGAGTCATGGATATTTTTGCGGTCAGCGTGACCTGATGGTGACGTATCCAAATTAAATTACTAGTTCGGGAACTCTTGCAAATAATAATGTCCGTTCGTCTTTTCAATCTCCTTGATTTTCGGCCATGTTCTTGTTGTTAACGAACTAAACCAAGCAATTAATTCAACTTGTTTGTTTATTCAAATAACTATGAGCAGTACAGTATGACAAAGATACTCTATATGTTGTGACTGCGTAGGAAGCGCGTGGTGTCATGGTTAAAGTCATGGAAAATGGACTCGTCGCCCCGAGTTCAAATCCTGGATGTGGTAATTGCATTTCACTTATCGCTAATACCCTTGGGAAAGGTATGAATCCTACTCACGCTCCAGTTATGGATAAATAGTAGGGCAGACTGGGTTATTTAACCTTGGTTAGGCAACCGGTCTAGGAGAAGGAAGACTGAATTCAAACCCATTGAACTCCGCTTAAGAAATTGACCTTGTGTCACATCCTGCTCGTGCGGAGGAGTTGGTAAATATATATATGTTATGACTGAATTAATCATATACAACATTGAAAATCCGGAAAAGGGTTTAATATTTTTTTGTACAGGAATATAAATGATAGAGTCAACGCGCATTTCTCCAACAGTATGTCTAGCTGTTGAATTGTTTGATATAAGGCATGGGGCAAATGGTCACTCCTAAATATAGACTCGTTGACTACCACGTGACCTGGGGTAGATTTCTATTGTCCAATCACTGGCACTGCTGCTGCTGCTTCTGCTGTATTAATAGAGACACCATTCTGAGCTTATTTCATTGACATTTGGATTCTCTTGGACGAAGGACTTACAAGGAATACTTTAACACCGGATTCTTATTGGCTTGACTACTTACTTATTACATCTGGAACCTAGGATGCCGACCAGATACTTAACACTAGCTACTTAACTAATAATGACTTGACTATGGATACTACTACGTAATTTGACTACAAATAACCTCGCGTATTCGTATATTTTTTATGTGTTCCGTTGGCCGAGTCCAACTATCTTGTAGGGGAAATATCTTCTGTTACAACACTATATGAGTAGCGCCCCCACGACCAAACCAGGTCAGGGGGTCAGTGAATAGTGAGTTTTAGAACCAGACATGTGGAGAGTTTAGGAATAGATTTATTTCTACTGTGGGATTCCATATCTTAGATGGCTAAGAAATTGCTGCTTAAGACTTTCCAGATTAATCTATCACATTATGTCCATATCTATCTATCTATCTATCTATCTCTATTTATCTATCTATCAGTCAGTCTCATTCTGTTCATATCTATCTATCTCATTCAGATCATATCTTTCAATCTTTCTTTCTTTCTTTCTTTCTTTCTATATATCTATCTATCTATCCGTCGGTTTCATTCTGTTCATATCTATCTCATTCAGATCATATCTATCTATCTATCTATCTATCTTTCTTTCTTTCTTTCTTTCTTTCTTTCTTTCTTTCTTTCACTCTCTCTATCTACCCGTCAGTCTAATTCTGTTCATATCTATCTCATTCATATCATATATTTCTTCTTCTCTCTTCTCTCTCTCTCTCTCTCTCTCTCTCTCTCTCTCTCTCTCTCTCTCTTTCTTTCTCTTTCTCTTTCTCTCTATCCGTCAGTCTCATTCTGTTCATATCTATCTCATTCAGATCATATCTTTCAATCTATCTATCTATCTATCTATCTTTCTTTCTTTCTATCTATCTATCTATCTTTCCGTCAGTCTCATTCTGTTCATATCTATCTTATTCAAATCATATCTTTCAATCTATCTATCTATCTGATCCTGCCCATACCTATCTATCTCAGTCTGTACTTATCTAGATGTCTATTATTAAAATTATTATGTGTGTACACTATCACCCATAAATAAGTACATACCTACATAATCCTTCACGAAAAGTTAATTTAATGATGGAACATTAAACAAACAAAATGGATATCATTAGCTATTATTCATTACCAAACTCTACAGCACTGAAACTGTAATAAAATATGAATACATATATGTAGTTATCCAATCCCTTCGTCACGGGCAGGATTTAACTTGAGGTCAATTCTTAAGTGAAGTACGGCTGGTTTCCTTCTCATTGACTGGTTACCCGACCAAGGCTAAAGTATTCAGTCTGCCCTACCATTTACCCATATGAATATGTCACTGTTAAAAATAAGTACGTTCCTTATATGTATTCGTGCAATTTTATTTTTAGTAATCAGTGTTCAAACCTAAGTAAAGAGTGTCCAGTCGCTGTAGAATACACCGACTGCACCTCTGCAGAGGGACACTCTCCCCAATGGGTCACTTGTTGTGCGTGAGTGGTGACCTGTAATGCCTGAAGACAGAATTGTGATGGTCTGTGTCCCGTGTACTAAGTAGTCCCATAACTTGCAACACTCCAACTCTGATCCTTACATGGGATAGACAATCGGTCATGTCAAGACCTTTGATTGTCCCGACCGTATTTTTCAAATTTCTTTTATGACCCACCCCTTTTTATCACATAGGTCCTAGAAAGTGGCCGAGGGTAAACCAACAGGAATTACTAATTTACATGAAATTAATGAAATTTATTTCTACCAATTTATTATTTCAAATGAAGTTCATAAAATTTCTACCAATTTATTATTTCAAATGAAGTTAATGAAATTTATTTCTACCAATTTATTATTTCAAATGAAGTTAATGAAATTTATTTCTACCAATTCATTAATTCAAATGAAGTTAATGAAATTTATTTCTACCAATTTATTATTTCAAATGAAGTTCATGAATTTATTTCTACCAATTTATTATTTAAATGAAGTTAATGAAATTTATTTTACATTTATTATTTCAATGAAGTTAATGAAATTTATTTCTACCAATTTATTATTTCAAATGAAGTTAATGAAATTTATTTCTACCAATTTATTATTTCAAATGAAGTTAATGAATTTATTTTACCAATTTATTATTTCAAATGAAGTTAATGAAATTTATATTTTACAATTTATTAATTTCAAATGAAGTTAATGAAATTTATTTCTACCAATTTATTATTTCAAATGAAGTTAAATGAATTTATTTCTACCAATTTAATTATTTCAAATGAAGTTAATGAAATTTATTTTCTACCAATTATTAATTCAAATGAAGTTAATGAAATTTATTTCTACAATTTATTATTTCAAATGAAGTTAATGAAATTTATTTCTACAATTTATTATTTCAAATGAAGTTAATGAAATTTATTTCTACCAATTTATTATTTCAAATGAAGTTAATGAAATTTATTTCTACCAATTTATTATTTCAAATGAAGTTAATGAAATTTATTTTTACCAATTTATTAATTCAAATGAAGTTAATGAAATTTATTTCTACTAATTTATTAATTTCAAATGAAGTTAATGAAATTTATTTCTACATTCATTAATTCAAATGAAGTTAATGAATTTATTTCTACCAATTTATTATTTCAAATGAAGTTAATGAAATTTATTTCTACCAATTTATTATTTCAAATGAAGTTAATGAAATTTATTTCTACAATTTATTATTTCAAATGAAGTTAATGAAATTTATTTCTACCAATTTATTAATTCAAATGAAGTTAATGAAATTTATTTCTACAATTTATTAATTCAAATGAAGTTAATGAAATTTATTTCTACTAATTTATTATTCAAATGAAGTTAATGAATTTATTTCTACTAATTTATTAATTCAAATGAAGTTAATGAAATTTATTTCTACTAATTTATTTTCAAAATGAAGTTAATGAAATTTATTTCTACCAATTTATTATTCAAATGAAGTTATGAAATTTATTTCTACCAATTTATTTTTTCAAATGAAGTTAATGAAATTATTTCTAACTAATTTATTAATTTCAAAATGAAGTTAATGAAATTTATTTCTACAATTTATTATTCAAATGAAGTTAATGAAATTTATTTCTACCAATTTATTATTTCAAATGAAGTTAATAAAAATTTATTTCTACAATTCATTAATTCAAATGAAGTTAATGAAATTTATTTCTACCAATTTATTATTTTAAATGAAGTTAATGAAATTTATTTCTACCAATTTATTAACACAAATGAAGTTAATGAAAATTATTTCAAACAATTTATCAATACATATGAAATTGTAAAAAGATATTTGGCATGAAATTACCCACAAGAGATGGTATGACATTAAACACCAACCAACCAAACAACCAACCGCTAGGAAAAGATTCCAAATGCAGATTTTCAAGGCAGGGTGACCTTTTTCACCACGATCATTATTGTGACACGATTTTTTAAATGTCATTTCAAACCGTTGTTAGGTTTGTATTGTATTAGATTAAATTCATTAAATATCACAGATTCGCAGAAAGGATTAATTTTAATACGTTGGAGAATAAAACAATAATATTAGAGATCAATAACACCAAGTAATTATTCATTAAACCCGTATGCAAATTAACCACATCATATGTATAATGTAAACCTTTATTTCTTAGTGATATATAAGACACGTTACAGGACTTTAAACCCGCTTATGAACATGGATAAATCTAACTCAGATTTTCATAGAGACCTCATTAATAAATGAGGTTCATTCTATGTATTAATGATTTTGACTATAAATTAAATTCTCATTGATAAACTTGGGCAATTCCTGAGGGTATTGTGATATTATCAGTGATAAGTTTCGCTTACAGACATGCACCGAATCTCCATTATAATAAGATGGGCATTAGTACACAGGCTCATTTGATAAAGATGTTGAGATATCTTTTTTTCTTTTCTTTTTTTTTTACCTGGCCCGACCCCACTGCGAATACGCTTGTTTAAATGTCCCATTTACATTTTAGTTTGCCTTTCCTTGAAAACTTAACATCTTAGTCATTTCAGTTTTGTAATTATCGGCATTGGCATCTTTTGGCTATTTTTTTATATTCTTTTTCGGGTTAATGGCTAGATTAAAAGAAAGAAAAGGAGAAAGAAAGGAAGAAAGGAAGGAAGGAAGAAAGAGAGAGACAAAGAAAGAAAGAAAGAAAGAAAGGAAGGAAGGAAGGAAGGAAGGAAGGAAGGAAGGAAGAGAGAGAGAGACAAAGAGAGAGAGAGACAAAGGAAGAAAGAAAGAAAGAAAGAAAGAAGGGAGAAGAATGAAAGAAAGAAGGGAAAGAAAGAAAGAAAGAAAGAAAGGAAGGAAGAAAGGAAAGGAAGAAGAAAGAAGGGAAGAAAGAAAGAAGGGAAGAAAGAAAGAAAGAAGAGGAAGGAAGGAAGGAGAAAGAAAAGAAGGAAGGAAAAAGAAAGAATGAAAGGAAGAAAGAAAGGAAGAAAGAAAGAGAGAAAGGAAGAGAGAAAGAAAGAAAGAAAGAAAGAAAGAAGAATGAAATAGAGAATGAAGAAAGAGAAGAAAGAAGAGAAGGAAGAAAGAGCGAAATGAAGAGAAAGGATAGTAAGAAGAAAGAAAGAAAGAAAGAAGACAGATAGAAAAAAGAGAAGAGGAAGAAAGGAAGGAAAAAGAAAGAAGGGAGAAAGAAAGAAGAAAGAAGGAAGGAAGGAAGGAAGACAGAAAGAAAGAAGGAAGGAAGAAAGAATGAAAGGAAGAGAAAGGAAAAAGAAGAGAGAAAGGAAGAGAGAAGAAAGAAAGAAAGAAAGAATGAAATAGAGAATGAAAGAAAGAAAGAAAGAAAGAGAAAGGAAGAAAGAGCGAAATGAAGAGAGAAAGGATAGTAAGAAGAAAGAAAGAAAGAAAAGAAGAAAGATAGAAAAAGAGAAGTAGAAAGAAAGAAAGAAAAAGAAAGAAAGAAAGAATGAAAGAGGAAAAGAAATAAAAGAAAGAAAGAAAGAAAGAAAATAAAAAAAAAGAAAGAAAGAAAGAAAGAAATGAAAGAAGGGAGAAGAAGAAAGATGGAAAGAGAGAAAGAAAGAACGGAAGAAAAAGAAAGAAAGAAATCGAAGAGGGTAAAGAAGAACAAATAGGCAAATTATGGTAAGCAAAGAAAAAAAAGGTGTTGGTAGGGGTTAGGATTTGTTTCAGGTCGTTTGTCCTGGCACAAAGTCACTAACGTCTAACGTATCTTGTCACAATGACTGCTCAGGAAAATGAACAAGATATGTTGTCGACCACCATCGAATTTCGTCACAAGCCATTCGCAAAAGCGCTGGAGCTAAACCAATTTTTTCTATTTTTATTTTTATATATTTATTTTCATTTATCTATCTATTTATTCAGTTTTTTTATTATTCATTTTTTATTTTTTATTTTTTTATTTATTTATTTTTTTTTTTTTTTTTTTTTTTGAGGCGACTAATTTATTCCTTTTCTCCTTTTTGTTTCTTTCATTTTCTAATTTTTTATTATTTTTCTTGAAGATAAGGTAACTATATTTATTTTCCTTTTTTTTTACTGTTCTAGTGAATGCGAAAAAAAATCGCTGATAGTTTTTATATGTGAATTCTTCTTAATACGTTCACTGTTAATATCTTTTTTAATGTTTGTTTTGTTTTTCAACGTGAACTTGTTTTTATCAAAAAAAGGTGTTGAAGGAGAACCGGAGTATTTTTCCTCAACTTAAAAAATATAAATTACCTTTAAGGTGATTTTAATTTTGTTTAAATATATATATATATATATATATATATATATATATATATATTATATATATATATAATAATATAATAAAATAAATATATAAAGGTTTTACATATCTATTTATTTGGTGACACAGGAACATTCACGACCATTTTGGTTTCATGCGTTAACAATCGTCAGGTGAAGATATTACAAATGAAGGAAGGAAGGAAGAAAGAGAGAGACAATTTGTGCATTTATAACATCTTCACCAGACGATTGTTAACGCATGAAACCAAAATGGTCGTGAATGTTCCTTTGTCACCAAATAAATAGATATGTAAAAGCTTTATATATTTATTTTATTATATTATATAACAGCTCTATTTTATATTGAGCACTCTCACAATTAATACTGCCTTTGGCACACCATTCCAGTAAAAACTGAAACAGTGACAATACCACTCTCTCTCTCTCTCTCTCTCTCTCTCTATATATATATATATATATATATATATATATATATATATAATATATATATATATATGCATGTATATATATATTTATGACGAAGGAGAATTGGAGTAAATGCGGCAGAATGTAGTAGAGATATGTGGAACACAGGAACAAAACTCAGACAAGCGTATGTAGAAGAAATATTTCGCTAAGCATTAAGCTCAGCATCATCAGTCGTTTATTTGATCATTAAAGCATCATACAAGTGTTTTATAGAAGAGAAAGTGGACGGGAGAGGGGTGGATTAGGGATGAAGTCAGGTCAATGGGGTAGCATTTGTGAGGAAAATTTGAGTGGTCAGTCGGAAATAATTGGAAAGGCGGGGAAAGAAAATCAAAAGAGAGGAGAGAGTTAGAGTGGATATGCAGAGTAAGGGGGGGGATACATTGTGAAAGAAACAAGTTCAAAGAGAAAATGGGTCAGCCTTCTTGGAGAGAAATTTGATCCAAAGAAGCAGAAAGGGAAATAATAAAAAGGAGAGTGAGTAAGCAGGGGTAAGATTTTGCCGAATCCTGCTAGTGTAATGGTTAGAGTGTCCGCCTGTCAGCCTGACAGGTAGGGTTCGAATCACGCACAAAGCACTGCCCTGTCTATAGCTCTGCTGATGAGGCCTAATAGGCTGAAATGTGCATACAGAGATCGACTTTTTCTCGATTTGTTTACGCTTTACATTTAAACCGATATGCACGCCTAATTCATTTAACTATAATTAATTAATTAACAAATTAGGTATGACTTTAATTAAGCACATAATCTCCCAAAACATTGGCGGCCTTTGACATTTCAAACACATTGTTTGTTCACTTCATATATATATATATATATATATATATATATATATGGGAGTAAGATATACAACCAACATTTCTCATATTTCATAAGTCATCCACCATCTCCATGCAATATTTTACTACAAGATGAAGGTTGCATACACCGAAATATTATAACTGTGTAAATAGTATGGCAGACTGGGTTATCTAACCTTGGTATGAGAACCAGAAATGGTGAAAGAAAACTTGTGTTGAGGTTATGTATGAGAAAGAAGACAATTTGTAAAATTGACACGTCTCTTCATGAATAAGAAAGAAAGAAAGAAAAGAATGAATGAAGGAAGGAAGGAAGGAAGAAAAAAGAACGAAAAAGAGTTATGGTATCTGTTTTATTCCCAATTGAGCTTTGAATCAACTAAAACTACTTTCCCCATCAAGAAATCTGTTGCACTCATTGTCAATCTTGACAATGTCCAAACGCTAAGGAATTGTTGACAATCCCCATATTAGCAATGTTTGAGTAAATATTCGCTTCCAAGATCATTTTATATTTCGACCTCGAAGTTTGCGTCTGTGTGAGTAGTGTGCATACACACTGGTTTTTATTCGACATACATATGGATATATGTATATAAGACGGTGTGTGTGTGTGTGTGTGTGTGTGTGTGTGTGCGTGTGTGTGTGTGTGTGTGTGTGTGTGTGAACGAGAACGATAAACGATTGTCTGTGTGATAGAAAGAGGAATATGTGTCTGTCGGTTCGTAGTGCATTTATTAAGAAACGCTTACGTCTGGCATATTTATAAAGAAGTTTTATTTTTCCATTAACCTGGGCGGGGTTCACAAAACACTCACTGCCTTACCACGACCTGAATGAGGGCTCCCCCCCTTTCTCTCTCTCTCTCTCTCTCTCTCAATAATAATAATAATAATAATAATAATAATAATAATAATAATCGCTCTTTTCTGTTTATTATCTTTTCAAATTTCTTTTTTCCTTCTTTTTCTTCTTTCCTTCTTTTTCTTCTTTCCTTCTTTTTTCTTTTATAATTTTATTTTTTCACGATTTTTCTTCGTTTTATTATTATTATTATTATTATTACTCCTTTTGAGTTTTTCACATCAGCGTTAGCTGATGGTATTTCCCTGGAGTCTGAATGACAGCAAGATTTCTCAGGTCTCCAGGACTCTTCTGGGTATTCTAGCCGATTGCAGCAGTGCAGTAGTCTGGATGGTCTCAATTCTTCCTCTAATTTCTAGATTCTCCAGTCTTTTTTCCAAGTTTTTGGAACCGTTCCAAGTGCACCAATACAATTGGTATCACTTTCATTCTCATATTCCACAGCCTTTTCAATTCTCTGGCAAGGTTCTTGTATTTATCCATCTTTTCATTTTCCTTCAGCTTCACCCTGTTTACCCATTCTCTTCTCTTTTTTTTTTTTTTTTTTTTTTTTTTTTTTTTTTTTGTTAATCAACACTAGGTCTGGTCTCCTGGCTGGGATAGGGCGATCCGTCTTAATCTCAGAGAATTTTATGCGTTTCATTCTTAAGAACAGATTCTGGTTTATGCATATACCATTTTGTTGTATGGTCAAAATTTAATTTTGCATAATTCCCAGTGGATCACCTTCCCAACCCAGTCGTGCCTAGCTTTGTATTCCCGTTGTGCTAGTTTGCTACAATTATTAATACAAGGTTTACAGTCTTATCTCTGTCACTGCACCGTCTACATTTACTGTTAGGATGCGTCTTATCAATTTTTGCTTTGATATAAATTGTTCTTAAGGCATTATTTTGTACTGCAATTATTAGTGATTCAGTTTCTCTCTTGAGGTTTCCTCTTCTTAACCATGTCCAGGTCTTTTTATGTGCAACCTCTCCAATTTGTCGTTTGAAGTGCCCATATATTTGTTTTTCTTCCCATCTTTGTTTTCTAGTTTTTGTTGTCTTTCTTTTTTTTTCTTTTTTTCTGTTTGTCTATATATTACATCTGCTGTTGTTGGCTGCTATAAGTAATCTTTCTTTGCTCTTTTTTGTGTATTCTTCGAGTCCTTGGATTGTGGCCTCTACACAATCCTCTATGTTGGCAAGACCTCTTCTACCTTCTTTTCTTGTTACATATAGCCTATCTTTATCATCTCTATGGTGTAGAGCCTTGTGCATCGTCATTAATTTCCTAGTCCTTTGGTGTATCTGTTTGAGTTCTTCTTTTGTCCATTTTCATTATTATCATTATTATTATTATTAGTTTTTCACACTTGCTGTAGCCGGTGGTTCACTGGAGGATGAGTGACAGAAAGTCTCCTCAGGTCTTCAGGACTCTCCTGAGTATTCTAGCCGATCCCAACAATGATGTTGTTTGGATGGTCTCGATTCTTCTTCTGATTTCCAATTTCACCCAAATTCTTTTCCAGAGCTTTGGTAACCGTTCCAAGGACACCTTCATGTTTCACTGTTTCCTCAGTTCTCTGGCAAGGTCCAAGTATTTGTCAATCTTTTCACTTTCTTTCATTTTCACTCGGTGGTCGGCCGGGACGTCAAAATCCATGAGATGACAGGTTCTCTTCTTGTCGATCAATACTTGGTCCGGTCTCCTGGCCGGGATTAGGTGATCCTTCTGTATCTGGAAGTCCCAGAGAATTTTATGCGTCTCATTCTCCAGGACAGGTTCAGGGTTGAGCATATACCCTTTTGGTTGTATGCTGAAAATTGAATTTCTTGCACAATTCCCAGTGGATCACCTTTCCCACAGAGTCATACCTAGTCTTGTACTTTCTTTGTGCTAGTTTGCTGCATTCACTTATATGATTAACCGTTTTGTCTCTGTCGCCACACATTCTGCACTGGCTATTCCGCTGCGTCTTATCTATTATTATTATTATTATTATTTCCCTCCATTCGAGTTTTTCACACCCGCATCCAGTATCCGCGAAGAGCTGATCGATGTAGGTTTTTGCTGACCTACCCACACTTGTGTGTTCATTTGTAAGTGCCCATAGAAGAACGCCACTTAGGAGCTCGTCCTTACTTCTCCAGTATGTCCAGCATGTACCGTTTGACTTTCCGTTGTAACCTAACAAAGAAATAACCAAACGGAGGCTTGAAATGAAATGATATGAGGATTGGGACATACCCATTAATATAGAAAAAAACGTGATAGGATTGAACACATGATCATTGACCAACCAGTTTGTTAATTATTGCTCTACTACAGGTGCCCTTGTAATGGGACACCTAGCAAGAATCAAACTTGCAAAAATAAATAGTTTTAGATTTGAGTCCCGGAAAATTGTTTAAAGACGTCAATTTTATGTGACGCCAGAGTGTCTCGATAATTAAAGTCGATGGAAAGAAAGAAAGAAAGAAAGAAAGAAAGAAAGAAAGAAAGAATGACACTAAGATAAAAAAGAAAGGAAGAAAGAAAAGAAGCATGACACTAGGATGAAAAGAAAGAAATGAAAGAAATAAGAAAGGAAGCAAATATGGACGGAGATTGAATGAAAGAGGGAATAGACGATCGATGGTCGATGATCAGTTTTCCATTTCAAGTAATTTCCTTTGTCTTCCTATTATCACGCACTTACACTCATATGTACACAAATATGCACATATACATATGTGGATAAAATTTAGAAAAATAAACACATGGATGGAAAATTTATTGTTGATACCTGATTATTTCGGTTTTACAGTGGGAAACTTCTTCAGGACTAAGGATTTGTGTGAATAGAAGATGAAGGATGTTTAGTATGCGTTGAATATGCAATAATCACGTCATCAACTTTCAACTACGAAAGCCACGCAACTAACGGTAAATAACCTTTTTTCCACACGTTTTTCTAATTCAACCAGCATTCAGTAGTAATGTATCTGCGAGACTAGCTTTCGAACCATCACACCACGATTGGACACCCCTTTTCACCCAAAATGTACGCTACAGGATGTGATTCAAGATCGCAAGTATAGGGCATCTAGTGATGATAGAATCCGCTATTAAGTAGTAATAGATCAGCGTGACAAGCTTGCTAACTATTATACCACGATAGGGTACCCTTATCATAGTGTGATATATCCATGGATCCTGCAGATGTACAAAGAATAACTAATTCAATAATTTCATTTAAAAGTTTTTGTTTTTTTATATAGAATTCTTGTTATCTTTTTATTTCTTTTATTTACTAAAAAAAAGGCCCGTATAGTTTCAAGTTTCATTGTGTTAAATATAAATCCAGTTAACAATTTCAAAAATAATAATAGTATGTGTTTTTTTTATATCCCCTTTTTTTAATCGCTAAGAAGTTGCGATTTTTTTGGTTTACAACATTGAGAATAATATTTTTAAAAGTAACTTGTGAATGGTTTAAATGATTTTTTTCTAAAACTTTTTTGTACGTAAGACGATTTTAAATTCAGTTTTTAATTGCTTGTTGAGTTAGAAATAAAATGTAACATTGTGTTTTTTAGTAAAAATAAACTTGAATTTTACCACCGATTCGTATTTCGGACAAAAAAAACTCAGACAAGAATTAACAGCACTTAAAGTAAACTGAAAAACAGCCCCCCCCCAAAAAAAAATCGATCTCACGCACAAAGACAAGAGCGATTGAGGGGTTGGTTGGATTTTACGACATGTCAACCACTGTTGGGTTATTTTATGCCGAAGATGTTTTGTTTTATTCATTCCTGATGGGTGCTCAATTTTTTTAAAACTAATTAATTCTTTTCTATTTAACCTATAGATGGGACCCTAAACAGTTACTACCACGCTAGGTCAGCGTGGACCATGAAGTAATGGTGATGAAGCGGTACTCCACACTCCCTAGAGCTCTAGAATTGGAACTTAACCATCAAATAGTATATAATGTCAGACACAGGACACTAAAACCCTCAGCTACCGCCTTCAAGCACATGTATAATAAAAAGGGTTGCGGGTTTGCCATACTGACAATAGAGTTGAAACAATCGTATAGGTGCTAAAGCTTGCCATGACCAGCCGATTGATCGGAGGGGGCTTCTCCAACGGTCTGTCTAGCCTAAGTAAGAGCCAAAGTGGTGTATTATATGTCTTGAACTACTCAGCCACCAGGGTTCCATCCTTAAGCATCACGTGCGATCGAGGGGAGATAATTTTAATCATTAACTTGATGTTCGGTTATGTTTACTTGTAAAACACACACACACAAAAAAATTGACAAATTGAGCGAACCCCACGTTCGGGCCAATGCGGGGTGGGGGGACAAATGATGTCTCGGAAAAACAGGTGCTCAGTGATGAGGAAGAGACTAAATGCTAAGCGGTCTTTTCCTATCACCACCACTACCACCACCCACAAGAAAATATCAAGATTGAAAGAAGGAAGGAAATAATTGTCTCTAAATGTGAACAAGATGCTAATCCAACACCTGGTTTAGTTTAGCTGATTCATATATATATATATATATATATATATATATATATATATATATATATATATATATATATATATATATATTATATATATGGCACTGTAACACTGATATTAAAACTACTTATTGTGACTATTAGTTTCGTGTTTTCGTGATCATCAGTCTGTAATATTACATTCTGAAGAATTACAAGGATTATAAGAAGGACGGAACATGGAAAGCACAGAATATCAAACGGAATTGGATTTACATTACAGAATACCTCTACACGAGTAGGATGTGATGCAAGTTCAATTTGTGAAGCGGATTTTAATAGCTTGAATACAGATTTTTCCATCTACATTTTGATACGAATTCTGACTTTTTTTTATTGGCCTAGAAATATGACAATAGCCTTTTTCTCCTCTCAATAAAGGACACATCACTTTGAAATGTACTTCAGTTTGGTTTTTTCGTATTTTGTGATTTTGTGCGGTACTTTGTTTTTGTTTTTGATATCCCAAATATATTTAAAAATATCCATGCTGTGAACATGTTTCCTATCAGCGAGCGACAGTTTATGGAATACCAAAATATTTCATACCCACTTATTATACACATACTGAGTCTTTTAATTACCGTGAATTAACAGAAACACAGAGAGAGAGAGAGAGAGAGAGAGAGAGAGAGAGAGAGAGAGAGAATAATATTAAAAAGGAGAAAATTATGATTATGAAGTAGAAGAGAGCGAAGTGGAAGAAAAGGATAATAAAAGAAGAAGAAGAAGAAGAAGAAGAAGAAGAAAGAAGAAGAAGAAGAAGAAGAAGAAGAAGAAGAATTATGGAGGGAAACAAAGTTCAAATGAGCAAAGAGCCTGATTGGTGCTCCAACTTGACCAGATGGAATGGCGGGTGGCAATGATTGAAATTTGATCCAAGTTTAAATATTCACACACATTCAATGAACGCTGAATCAGTTTAGACCTATTTGTTATTTAATCAGCTGAGAAGACGAGTTTCAATCTGTAAGGGGGCGGGGATGGCCGAGGATTCTGGTCCGGCGGGTTGAGGGGTTAAAGAACGACATTTCATTTCCGGTTGGAACAGAGAATGATGTCTTCTTTCTACTTTATTTTTCTTTTCTTTTTCTTCTTTTTTTTCTAGTGTTGGTCATAAAAAAAAACTGTTGTGTTGAGATACGGTGAGTAATTGGGCGCTTCCCATAGCATGAAGTGATTCAATTCGTTTCCGAGAACAATTCGTTAGCGCAGTGAGCTTGATCCTAACTAGGTATCGGGGCAACGGATGACAACCAAGAGGGAGCTCATTTGTTGCTCAAGTTTACTCTTATAGTTAAAACATGCGCGGAGGTAGCCTATTCATTTTGTAATGTGGTGTAAAAGATTTGAATTTAAAGTTAGCCGTTAAACCATGGCAAATAACAACAGTAAGTTCAGATACGTTTACAGACAAGTTTTCACCCCAAGTTGACCTGTGACTGGATTTTTTCATTGGGTGAGGAAGTCACGTAACGGGTCCATCTGTAAGATAATCAGATGAGAGCATCGGATTCGGACGCGTAATGGCGTGCTTCCCTGAATTTTTCTCCATGCGCAAGTGTTAAAGTTTGGGATCGGGTTAATAATAAAGATGTTCACATCAAAATGAAATAAGTCTCTGTGTTTCTGATTTAAAAAAGACCTAACAAAAACGGAAGTGGAGATGTTCAACAGCCAAGACGATGAAGAAAGTCTTTTAGGAGATCCCAGTACCACCAATGGCGAAGCATAGAAGGTTAGAAGATTTAGAATCAGATATCACTGCCAGAAGATCAGATCGAGTATTGATTAACAAGAAAAAGAGAACTTGTGAACTGTTAGATTTTGCAGGCCCGGTAGATCAAGAGGTGAAGATGAAAGAAAACCAAAAGATAGACGAATACCTAGACCTTGCCTGAGAACTGAAGAAACTGACATACTGATACCAATTGTTCTTGGTGCAATTGGAACGGTTCCCAAAAGTCTAGAAAACCGACTAGAGGAATTGGAAATCAGAAGAAAATTGAGACCATCCAGACAACAGCATTGTTGAGATCGGCTAGAATACTCAGAAGAGTTCAGGAGACAATGATAATAAACATTATTGATGTGTACTAAACTTAGTCTGGTACAAGGCTACTAGTGTGGGGTTCTTAGAAAGGATACAAAGTCTATACAGTAATAATAAGTAAGTAAAGTCGTCGGGGTGGCTTAAAGTCGGTATCAACCATACAGCGAGGGAGTCTATCCCCTTTTCACTAGCACTAGACCAAAGAGATTTTTTTAGCGTCTGATACGGAGCGCCACACTTACCGTAATTTCCTCACTTTACCGCACAGATCCCTGTGCTACTCATACGCTGAGTTGGTGAGGGCCGGTATCGAACCAGGAAGCTTGTGATTCCTAGCCGAATGCTCTACTGACTGAGCTAAACCGGACCTTAAAGCTTGTTATCCATTACTCTACGCTGAGACTCACTATTTACAGTGAAATCAAACTGAATTAATGCTTCGTTACTGGAAAATTGTGAAAAAACATATGGTTATACGACGTGATGGAAAGCCAATGATGTATGTAAGTAAGTAAAGTCAGCGGGGCGGCCTAATGTCGGTATCAGCCAGACAGCGAGTCTATCCCCTTTTCACTTGTGCTAGACCTAGGATTTTTTTTCAAGCTATTTTGATTTTGTTTTATACTTAGAATAATTTTAAATAGAATATTCTGTGCATATGGACAAAACCTGATTAAAACACATGTTGCCTAAATGAAAAAAGTAAAGTCGTCGGGGTGGCCTAAAGTCGGTACCAGCCAATCGGCGTGGGAGTCTATCTTCTTTTCACTAGCGCTAGACGAAGGAGATTGTTTTAAGTGTCTAAGGTGGCGCGCCACACTTACCATCAGTTCCTACCGAACAGATCCCTGTGCTACTCTTACGGCGAGAGCTGGTATCGAACCCAAAACCTTGTGATTCTGAATAGCCTAGTGTTATTGTAAGATACTGCTGGTATGCTCTGGGTTAGTGGTAATGATGTACTAGCGCTGAAAACTCATGCTTCATCTGATGAAGACTTTGTTGCCTCTCCGGCACTTGATTCGTCTGCGGTATAATATGTATAGATATAAGGGTATGAAAAACACACAATGTTGTTAAAATGAATATATTCTTATATAATTTTCATTGCTAATATTGACAATATTTCGATTTATAAAAAATCATCATCAGAGCATAATGATAATTAGGTCCGTTTTTAGATGTAAATGTTTTTTTTAAATCCGGACTCATCGAGAGAGATTATTTGGTTGGGCTATTGTGGGCGTCACCTCTTCGTTGCTGAAATGCTGGTGAAATTCCGCACGAGCAGTGCAGAGTGGCCCGGATGTGGACTCTCGCCGTGAGGGTTGACGCGTGCTGATGAATGTCGAACGTGCAATTCAGGATGAGGAACCCAGATGAAACACAGCAATGGGATATTTAGGGACCTGCCCTCCCAGATCGGCGAGGAAGTCTGCAGTAGCATTTTGGCTATCGTAACGAGTGGAAAAGAGGATATAGTTGGATTGTGCTAGTGAGAAAACTAGAACTGCTGGGAGAGCAAAGCAATTACAATGGCTACGACTGTCTGATAATCTGAAGGTCCCCGGTTCATTCCTGGGTTTCGGCACCACTGATAACCTGAAGGAAGCAGTTTGCTAAAGCTATCACGGTGTCGAAAGTCTGTTTGAAAGGTGAAGGTGCATTCGTTCATAGTATAGTAACCAAATTGTTTAAAAAATTTCGTTTGGGTTGCATGAAGCTCGATAATTGGGTAAGGTCAGATAAGCGTAAAGCAGCGGATTCCGAGGCTATGGCCAAAGCCATCGTGGCAAATCAGGATCGTAGCACTCGAAAACTCGAAGCTCAGGTAGACCAAAGGTCAGGTACAAAGACAACATCAAAATAAACCTCAAGAACTTGAATATCCCCATAGGCAGTTGGCAAGACGCAGCCAGAGGAAAATGATTCGCGTGGTATCATCATCGGATACGATGGACAGCAAGTAGTAGCACTCGAAGGGTATGTGGCGAGTTCGGCATCTCACAGTAAGTGGGCTTTACCAGCTTCCCAAGCTCAGCAAAATTGTGCCTCACGTTATGAAAATAGATTCCGACTTACATGAATGTTTGCATGTTACATATACAATGTCCTAAGCTTCTTTCTTAAAACACAGTTATATTCTATTCCACACAACCAACAACTAAGAAACACTTCTTAAAAATGTAAATCTCTCCCCAACATTTTTGTAGAGATTACATTTCTTACTTGCCACTGTTCTTCTGTTAGACACTAGGTGGCATAGCAAGCAGCCTTATAAAGTGAAAGCGTCAAAATCAAACTTTGCAGAGGTAAGTCGCACAAGTTGCATTTCCGGTCCACGTGACAGGGGACATTGTCCCCAGTCTTTTCTGGGTGCATGGCTCAGGGTGTTGTACTTTGTAAAAGCAGCCACCACAGTTTGACCTAGGATTTACCCATGGCTAGAGGGAGAATAATTGGATACATACATTTCTTAAGGGTATTAGCGCAATTTCAAATGCAACTGCAAACAGCCTCGTCCAGGATTTGAACTCGGTTCGTTGTTTCCATTTCCTACGAAGATAACCGTTTGACTCGAGCGCTTCAACCACATTACAAAACCTCTTAACATGATGCCTGTAGGTTGTCTATGTTTTAGATGTGTGGGGTTATCCGACCCTGTTTTGTTGGAAGAGTTATCTTCCCTTATGTTTCTGGTATTGACCACCAGGCGCCTTGGCTATTTAAGCAGGCAGGCGCCAGATTTAATCTTCTTTGCTTCTCGGCAACTCAACAAACACACATGAGTTATATACTTTGGTCGACACCCTTCTTGTGTGGGGGTGAAAATCCCCACACAGACTACGTCAGTAAGTGACTTTGTCTCATGAACTCTGCATATCATTTATAAGTGCATTTATGTATCCATGTTGTACTTCATATTCGTATCTTTTGCATGTCTCCCCTATGTGTTACTTATATATCTATTATGTATCTTGTATTTGTATTTCTGTTATAAATGCTTCTCCATGTGCTCATACGTATATATATATATATATATATATATATATATATATATATATATAATATATATATAGTCTATTGTTGTATTTAATACCACTTAGTGGGAGTTGTTGGTTCAACCAACGATTAACATTATATTATAACTTAGAACCCAACAGATGCATACAACAAAGCTGTAAGGACATACACTTCGTTTACGCTCATCTGGCCGTGTTTCTTGGAATAGCACAAACTGACCAACCTCGTTTCTGAAACTTAGTCCCCCAAACAGAGCTGATTTTCGATATCCTCTGATCCATTTGAGCATCAAGACTATTATCTCTAAGTTGTCACCATTTCAGCATCAAGACTATTATCGTTACTGGGGGAGGGTGGATTCCGAGACAGACAAAGTTGTCCACCAGTCCAAGTGTTCTTTACTCCACCCGGATGTTAGGCTCAACATGTTTGATTGGTGTGGTGAGGGTACATAACTTTGGTCTCTTTCACGTTAATGGAGAATCCGAAGGCATTGCATGCTCCAGAGAAGATGTTCATTATCTTATGCTTGTATTTTTCCGTAACCATGCATAAAAAGTAAGTTAGCAAAGTGGCCAATTGTCGGTATCAGCCGGAGATCGGGAGAGTCTATCTTCTTTTCACTAGCGCTAGACCAGGGAGATTGTTAGTGCTGAGGTGGAGCACCATATATATATATATATATATATATATATATATATATATATATATTTGAAAAATTGGCTGAATAAACTTCCTACTCAAACTTTCCTCATATTTGATCCTATTGTAGACTTAGAAAGATAGATATGAACAAACTGGGTTAAAGATAGATAGATAGATAGATAGATAGATAGATAGATAAAAATGAGAGATGGTTATTTGGTTGGTTGGTTGGTTGGCTGGTTGGTTGGCTGTTGTTTTTTTTACGGCACGTCAACCCATTGGGTTATTTTATGCCGAAGACGTTTTTGTTTTATGCATTCTCGTTTGATATTCATTTTTTTTTTTAAACTCAATTTTTTCTGTTAGGATTCCATTTATGGGCCAAATAGAAAAATAAACTTAAATAGATAAATAGACAAATTGATAGATAGATAGATAGAAGAAGAGAGAGGGAGGGTCTAGATTTGATGAATATATATATCGAGATTTTACTTATAATGATAGAAATGGCTAGAAGAATATCTCGCGTTTATGTGTATGGGTGTGTATACGTATGTGCATATGGAACGTGTACCCAAAATTATCATGTTTACCAAAGTAAGTGTCTGTATACATATCCTATCACCAACTCCTCCCTTTAAAAAACTTCTCTAAAAACTAAAAAAAAAGAGAAAAAATAAAAGGCCGATCGCAACAAACTTAGAAGATTTAGTTTCTCTCGTATTTTTGATTTTGTAAATATTTCATTCACTGTCGCCTTTTTTTATTGTTTCTTTTCCTCCCTCGGGTTTCCCCCCTTTTTTGTATGTGTGTGTGTGGGGGGGGTGCAGAAGCCGTCTTTTCTAATTGGTCCAACCCAAACAAATTAGACCCGGTCGAGTTCTATGTTTATTTGCGCAATCAGAAATCACAACAAACTCAACTTTGTCAGATTCGTTGTTTTTTTGTTTTTTTTTTGAGAAAGAAAAAAAAAAAGAAGAAAGCTTTTTGAAAGAACAAAGAAGAAACGAAACAACACGTCGGATGATTAAAAGTTGTGTATTGGTGTGCAATGGATGCCTTTGATAAAAGGTGAGGATGACTGTCAGCTGGTCAGATTAAAACCCCCATACCCGCCCCAACCCCCGGGCGACCATCTTGTGAGTTTATCTGTCTTCTTCTGCGGGTCCCACCTGGCACTGGTGTCGAAGACCAATTGGTTACAATATTAATCCATTGAAAATTCCTTTTGTGCTTGGCCGACATCAAATACCCAAAACGGATTGTTTGATGCCGGAAAAAGCAAAAGAAAAGGGTGGAGAATAAGGAGAAACGTTACAATTTTTCTTTTTTCTTTCATCATTATTTTCATTCTTGAAACGCGTTTGTCTGTCTGTCTGTCTGTCTGTCTGTCTGTCTGTCTCTCTCTCTCTCTCTCTCTCTCTCTCTCTCTGTATCTGCATTTGTGTGTGCGTTCATACGGGTATATCTGCGTGCCTGCGCGTATCTGTGGTTATCTGTGTGTATGTGTGCGCGTGTTCATGTGCGTGCATGAATACGTGTGTGCGTGTGCGTGTGAGTGTCTATGTGTCAGTGTGTTTTTATGCGTGCGTGCGTATGTGTGTCTGTAGTCTCTGTGTCAGTGTGTATGTATGTATGTATGTATGTATGTGTGTATGTATGGGTTTGTGTTTCTATAGGAGGATGGTTCAAGAGATAACAAGCAGGTCAAAATATAAAAGAAATGTGGTTGAAATAACCGGAAAATAGATACAACACTGATCAGGAAAAATTCTCGGCACTCTTAAATATAATGAGAATGTATTATACTTTATTGCTTGTGTGCATAGATAGATAGATAGATAGATAGATAGATAGATAGATAGAAAAGAATTGACTGGAATATATATATATATATATATATATATATAAAGTAAAGTCGTCGGGGCGGCCTAAAGTCGGTATCAGCCAATCAGCGAGGGAGTCTATCCCCTTTTCACTAGCGCTAGACCAAGGAGATTATTTTGGCATCTGAGGTGGAGCGCCACAACTACCATCAGCTCCTTACTTTACCGCACAGATCCCTGTGCTACTCATACGCTGTTGGCGAGGACTGGAATCGAACTAGCCGAACGCTCTACCGACTGAGCTATATATATATATATATATATATATATAGAGAGAGAGAGAGAGAGAGAGAGATTTGATAGATTAGAGAGATAGATAGATAGATATGAATTGAACTAATATTAACCAACTAAGGGAAATACTGCATGTGCCTGAGGCGCCCTCTTGGGGGGAATGCCGACGAGATCAACGCATTTTTTGCACCCGCCACACCATGAGCTTCGGTTTGTGGGTGCTCCCACATTAATAGGGCCCTGTGCCTAACCCGTTTACGTGGGATACGTGGTAAATATATCTGGATAAGAGAGAGGGGGCATGTGAGAGAGGCAGATAGAAGCACAATAAATGAGAGTTCGAGAAAGGGGACAAGCTGAGAGAGAGAAAGGGAAAAAAGGGAGAGAGAGAGAGGGGGTGGAGAGGAGAGAGAGAGAGAGAGAGAGAGAGAGAGAGAGAGATTGTCAATGAGTAGGAGGTCCATTTTCAAATTGAGTCTTTTCTTTTTATTTGATTTGATGAAGTAACCAGGCAACTGCTTTCTTGATTTCTCTGTTTATTGATGAAGGCGTACTTCAGAGGGCAAATTGCAAAATTAACGAGACCACGACAGCGTTGTGGTTGTCAAAATCGACATGAAAGGATTCCAATTTTCTCTCTTTTTCTTTTTACCGAAGAAGGTTGATGTGGTGCTGGGGGAGGAGACCCGTTACTCCTCTCCACCTCCCCCAGCACCTGTTGATATTCAAGTGTCTAGTCTCGGATAAAACTTTGAGTGACTGTGATACAACAAAGTTAAGGTTTCATTTATCGTAGATGTACTTGGTTTTAAAAATGGAAGCCTACTGCCTATACGATGCCCATGACTGTAATCACTCAAATACTTGTTTATTTTAACGACATGCTTATAAAACAGAGTATCCTGGGAATGACGTTAAACTGCATCTAGTGGTGAGGTTCCAATTCTGGATTTCTGGGGAGTGTGGAGGACGTCTTAATCACCATTGCTCCCTGGTCTACTCTGACCCGGAGTTGTGGTACCTGTTAGGGTCCCGTCTATGGGATAAATGGATTTTAAAAAATGAATAAAATAATGAGTTTTAAAAAAAGATTTGAACACCCAACAATAATGAATAAAACAAAATGTCTTAGGCATAAAATAACCCAAAGTTTGACATGCCGTAAAATCCAACCAACCAACAAAATAGACTCATCAAAATACTTTCATTGGGTATTTATTTGTCTGGCGGAAGGGCGGGGTTTTTTAAGATTTTTATTTTTATTTTAGAAAGATAATGTTTACTTTTGAACTACTAGATTTGAGAAAGGTATCATCACTTCATCCTCCTAAGTATGGATTAAACAGTACAATTACTGTTCTTTTACAAGGATGGCTTTGGCATTAAATAATCACGAAGGTTGATATGCTATTAAAACAAAGAGACCCGACCGAACCATAAATGTACGATGAACGCGATTACCTAACCTCTAGACATAAAATAACCCCAGACATACCGTTAAAATCAATAAATCAATTAACAAAACGGAATATGCAGCGAGATTTTGGTCAATCGATAGACGAAAGCAGTCAGTCTTTCATTTATAAATCATTGCCTACCACCCCCCCCCAATGAGGGGGGATTGGTTGTTTTGTTTTGTTTTACTACACATAAACCCCTTTCATTTAATGCTCGAATCAAGTGATTTTCATAAACAAAGGACTCAGGTTGCTCACAGTGCCTAGGTTGCTTAATTGGTCACCCAGTTAAGTATTAAACAGGCTCATCGTTACTCAACTTCGATGATCTATAAGAAACCGGTGCTTTCAGTCTTACTTAACTGTAATAGATAGATATGAACACACATAGATAGATAGATAGATAGATTGAGTGGTTGGCTGGTTAGTTGTTTTGATTTATGTCATCATCATCATCATCATCATCATCATCATCATCACCATTATCATTATCGGCACGGATATCCATGACAATCTCTCGCCAAACGTTCCTATCATTCATTGCTCCTGTGATGTCCTCTGCACGGCATCCAGTATCCGCGCAGAGGTGGTCAATGTATGTCTTTACTGGTCGGCCCACGCTGCAGTGCCCATGCCATGGCTTCCACCGAATAACGTCACATGAGTTCGTCCTTGCTTCTCCAACAGTGTCCGGTGTGTCTTGTTCGCTTTACACGGATGGTTTGTGTGATATTGGTCAGGTGGCCGTACAGCTGTTTTCACGTGGGGTGTTGTTTCCACGTCTTGTTTAAGACTGCATGCAGCATTCTTGTGCAGCCAATGTCATATCAACCCCCATTTCAGGTCATTTAATGCCGTATCTTGTCATTTTGATAAAGAAAAAAACTCAGACTGCTAACAGTATCTTCTGTTGCTTTAGTGGTCACCCATCTGATTATTGAACAGACTCATGGCTGCTTAACTTACGCTCCAAATCACTCGACTTTACTCTTTCGTATCTAGAGTCTAGCTACATCTTTCAAAATACGTGATCGCTTCAAGCCAATCAACATTTGATTTTCAACGGACAGCGAATGAACTTATGACCTGTACCTGTTAATCACGTTCTCAACAACTGTGTGCCATCTGTGTTGGTTGGGACCACTACCTTACATAAGGCAGTCATCTTGCAGCGTATCTTCATTAGAAAAAAAAACTAGTAAAAATCAACTTTTCTAGATCATCATGTAGTCGCGTGATGTAATGGTTATCGACGTAGGAAATGGACACGATGACACGAGTTCAAATCTTTGACGATGCTCTTTGCATTCACGCCATTCGCACCCTTGGGAAAGGCATGAATCCAACTATTCTCCCTCCAGCTAACATTGACATGGAAACTGGTATTGGAGAAGGAAAATTTTGAATGGAAACCCGGTTGAAAAATTGACCTTGTGTCATATCCTGTTCGTGTGGAGAGGTTGGAGAAATACATAGATAGGCCTTGTGTCATATAAGGAAGAACTGGATAAAAAACTAAACTTATGGCTTTGTTATTTACTAAACTTAATAAATACCACACGGTTCCTCGCGATAGACCGAGGAGGGGAGGGAAATAGAGGGAAATATAAAAAGAGGGGAAAGATATATATATATATATATATATATATATATATATATACGGGATAATATAATGAGTAGAAAAATAAACAGATTTTTAATGACATAGAATTTGGCAAAGATGGAATTTTCCACAGTCTAAATTGGCTCATTTCATTAGAACATATTTTATTGTTACACCGTATTTAGTTTGGGCGTTTTCGGGTTTACTTCAAATTATGGAAGCCCACGCACACAATTATTTACTTATTTACTGCAAAATTGAAATGGAGCGAAAACCTTTTTTATTCATTTTTTTTATTATTTTAACGAACAACACTAGAAAAGACATATTTTACAAATTCATTTTCACTGTCATATATCATCATCATGTCGCGCTCACAGCACGGATTCCCATAACTCTCTCTCTCTCTCTCTCTCTCTCTCTCTCTCTCTCTCTCTCTCTCTCTCTCTCTCTCCGACTTTCCATCCGTCTCTATTCGCCAATACTCTTGGTTAATCCTCTAGACAGAATCCAATGGCCACAAAGAGCTGATGAATGTAATGTTTGCTGGCTGGCTAAAGCTGGTGTGTCCATACGTAGGAGTCCTGAGGAGAACGTTCCTTATGTTCATCCTTGCTTCACCAGCCGTGTTCATCATGTCTTGCTCGTCTTATTTTGATGGTTTGTGAGATGGGATGGAATTGAACGAAACTCCAGAAAAACTTTTAGCTGACAAAATTCTCAAATCAAATAAGTGTTTAGCCAACACGTTTGCCACGAGTATATGAAAAGATCGCAAATATGGAGCATATGCTGTATGTATATATATATATATATATATATATATATATACACACACACACACATATATATATATACACACACACACATATATATATATATACACACACACATACACATATATATATATACACACACACACACACATATATATATACACACACACATATATATACACACACACACACACACACACACACACACACATATATATATATATACAAACAGACGATGTTTATGATATGGCTATTTTCAGCCCACAATATTTGGGAGAATATGTGCTTAATTGAAGTCGAACCTAATTTGAAAGTTAATTAATAATTAATTAATTAGGCATTACCTATTTAAATGTAAGGCTAAACAAATCGAGAAAAACCAATCTCTGTATGTACATTTCGGCCGATTGATTTTTCTCGATTTGTTTAGCCTTACATTTAAATAGGTAATCCCGCCTAATTAATTAATTATTAATTAATTAACTTTCAAAATTAGGTTCGACATCAATTAAGCACATATTCTCCCAAATATATATATATATATATATATGGCTATTCTTTTAAATTTATCGTAAAAGCTTTCATAATTTTTAATTAGCGTTTATTGTAAAACCTATTTTTAATATAGATTTGATGAATATTTGATTAAACTTGAATAATAGTCTCCAAAAATGATTGAAAGTAGCTGTATTTTTTGTGATTTTGATGAAAATTCTTTATATTTCTAAAAGATATGTTCAATGTCTTAAAATTCTAACAGTTAAAATAATCAAATCAAATAATAAATCTAAAACAAATCATCTAACAGACTAAGTCACTGTATGGTTGCTATGGTTAAAGGGGGCGTAACTCTTGCATTAAGTTATTTAGAAAAGGCAGCAGATTGATTTCTTTTCTGAGGGTGGATAATATCCATTAAAAACAATGTTTTAAAAAAATGTTCAATTTCAATAAGAACTAACTCGAGAAAATTGAAATAATTTAAAATAATTATTTTTCACTACACAGACAAAATAAAAAATAACAATTAAGTTAGAAGAAATTGTTCTTTCATTTTTTTTTTTTTTTTGTAAAAATAAAGAATAGTATTTATTTCATTGTAAAGGAAAAAAGTGACGGCAGCTTTCGACAGACGACTTTTAATCTCTCTGAAAGTTGTCTGTTTTTCTTCAAATTGAATAAAATACAAAAATAAAAATAAATAAATAAAAACATCGTAGGAATGATTAGTGAGTTTATGACTGGTTAGTGTTGAAACAGAATTCAGAAAGTATAAATAAAAAATTCTCTTTAAAAATAGTATTTCCCCTTCTGTCCTCAGTTGCATGTTCACTATATAGAGAGTAAATTAAGCAATTCAGCAATTTAAAAAGAAAAAATAATAATGATTCTATTTACCAACTAGTTTACTGAAAATGTCTTACTTTTTAATTTAATGAATATGTAATTTTTCTAGGATCTCAATTTGCCAGATACATTAAAGCCACAAAATACTGTTTGCGAAATTTCTACATTCATAGAGACTGGAAAATTTTGTTAAAAAATTTTAAAGAAAATTTTTGTGATTGTCATGAGCAAGATACGCGACATCATGCACGAAAGCGTCCGCGATTTGCATGCGCGTGTTGTGGAGCAGTTTGGAAGCGTGCTGGGCCGAGGTGCGCTGATGCAAATCTGAAGCTCTGCAGATTGCCCAATCGGACGCCTCGCCGTGTCCTATATAATGAGTGTATCGGAGGCTTGGGCAGTAGTTCGTAAACCTTGCAAGAAGTGTTTGCTGCCAGGTCCGTGCGAAGGTTGTGAAGTCGGTTATCAGAATTGGAGCGAGATACAGTTGGACTATCGATTGGAGCCTTGAGTCAGACTTGACCGTGACCCCCCCTCTGATTATAAGCTATTTCGGCAATTATGGCCCAAAGTTTCGACCCAAAATTGATACCACTTTTTGACGGAAGTGATTCTGGACAGTCGGTCGTCGAGTGGATCGAGAAGGCAGAATTGATATGCCAGCTAAGCGGTGTAAAGCGTATAGAGTGTGTAGTGCCAATGCGTCTATCGGGTGGTGCATATGCGGTGTACCAGCAGCTGAGTGAGGAAAAGAAGAGCGACTTCACCTGTATTAAAAAAGCCTTGTATACAGCATTCGCTCTAGATGCTGTTACAGCTTGGAAGCAATTTGTGGCACGCCGCTTGCGCCCGGGAGAGACTGTTGATGTCTTTTTGGCCGAATTGCGTAAACTCTCAGTTCTGGTCGGTGGTATGACGGATCGGAGTCTGATGTGTGCATTTATCGCCGGGTTGCCAGAGCATGCCGAGGATCTCCTTCGAGCCACTTTCCAGTTAGATGATATGGACATTTCGCAAGTGTTGGCTCGAGCAAGAGCCATACTGAAGAAGTGCCCTGATAATATGGAGCAAGTAGCAGTGGCTGCACGACCATCACGTTGCCAGGCGAAGGAAGATGACGCGCCAACAAAATGTTATGTATGCGATGGGCCCAATCACTTGGCTCGCGACTGCCTCTTGCGGCGTGAAACATCAACGAAAGCGGATGCTAAACCCCGAAGACCAGTTTCGTGCTATCGATGTAAGCGGCAGGGACATATAGCCCGAAACTGTCCGGGAAACGAGCAAGGGGACGAGATTTCGGCGCCTGTCTTCTCCCCAAATGCCCGTTAAATACGGCGCTACCTACAGTGATTGTGCAGATCAATGATACGAGGCGTACAGCCCTGGTGGACACTGGTTGCACGCAAACACTCGTACACAAAACATGCTGTCAGGCATGGAGGAGAAAGGAGGTACACGTGCTGACTGTAGGCGGGAGTACACTCAAGTGTTGTGGAGTCGGGACGATCCGGCTTAGCGTGGGCAACAGGCCCTCTATCAACGTAGAGGTTCTGGTCGTTGACGGGGAGCTACTCGGGTTTGATTTGTTGCTTGGACTAGACGCAATCAAACAGCTGGGTGGAATGTCCATGACTAGCACCGGTGAAGTAAAATTTCCCCAACTTGATGAGCCAAGTTGTGCTGCCATCGTCATCAACGAGCCTGATTTCCACGCAAAGTATGATGAGAACAAACAAATATGGATTGCATCATGGAAGTGGTCCGGTGACCAGCCGCCAGTCACGTTAAAGAACAGGCTATCAGAATATCCTGCCCCTGAGCAGCTTCGGGAGGAGTACAACCGAGAGCTGCAAACATGGATACACAATGGCTGGCTGCGTCCATACCCTGCAGACGAGCTCGGACCCCCAAAGGGCCTTATCCCCCTAATGGCCGTCCTCCAGGCAAACAAACAAAAGGTTCGGCCCGTTATGGACTACCGTGAGCTCAATGAGCACGTAGATGCATATACGGCCAGTGCAGACGTGTGTGCACACAAGTTACGAGAGTGGCGACAGCAAGGGTCAGATGTCGCTGTGTTGGACTTGCGTCGGGCCTATTTGCAAGTTCACGTAGAAAAGTCCCTGTGGCCATTCCAAACAGTGGAAATCATGGGGAAAAGGTATTGCCTCACCCGTTTGGGGTTTGGGCTCAATGTCGCACCCTGATCATGCGGTCCATCGTCCATACCGTGGTTGCGCAAGACGAGAGAGTTGAGAAAGCTACCTCTTCATATATTGACGACATATTCGTCAATGAAGCTATATGTTCTGCATCCCACGTAAAAAAGCACCTTGAGCGGTTTGGACTTGCGTGCAAGGCCCCAGAGCAGTTAAGATGCGGCACACGCGTGTTGGGATTGCATGTCTGGGAGGAGCGCAATAAACTTCGGTGGTGTCGTGGAGGTGAGCCACCGACGCCCCCTGATGTATTAACCCGTCGGACTATTTTTTCCGTGTGTGGAAAATTGACGGGACACTTTCCGGTGTGCGGTTGGCTGCGCGTTGCAACCGTTCATAAAGCGAAGGGCAAACGCTGCAACCATTGGATGGGACGATGAAGTGCGAGACCCCTCTTAAGTCGAATGTTGGCGGATGTTTTCGCCAGAGTGGCGCAAACAGATCCAACACGTGGTGACTGGTGCGTTGATGGAGAGGACGTCACTGTGTGGGTGGACGCGAGCTCGTTGGCCACTGGTGTTGTTATTGAGAGTGGTGGAGCCGTGGCTGAAGATGCGAGCTGGTTGAGACCGATAAGCGAGGATAAACATATCAACTTGGCAGAACTCGACGCAGTGTTACGGGGCATTAACCTCGCACTGCAGTGGAAGGCAACGACGATTCACTTGCGGACAGACTCGGCGTGCGTGCATCGCTGGGTCTCAGACACTTTGTCTGGAAGGTCGAGAGTGCGAACCAAGGCTGCCACTGAAATGTTGATCCGGCGTCGACTCGGCACGCTTGCACAACTGGTCTCAGAGTATGACCTAAAGATAGACGTGGCACTGGTTAAGTCTCACGACAACCGAGCCGATCAGCTCACCAGAGTGCCGCAGCGATGGCTGGATGATATACAAAAAGAGTCAGAACCCGCAGGACAGGCGTGTGCGGTGGTTACAGGGGACCAGGAATCTGCCCGTATACGAGCCATTCATCAGTCCAGCGGACACCCAGTGTGAAGCGCACGCTGTATTTTGTAAAACTGGTCATCCCCGGAGCCTCCAGGGCGGCAGTTCAAGCGGTGGTCAGGGATTGCCAGAAATGTCAATCGATAGATCCTGCCCCGGTGCATTGGAAGCCAGGCAGGCTTTCTGTGCGTGATAATTGGAGTAGGGTGGGAATGGATGTGACCCATTTCGGAGGCCAGCACTACCTGACATTGATGGACTGTGGTCCCAGTCGTTTTGCCATTTGGAGGCCATTGCAGCGGGAAGACTCCGCCAGTATCATCCGGCAGCTAGAGACAATCTTTTGCGAACGGGGGCCTCCTATCGAACTGCTTACCGACAATGCCGCAGTGTTTTGCGGGGAAAGATTCACCGGATTTGCAAAGGCGTGGGGTGTCCGGATAAGATTCCGATGCGCCTATGTACCATCGGGGAATGGGATAGTGGAGAGATCCCACCGCACGATAAAGCGCATCGCCGCGAGAACAGAATGCTCTCTTATGGAGGCTGTGTACTGGTATAATTTGACACCGAAAGACGACACCACGGCGTCAACAGCACCAGCCAACATAATATATACCTACCGCACTCGCGTAAAGGGCATTGATACTGCTCCACCGTTTGACGCCACAAATTCTGACACATACGCTGCAGGGGACGCTGTTTGGGTGAAGAGACCACATGGGCGGTGTACAACACAGTTCGAGAAGAGAAAAGTGACGAAAGTCTATAGCCCTCATTCAGTCCTTGTGGATGGAGTACCACGCCACGTAAAAGATGTTCGGCCGGTGCATGGAGCAGAGATTATCAGCAGCTACGTTACCACCTCGGACGAAGAAACCCCTATGGTGTATGAGGGGAAGATGCAGGAAGACATGGCAATGTCAACTGAAAGCGCAAGCAGCGCCCTCGAACAAGACGAGCTCAGTGATAACTCAGAGGAAAGTACCACTGAGGAGATAGCCGAACCCGCTCCACTGAGACGAAGTAGCAGGATTAAGCGACCTGCTCCACATTGTCCTGTGTGTGATCCCCAGATCAGGGAGGAGTGTGATTGTCATGAGCAAGATACGCGACATCATGCACGAAAGCGTCCGCGATTTGCATGCGCGTGTTGTGGAGCAGTTTGGAAGCGTGCTGGGCCGAGGTGCGCTGATGCAAATCTGAAGCTCTGCAGATTGCCCAATCGGACGCCTCGCCGTGTCCTATATAATGAGTGTATCGGAGGCTTGGGCAGTAGTTCGTAAACCTTGCAAGAAGTGTTTGCTGCCAGGTCCGTGCGAAGGTTGTGAAGTCGGTTATCAGAATTGGAGCGAGATACAGTTGGACTATCGATTGGAGCCTTGAGTCAGACTTGACCGTGACCCCCCCTCTGATTATAATTTTAAAAAAATAAAAACTATGGGTTATTTCTTATAAGTCTAATATGATCAAAGGGGAACCACTCTTGACTTATCTATTTATTTTGCCATTAAACTAACCCTAAACCCTAACCTTAAACTCTAACTCTAACCCTAAACCCTAACCCCGTCTTCTTTTTTCCTAGTAGATCAATAAATAGATAGATAATTTATCAGTCAAGAGTGGTTTCCCTTTGATCATGTTAGACATAGGAAATAACCAAACTATGTTCTGTAAGAATTGAACTTACATTTTCTGAACATGTTTTTGTTTAATCTTACAGGGATAACACTGCTTTACCTGTACGGGCACAGCAGTGGAAGATAAACCAGGTATGTCTTGCCTGTTGGTATGAAACTAGTGTGATTCTAAATGCGAAAAACTCAACTTTGGAGTGACACGTGGCTTGAATCAGTGGCCCAGATGCAGACCAAAAGCAGATTCTTCTACAGATTCAGAAGGAGATATGTTTTTTGAGAGACAGCAGAGTGAAAAGAAAGAAAATACGTTTTTGCTGGTTTAGTTAAAATATTCTACTTTGCCGTTGGTAGACTCATCTTCCCTGATAAAGTACAATATCTAATTTATTTAGGTAAATATATTATATTAGCTGGTATTTCTCTTTAAAATGGACTCATCCATAAATTTCATTTATTTAGAAATAGTTTTAAAAGGAAAGACGTTTTTTATTTTAAGAAAAAGAAGTAGAAAAAAAGAAAAGTATCTTCAATTTTATATAACTTTATATAACTAAAATCGGTTATGAGTGTGAAATATTAAATAATTTATTAATTATATATGTATTGTTTTTTAAATTATTGATTATTTGGATAACGTTAAGATATCATGGGCCTTGAACACGAAACATTCAGATATCTCATGGAGAATATTGCTTGAAATCGTACAGTAAAAATAAATAAATAAACAGGGCAAATATTAAAATATTAGGGCTGAACTTGCACAATACGTATATATATATATATATATATATATATATATATATATATGGAGAAAAGTAGACAAACACGGGATGTTGTGGAAACTTGATGTTTATTGTCGACGGTGCAACGTTTCGGTCTCTTATTAGACCATCTTCAGGACTTGAATATAGTTCTTACTCCAATGATGGAAATTCTCAAAATGCTGAAAGCGGAAGGTCGTCAGTAGGGGGAAGTGTAGTTGGGGGTGGTTAGTGGATTCTTCTTCTCTCTGGAATGGAACTATATTCAAGTCCTGAAGATGGTCTAATAAGAGACCGAAACGTTGCACCGTCGACAATAAACATCAAGTTTCCACAACATCCCGTGTTTGTCTACTTTTCTCCACATACTGTCGGATTAACCTCCTCACATTTCTACCATATATATATATATATATATATGTGTGTGTGTGTGTGTGTGTGTATGTGTATATATATATATGTATGTATATATACGTATGTGTATACATATATATATATATATATATATATATATATATATATATATATGTATATAACATATATATAAATTAACAAAATGGCATCTATCCTCGATGATATTTACAGCGATGATCACATTCGTTCAAGGTGAGGCTTTCAAAATAAAAACAATAATATCTGAAAATTTCTTTTGTCTCATTAAAATTTACCTAAAATATTGTCTGTAGAAAGAAACAAAAAAAGTTATCTCCCTTTTACTAATGGTTCGAATTATTTCCCTTGCACTGTTTAGTTATCATAGAAATTGATTATCATGATTATCTCCCTTGCGCTTGGTTATTATGGCAACTGGTTATCTGTCTGGAATTATGGGTAAGAATTATTTCACTTGCATTTTTCATTTTAAATTTATAAATATTTCTGTAAAGTTGAAATATCGTAATTATTAAGTGCTCTTATACAGCAACGACTGAATTATGAATTTGGGACCTAACAAAGCCAAAAAAATTACAAGTAAACAAAAAATATATTTTGAAAAATTAAATATAAGAAACAAACAAATAATAGATGTAAGTAAAAAGTAAAGTCGTCGGAGCGGCCTAATGTCGATATCAGCCAATCAGCGAGGGAGTCTATCTCCTTTTCGCTAGCGCTAGACCAAGGAGATTATTTTAGCACCTGAGGTGGAGCGCCACACCTACCATCAGCTCCTTACTTTACCGCACAGATCCCTGTGCTACTCATGCGCTGAGTAGACGAAAGGCCGGTATCGAACTAGGAACTTTGTGGTTTCTAGCCGAACGCTCTACCGACTGAGCTAACCCACCCCCTATAGTAGATATAATAATCATATGATACTTATTGAAAAATATGTAACAGACAAAAGATTTCAAAAAGAAAAACTCCAAACATTCAGTTTAAAGTTTTTCTTCTTTTTACTTTTTCTTTTTTTTTTTTTTTTTTTTTTTTTTTCTTCCTTCACTTGTTACTTGTAATATTTATTACTATGGAGCAAAAATATTTGCTTTGAAGTTCATTTGTAGATCCAAGACAAACATTTTTTTATAGTGACCCTCATCACAAGTGTCAATATTTTTAAAAAAACTCATAATCTGTTGAAACATTCACGGGTAATTTTCACATTTAGTTGGCTAAATTCCTAGCAAATAAGGCAATTAGAGTAACCTCCCTTGACTTTCACTTTGAAACAAGTCGGTAGCCATTTTGAAAGTGTCCGTGCGAAATACACAAATCTTAGAAACTTTTCGAAAATAATACGACTGCATGCTTTAACACAAATATCATTAAATTTGTTCTTAATAACAATTAAGTTCATTTCAGATAATGCGCACGCACAATTTTATGCTAGGAATTTTAACAACTAAAGGTGAAAATTACCCATTCATGTGCATGGCTAATTTCCTTTGATTTAATGAATTAAGAAAATCATTTTTTTAACAGCTAACCAATGATTATATTGTTAACTCATAAACTAACAACCATAGACATTACTCCAGTTTGATATTTCTTTTGACTTATTTTGTATGAATTTGTCCATTTTATCATTCAGTTATTTCAATTGACTGACAAGTTCTTTTTGTAAGGGAAATTCAAGTGCAAAAATAAAATTTTGTATATATCTTCCATGTTTGTTTTTTTCATGTCATAAAACTTTATTTTTATTAGTTGAGAATATTGCTTACAGTGTGGGAGGATTTCACTTCTACCCATAGGAACTAATGTATTGTATCTTAATGCAACAAAATCTAACAAGGCCTCAAACATGGTGAATGCTTACACACAATGATGTCATCTAATATATATATATATATATATATATATATATATATATATTATAAATGGTTACAAGAGATAACCTACTCGAGTTTCACCATAAGGATCTTCAGGGTTAAATCCACTGAATTAATTGAGACACCGATTAATAGCAGTCGATTTCACATGTGTGGTCATTGCATTAAAATGTTAACATTTCTTTCTATCTTTTATTTTTAAAATCCTTTCTTTCTTTTAATCCCTTCATTTTTTCTTTCTTTTTTCTTCATTATTCTTTCTTTCTTTCTCTTGTTTAATCTCTTCCCAATTCTTTCATACTTCCTTCCTTCCTTTTAATACCTTCTTTCTTTCTTTTATTTTTCTTTCTTTCTTTCTTCCTTTCTTTTCTTTTAATTCTTTCTTTCCTTTTCTTTTAATCCCTTCATTTTTTTTTCTTTTTTCTCCCTTATTCTTCTTTCTTTTTTTTTTCTTTCTCTTGTTTAATCTCTTCCAATTCTTTCTTTCTTTCTTTCATCCTTCCTTCCTTATTTATATTCGGACAAAATCACTGCGTTTGACTACACATATTTGACCCTCCTCATTCTTGTAAGTTTTTTTCTTTATGAATTGTTCTACTTCTTGTTTTTATGTAATAAGTATATGTTTAGCACCAGATACAAGTGCTGAATAAAATATCTCAAGGATACTAGTTCTTTGTGTATCTTTTACCACCTCAACAATACAACAAGTATAAAAATGCACTGGACATGATTTTTAACTATAAAAATGTATTAGAAATGATTTTTTACTATAAACATGCATTAAAAATGTAATAAGTATCTGTTCACACCAGATACAAGTGCTGAATAAAATATATCTCAAGCACACTATTTATCTGTGTATCTTTTACCACCTCAACGATACAACAGATATTCTATACCAAGTGGTAGGTTGTGAAGGATAGTCACATTTTTTGTTATATCTTTTTTATGTATTTTTCTTGATATTGACAGATATTCCATGGCAAATCATTTGGATTATTTTGGAATCCTCAATAACTGAAAATTGGTTGACTTTAAAATTTCTTTATAGTATTTTTGGATTTCTTAGCTTTAATAAACCAATTTTTAGTAGAAGGGAAGCGCCAGAACTCATTTTACAGACAAAAATAGATTACAAAAGGTCACCATTTTTTGACAACTCCACCAAATTTGGAGAGCTAAAAATCGAAATAACTCCGTCAATTCTTGGAATTGGAAGCTCAAATTTTGGGGATTGTCTTATGTTAACATAGTCCACACCTGGAAAAAAATTCAGAAAAATTAAAGGGGGTGGGTGACAATCTTACTTATTTCTGGATGATTTGACATGGAATTACCCAGTAGGTTGTTTGCCGTTGTTCTATCTTCTCTTTTCTTTTGTTTTTCTTATATAAAACTTGTGCTCGAATACGTGGTTAGTTAACTATTTAATTGCTGATCTTTAAAGCCGTTCAGTTGTTCGTATTCGACATGGATGAACGGAACAACAACTAAGTACTCTGCTTAACACCGAGGAACAATTCTGCCTAACACTAAGAAACACAAGGATTCTACTTAACACTAGAAACACAAGGATTCTGCTTAACACTGAGGAACTCAAGGATTCTGCCTAACATTAAGAAACACACGGATTCTACTTAACTCTAAGGAACACAAGGATTCTGCTAACACTAAGGAACACAAGGATTCTGCTTAACACTAAGGAATACAAGGATTCTGCTTAACACAAAGGAGCTTAACACAAAGGAACACAAGGATTCTGCTAAGGAACACAAGGATTCTGCTTAACACTAAGGAATACAAGGATTCTGGCTAACATTAAGAAACACACGGATTCTACTTAACACTAAGGAACACAAGGATTCTGCTTAACACTAAGGAGGAAACACTCAAGGATTCTGCCTAACATTAAGAAACACACGGATTCTACTTAACACTAAGGAACACAAGGATTCTGTCTGACATTAAGAAACACAAGGATTCTACTTAACACTAAGGAACACAAGGATTCTGCTTAACACTGAGGAACACAAGGATTCTGCCTAACATTAAGGAACACAAGGATTCTGCCTAAGACAAAGGAACACAAGGATTCTGCCTAACCTTAAGAAACACAAGGATTCTACCTAACACTAAGGAACACAAGGATTCTGCTTAACACTGAGGAACTCAAGGATTCTGCTAACATTAAGAAACACAAGGATTCTACTTAACACTAAGAAACACAAGGATTCTACCTAACACTAAGGAACATAAGTACTCCCAACAGCAGCCTAAAAATGGCCATAAAAATCGTAACAAACATACCATCTGAAATTACCCCATTAAAGCCCCCTAAATATGTTTTCCTAATATATTGAAAATTTGGCATTTTCCAATACATGCCAACTTTGATATTTTCCCTTCATATTGCAAATTTGATATTTACCCGTATATTAAGACGCATGGTGTAATGGTTAGAGTCGTAGAAAATGGACTCGTCGATCCAAGTTCAAATCCTAGACAAGGCTGTTTGCATTTCACATAGCGCTAATAGCCTTTGGAATGGTATGCATCCAACTACTTTCCCTCCAGTTATGGGTAAAAAATGGGGTAGACTGGCCTCTTTAACCTTGGTTAGATAACCAGTCTTGGAGAAGGAAAATTCTGTCTGCTATGTTGCTTTCTTCTAGCCACAGCCTCATAGTCTCCATTGCAATTCTTCAGTTTATGCCTAATTGTTTTTACAGTGTTCAGGGAGCATTGGTCAGTAACCATAATCTCCTTATTTCGATGACCGGCGCAGATCATCATGATACAAGTTATTCTTTTCCATGATTCAGGTGGGTTCCAGTCATCCAGTCTATCTGTCATCACGTATATGAATGAAGAAGAGTCCAAACTTTTAAATGATGCGTAGTGTGCGTCAATACCTCCAACCTACGGAGAAAAATAACCAAATATAAATAGTCAAATTTATCCCGAACACCATTATATATATATATATATATATATATATATATATATATATATATATATAGGATTATTTGTTTATTTTCCTTTAAACGACACTCTCTTTGTTATCACCCTTAGATACTTAGAAACCTAAGCAAAACGATATCATGTGATATCCTGTTTTTCTATATATCCCACAATGCACTTGAAAGGATATCACTGTATCACCTAACGACTTCTTGCTAAGCGTTCTCATTTATCATTTTCTATCGGGCACAACAGCATCTTCGTTTTTTTAAAATAGAATCATAGGGGGCGCGTTCCTACCTCACATAATGTTCGTTAACAAATAATAGAATGCTTCGCAGTAGAAAGAGTCCCAACGAACAAAAACAGCTTGATTGAAGCAACTTGTCTCACCAAGTCGTTAATGGATGAGTAGCTGTTCAAGGAGACAATTTACAGGAAAATAACCTTTTCTGACACAAAACATTAACAGTTCATTTCAAAACATTTAATACCTTAAAAAAATATTTACTTAAAAAGTATCCTATTCATCCCACTGAGATGTTTGTTTTGTTTTACGACAGACGACAATGTTTTTTTAAATACATCCATGTTTATATAATGCTACAAATTATATCAAAATTCAACGAATATCTTAATTTTAGTGTAAAAATATATATAATTTTTAAAAATTATCACGATTTTACCGACGTCAAAAATTACGTAAAAGGTTTTTTTGCCATGCTCTTTCGTAAAAAATGTAAACAGATATTTGAAATATTTCTTAATGATATTAGATTAAATTAATTTATCAAATTAAAAAATTCTTTTTAATAATAGACATGCACAAACCTAAACCGGATAGAGTTGAATACACAGACATCTTCAAATTTAATCTAGAAGACGATTATGTGACTATTTTTTGTTTGTAAATAATTTTCTTGTTAAACTCTATACGTTAGATAACTTTGAATATATGTTAAAATAAAACAAACTATATATAAATCAATAATACCGGGCATGCATTTATTAAAACTTGTTTTAACAATGTGGACCGTTTAATGTGGCATATTTAATTTCTGAGTATATATCATACAGGGTTCTTTATTCTATGTATTAATGATTTAGACTACGAATTGAATACTCATTGATAAACTTACGCAATTCCTAAGGATATTGGGACGTAAGTAGTGATATAGTTTCGGTTACAGACAGACACACCGAATGTCCATTTTATATAAATTTAAGATGCATATTAGCCTTTAGTATTAATAATATAACATTTTATTAATAATTGAGATTTAAATAACAATGAAATCATAGAGAATGTAATGTAAATAACTAAGGTAATTGTGATGTCGTTGGTGACATAGTTGGAGACATACACATAATCTTCATTGTAATAAGATATTCTACTTAAAAGAAATGTAAAACTTCAAGGTTTTTTTGTTTTTTTTTTCAACTTTAAGGAGATTGCTTTTTGCAATAAACTACTGGAATATCCTGCTCTAAAAGGAAAGTGTGCTACTTAATAATTCTTTCAACAATGCCATGGAAGACCATCTATACATATATAAAGGGCAGATAATTCCTGAGGATATTAGGATGTAAGAGGTGACATAGTTTCGGTTACTGACGGACACACCGAATTTCCATTTTATATAAATTTAAAATGCATATTAATCTTCCCGTTCACAATATAAACCTCTATTTGATTGTATATGTAAATACAATTGCATATTATTAGTATGCAGATAAGTCCAATAGTATTAATAATATAACTTTTTATTAATAGAGATTTAAATAACAATGAAATCATAGAGAATTTAAAGTAAATAACTAAGGTAATTGTAATGTCGTTGGTGAGGATATTGGGACGTAAGTAGTGACGTAGTTTCGGTGATAGACAGACAGACAACGAATCTATATTATATATAGATATAGATATTTACTCAGTACGAGGATACGATAAAAATTTAGAAAAACAATTTTTTTGAATTGAAATAGATCATTAAGTAGGACTGTGCCTATTGTAGTAGTGACCAACCCAATCAGAGATTTAAGAGGTTTGAATTCAAAGTTTTCCTTCTCCTAGATTGGTTGTCTAACCAAGGTTAAAGATCCCAGTCTGTCCTGCTATTTACCCATAGCTAGAGGGAGAATAGTTGGATTCATACCTTTCCCAAGGGTATTAGCACTATGTGAACTGTGACTTTGTCCAGGAATTGAACTTGTGTCGACGAGTCCATTTCCTACGAATCTAACCAGTACACTACTAAGAGATATTTCGGGAATCTTAAAATTTCCCGGTGGTAAGCAAGTAATTTCGGATGAAAGAAGACGAGAACAACAATTGAAAATAAAGAAACATATATTCAAAAGGTACGAAAAGGGGGTTGCAAATTTGTGGCATTTGCTAGCCCGAATTATCTTGCTGAGGCGCTGAAATATTATTCCACTCGCTGATTGACAAGATGAAGGGCGCTGGACGAAACCACTCGCTGTTTGACAAGGTAAAGGGAGCACTTCAAAAACGCGTCTCGTCTGTAGAATACCCATACGATAAGGGACTTTCGTCAAGGGGTTTAATTTTGGCGCCAATATCGTATATTGGCGATTCGCCCTCTGGTGCCAGGGGCAGATAATTCAACTATAATTTTCCGATACTACCGCGGTTGATAGTTGAGTATCGTTTTACAACAACAGAAAAAAGTGAAAAACTGAATCACTTTAAAAGCAAAAAAAAAAAAATGTGGCTGCTAAAAAAGAAGAAGGGAACCAGAAATCCACAAGAGACATAACGGAATTATCATACGAAAGTTTTTCTTTTCATTGGCTTCTATCAACAAATCTTGATGGCATCTTTTTCAGCAATAATTCAATATATCCCAATTCCTATCCCTCAATCTGTCTATGGTGTCTCAGCCGAGTCGATAATCTTTCCGTATTCTTGAGGAATCTCTTAGAAGTTCGACTTGTCGATCGAAAAGCCGCGATTTAACCTTTGCATTGTCGTATTTTAAAATCTTTGCTGAATCCCAATGCTACAGTTTCCAGTAAAGAAATCTCTTTCACAAAAGGTTATCTTAAAACCTTTCAATCACCATAAAATGTTATTATAATCAATAAAGATATGATACACTAGTGTTGGAACTTTTTTTGAATAAATTCCTTCCTCTTTCTTATATATATATATATATATATATATATATATGTGTGTGTGTGTGTGTGTGTGTGAGGGGGGTATATGTAAGAGTGTGTACTTATATATATATGTATATTTACCACCCCCTCCACACGAGCAGGATGCGACACAAAGTCAATTTCTTTAACAGGTTTGAATTCAGAGTTTTCCTCCCTAGACTGGTTACCTAGTCATGGTTAAAGAGTCCACTCTGCCTTGCTATTTACCCATAGCTGGAGGGAGAATTGGATTCATACCTTTCCCAAGGGTATTAGCGCCATGTGAAATTCCAACAAGAGGAAGGAATTTATTCAAAAAATGTTCTAACACTAGTGTATCATATCTATGTTGATTATTATAATTATTATAATAATTTATATATATATATATATATATATATATATATATATATATATATATATATATATATATATAAGAGAGTTTTATAATTTGCTTGAAGCATTGAGTATATATTGGTTAGGAGGTTGATTTAGAAGGCTATAACAATGCAGGTGTAAAGAAAAAAATAATAATACGGTAACAATGATGTTGTGTGTTAACCTGTATTTAATTCTTGAATTTTCGAGATAATATCTCTTTTCAAAAGATCCTGGAACTGAAGCAGTCTAGTTATGGCATTTCCTTTTAAATGAATCTTTTTCTTTTTTTTTTTTTTTTTGAAAATGATGGTATTTTTATATAACTGTATTCTCGTGTTGTATGTTTACGTGAATGCGCATATGTTGTCATGCGTGTATGTTGTAATGCGCGTGTCATATAAAAATACCATCATTTTCAAAAAAAAAAAAAAGATTCATTTAAAAAGAAATGTCATAATTAGACTGCTTCAGTTCAAGTGATCTTTTGAAAAAGAGATATTATCTCGAAAATTCAAGAATTAAATACAGGTTAACACACAGCACCATTGTTACCGTATTATTATTTTTTTTCTTTACACTTGCATTGTGATAGCCTTCTAAATCAACCTCCTAACCAATATATATATATATATATATATATAAGGTGTGTCAAAAGAGTATCGACATTTTTGTACTTTGTGACACACCTTTTATTCTGAAAAATAATTAATTAATAAAAATAATTTCAATTAAGAGGAAAGGAAAAAAAAGGTCGTAAACTCTAGCGATGCTGCTTGTGATATTGATATAATGTGTGGCAGTTCAAGCCCCTTTTAATGTGGTGGTCGATGCCAGTAGTGATATTGGCAGAATTCATAGTAATTCAAGTCCTGATAGTATGATGATCGAAACTAGGAGTGATGTTGGTAAAACGTGTGATGGTTCAAGTCCTGATAATATGAGAGACGATGCCGGTAATGATGTTGGTAAAACCTTTTATGGTTCAAGTCTCGATAATATAATGGTCAAAGCCGGTAGTGATGTTGGTAGAACGTGTAGTGGTTCAACTCTCTAAAATATGGTGGTCGATGTCGATAGTGATGTTGGTAGAACGGTAGTGGTGTGGTTAGGTCAAATCTCTTAAATATAATGGTCGAAGCCGGTAGTGATGTTGGTAGAACGTGTAGTGATTCAAATCTCTAAAATATGATGGTCGAAGCCGGTAGTGATGTTGGTAGAACGTGTAGTGATTCAAATCTCTAAAATATAATGGTCGATGCCGGTAGTGGTGTCGGTAGAACGTGTAGGGTTTCAAGTCTCGATAATTTTATGGTCGATGCTAGTAGGGATGTTGGTAGAACGTGTAGTGGTTCAGTCTCGATAACATGATCAAAGAAACAAAAGAAACCAACACTTTATACACAATAACATTCTGGCTAATTTGTATTTTTACCTCCTAATATTTTTGTGGGAGTCACTATTTAAAAAAAAATTTCTACGGTCGAAAAGTATTCACTGGCGTAACTGGCGTATAGACGTAGATGGTGTGCTGGCATACCGTGACTAATGAGAAGCCAGAAGGGAGGAGAGGTGGCTTCTTATAGGCGAGTGCAATGCATTGTGGGTAAGTAGATGGGGATAAAAGGTTGCCTGAAGAGGCGAAACTGGTCATTCTGTGAACAGGCGTCAGTGATAGAAGAAGGAAGCAAAGAGAAAGGAAAGCAGGAAGCGAAGGCAAAAGCAAAGCAGGGGGAGACGAAATGGAAGCAGGAGAAAGGGGAGGAGGAGGTGGTGAAAGGAAAGCAGGAGAAGATAATATCATTAGATTACGTATAGAAAGCATTACATTCACGGAAATATCCAAAACCTTTGAGACGCTATGTTTAGGGTTAGGGTTAGGGTACTTCAAGAGTTTCTGTAATTAAAGTATTTATACGTAAAATTAGATTCTTATGATATTATCTCTTGTGCGCTATTCTGCATTTATAACACAAAAAATGGTACTAATGTAGAATAGCGCGCAAGAAATAATATCATTAGATTACGTATAAAAAACATTATATTTCCTTACATTACACGGAAATATCCGAAAACTTTGAGGGGTTAGGATTAGTATTAGGGTGCAGGTTAGAGTTAGGTTTAGGGTACTTCGGGAGTTTCCGTAATCTAATGTTATTTATACGTAAAATGCGATTCTAATGATATCATCCCTTGCACGCTATTCATTTGTACCACACATACATACACACAAGAAATGGTAGAATTGCACAATAGCGCGCAAGAGATAATATCATTGGATTACATATAAAATATTACATTTCATTACTTTCTGTACTTTCTAATGGTACTAATGCAGAATAGCGCGCAAGAGATAATATCATTAGATTACGTATAAAAAACATTACATTTCATATCTCTTGCGTGCTATTCTGCATTTGTAGCTACAATTCTATTAAACAGCGTTTTTTATCCGTTGTGTATCTGTTGAAGTTTCCTAGGAAATAAATATATAGCTTTTACGTTCGGAGCACACCTCGTATTTCTAGCAGTAGCTTCAAATATCCATGAGTTATATATATTCAAAAATAAATAGATAAATAAATAAATAAAATATCAAAATGTTATATATCATGTATAAATCTTTATCTTTTTAGTTATCTACTATATATATATATATATATATATATATATATATATATATATATATATATGTATGTGTGTGTGTGTGTGTGTGTGTGTGTGTGAAGAAAAAGTGGAAGTGAATCCGACAGTATGTAATATTATGAAAAAATTGAAAAGTTCCTAAACGAGTAATGTTTATTTCGCCTACGCTGCAGTGTTTCGATCTATTTCAATAGATTTTCATCAGGGCTTTCGTTCACTTGAGGAAAAAATAAATGTATCACAGAAAATAAGAAATCCGCAAGAGTCTTTTGTTTTATGGTCGGTCAGTCTATTTAAAATTGTTGATGAAACGCGAGCGTTCGTGGATTTTTAAAACGTGGATTTGTTCGAGTAGTAAATAAGTACCGAAAATCGAAAAATAAAATGAAAATAAAAACTAAAAAATATTTTTTGGAGTATTATTTGGGTAACCTTTGCGGAGTTCTGTCCTGCAATCCTGCCTCAAAAACTGCTAGTCAGTGACTGCTGAAAAAAACACCAGCTACGATGGAAGTCCGTAGCCGAAGCGGTGTAAAAAAAACTAGGGTTATGGTTTAGGGTTAGGGTTGGGGTTGGCTTTTAGGGTTAGTTTAATGGAAAATAAATAAATAATTTGGGTGACCCAGGAAAAACAGAACTACAAATTATGCAATAAAACTTAATTTTAACTAGGGGATTAGGGTTCGGGTCTAGGGTTGAGGTTGGGGTTTCGGGAAAACCGCCCTGAGTTGTTTTTTCTTTTTCTTTTTTCTTTCTTTTTTTCAAGTGATACCGCTTCGGCTACGGACTTCAATCGTACCTCGTGTTGTTTTTTCATTAGTCTGCGGTTAGCAGTTTTTGAGGC
>CM042159.1:11042928-11052928 GCA_023376005.1 Doryteuthis pealeii
TGTTAAACTCTATTTGATGGTGAGATTCCAGTTTGGAGGTCTGGGGAATGTGGAGCATCCCTTCTTCACCATTGCCCTGGTCAACTCTGACCGGAGTGTAGTACCTTAGGGTCCATCTATGGTTAATAGAAAAATGTGGTTATAAAAATTGACAATCCATTAAGAATGCTTTATTTCAAAACTGTGTCGCTATTGAATGACCCGCCGAGATTGATATGCCGTAAAACAAAACAAATCAAACAACAATATTTTGTATTTTAAATCAAGTATCTTTAGTACATAGCTAAATAGCAAATAGTTTCGAGATAATATAGCTAAATGTTTTTTAATGCATTTGATACATCACTCGTTGACTAGAATATCAGACTGGCTTCTAAGAGGCTTGAGGCTTGGAGTATTCCTTTGTTGTTAATGTCCCGGATACTTCAAAAGCTAATATGGAATATATTATACACATTCCGATCTAATCATTGTATTATTACAGGATACACGACACGAGACACACGACACACTAAGGACACACAACACACACACACACACAAAATATATATATATATTATATATGTGTGTGTGTGTGTGTGTGTCTATGTATGATTATATGTGGATATGCGTATATATGGATTATATGTATTATATATTTATTTTAATCTTATGTTCTAACATTAATATTCCATATGAAATACGTCATATCTTTGTTAACTTTCGTTCTCCGCCTATTCATGTTAATGCATGCGTCATCATATGGTCTTCACCTTCCATTTTTGCACATGCATTGATCCCGCCCATTGGCTTTCGTAAACAAACGCGCATATAAAAATTAACGGTTAATATCATATTCACACATTATCACTTAACATTCTTTCATTTTGTCCTAATTAACTAACAGTGTCATAGGTGTAATATATCGAACTATCATATATATTTTGTTATTTCCAATATATGATTTTTATTTTTATTTTAAACCCATTATAATAAATTTTTTAATCTATTAATTGTAATATGTAATTTATTGTTATTTACTGTTAGCCATATATGTATATTAATAATTGTTTTAATACTGTTAGCCATATCTGTATATTAATAAAATGCAATTGTATTTATATATACATCACAATAGTGGTTTACAGTAGGAACTGGAAGCCTAATTTGCATATTGATATTAAAAATTTGATTTTACTAAATATGTGCTTGGTATTATTGATTTCTAATTGTTTGGTTTTATCTCAATTAATATGAGCAAAAATCCTGGGGATAAATCTTAAAAGAAATCCATTAACAAGAAGAAATAACTGTAATTTTATTCTTTACTTCCTATTTAGCAAAATAGTTAAATGAGGAAAATTTCGCAATGAAAGACAGGAGTGATGGAAGGGTAAGTTTCAGTTCTTTTTATTTTTCGATTATACCCCCCTCTGTTTCAAATCTTTTTATCTGCATTCTTATTTAGTTTCATTGGTCTTTATAATTTAATATAATATTTTATTACATTAAAACTTAAATACTTGCGCCTGATTTGAGGTTTAAATGAAAATAAAATTATGGAGAATATAACGCAAATAATAGAGGGGATTTTAACTTGAGTAGTGACATAGTTTTGGTTACAGACGGACAAACATATCAATCTCCATTATAATAAGATATCATGGATATACCGTAAATCCTCGAGTATAGTCCACCCTTGAGTATAATACGCAGGGGATTTTTAGAGGGCTGTACCTTTGAAAAACCTAAACCTTGAGTATAATACGCACCCCGTCTCTAACTTGAATCAAGGAGGTCTATATACAATATATATATTGTTTTTGTTACATACTATTCTGTGTTCTGACTACTTTTATTTTAATAAATGTTGCTTACTGCAAGTTATGGATTCTTTTATGACTTCATTGCTTTCAGGTATAGCTTAAGGTATTTTCGCGCCGGACATCACAAAATGCATCTGAATAAACATTGCCGGACAGCAAATAGAGACTAGGACATTGCTTAGAAAATATTTTTCATTTTTTAACCTTGTATATAGTATGCACTAGGGATTTTGAACTTTAAATTTTGGGGAAAAATGCGGATCATACCCGAGGATTTACGGTACTTATACTTATATTGGAACTTGGTGAGTGGAGACTGAATAATGGGGAAAAATCAATTTCGAATTTTCAGTTGCTGTTTTGCTACTTAAACTCTGAGGAGTAATGCCATTTTGTTTAGGACAGGTATAATTACCAACACAGGAACATGTATCATACCTCAAAATGAAGCTGGTCCTCTGTGGATCACATCCCTACTTCTCCACAGGTGAGTCAAAAAGTAATGCCATTTTGTTTAGGACAGGTATAATTACCAACACAGGAACATGTATCATACATCAAAATGAAGCTGGTCCTCTGTAACCACATCCCTACTTCTCCACATAGTGAGTCAAAAAGTAATATCATTTTGTTTAGGACAGGTATAATTACCAACACAGGAACATGTATCATACATCAAAATGAAGCTGGTCCTCTGTGGATCACATCCCTACTTCTCCACATAGTGAGTCAAAAAGTAATATCATTTTGTTTAGGGCAGGTATAATTACCAACACAGGAACATGTATCATACATCAAAATGAAGCCGGTCCTCTGTTAACCACATCCCTACTTCTCCACATAGTGAGTCAAAAAGTAATGCCATTTTGTTTAGGAAAGGTATAATTACCAACACAGGAACATGTATCACACTTCAAAATAAAGCTGGCCCTCTGTGGATTACATCCCTACTTTTCTACATAGTCACCGTTTCTCTCAATAGCAATGTTCCCCCTTCAAATGAGAACATGTATCCGTGCCCCGTAAAATTCTGTTGACTGTTCTTTGAGCCGCTTCTTCACAACAGATTTCACTTTCTCGCCACTGGAATAATGTTTGTCTCTCAAACTCTCTTTCATGATGCCGAAGAGATGATAGTCTGAGGCAAACATTATGGGAAACCATCTTGTTGTAATCGGGAGCTGTACAGATTATCAACCAAGTTAGCATTACTTGTACCACTGGACCTCTAAGCCATTGTCCAGAAGACTTTAGAAATAACCGAGAAGTCGAAAGTAAGCTTTAGTCCGTTAGCCAAGATACGTTTGTAGAATTTGTAACGAAGTAAAGTGCGACCGACGAAAAGAAGGTTCCCAAGTTCGAGAAGGATCCAGAGTCAGACAAGAAATACCCGAAGAAGGCTGGAGGGCAGATCGGCTGAAATGTTGAACAGATAACAATAAAGATGAGGACATTAGTCCAAATAATCCAAATAGGCTAAACTTGCAAATCGGTCGGAAAATTAGGGTGACCCAGAAAAAACAGAAATTTTGTAATAAAACTGTTAATTTTAACTAGGGGGGTTAGGGTTAGGGTTTAGGGTTAGGGTTGGAGTTTAGAGTTAGTTTATGGGAAAATAAATAAATAATTTGGGTTCTGTTTTTCCTGGGTCACCCTGTATACACCCTGACCCAGAAAAAAACAGAACGCACAAATTTTGTAATAAAACTTAATTTTAACTAAGGGGTTTAGGGTTAGGGTTAGGGTTGGGGTTTAGGGTTAGTTTAATAGGAAAATAAATAAATAATTTGGGTTCTGTTTTTTCTGGGTCACCCTCTAATATGTTTAATTTTCCGACCGATTTGCAAGTTTAGCCTCCAAATAATATACAATCTCCATTATGATAAGATATCATGGATATACTCAGGCTTAAATTGGAACTTGTTGAGTGGGGACTCGACTAGATATCAGTCCTAAATTCAACCAACTGGTCAACCCAATAATGGCAAAAAAAATTAATTTCGAATTCTCAGTCGCTACTTAAACAAGAAAGTCACTTGACTGTTTGCAAACATTGTGAGTTGATAAATTCCCGACAACTGAAAACTTTTTCAAGTTTATAATACAATACCTGGCAAGAGTTTTCATTGCACCAATATTTCCAGTCTACAAACAAGGTCAGGTGTCTCACCCACTCCAATTGCAAAGTTTTAATCATCACCTTTCCATTTCCATTTAATCTCACACACATATCACTTTTTATTTAATTGATATTTGCAATCATGTTAGCTCTTTTACCTCTCCCCCTCTCTCTCTGTTTCTGTCTCTGTCCCTGTCTCTCTTCCTCGCTCTCTGTCCTTCCCCTCTCTCTATATCTCTGTCTATGTCTCTTTTCCTTTCTCTCTCTCTCTCTCTCTCTCTCTCTCTCTCTCTCTCTCTATCTGTCTGTCTGTCTCTGTCTGTCTCTCTCTCTCTCTCTCTCTCTCTGTTTGTGTGTTACTTATCAGTAATGGTAGCCATACCCCCCCCCTGTAAATTGTCAGAGGATTTACAGGTTGAACCAGAACTTATCCCAACAAGTCAGTCAAGTCTGTCTGAGCATCACCAGGGATAATGATAATATTGCGATGACAACGACGACGGTGAAGAAGAAGAAAATAAAGATAGAAGAAGAAGAAGAAGAAGAAGAAGAAGAAGAAGAAGAAGAAGAAGAAGAAGAAGATAAAAATGGAAGAAGAAGAAGAAGAAGAAGAAGAAGAAGAAAAGAAGAAGAAGAAGAAGAAGAAGAAGAAGAAGAAGAAGAAGAAGAAGAAGAAGAAGAAGAAGAAGAAGAAGAAGAAGAAGAAGAAGAAGAAGAAGAAGAAGAAGAAGAAGAAGAAGAAGAAGAAGAAGAAGAAGAAGAAGAAGAAGACCCTGAGAACGGGAGACATCTTTCTCCAATGCTTCATGATTTTCTCAGTTAAACAAACTCTTTCGATATTTTCTTTCTTTCTCGAACCTTCCACCAATTTTCTGATTGATGTGTTTATTATTCTTTCCTTTCGTTGGGACCTTTCGTCAATTTTCAACGTCAGTCCTGAACCCAATGATATACAGTGATGCTTTGACTTACGACTGCCCCAACTTAACGAGTTTTCCAAGTGACGAACTGAACTCTGTCGATTTTTTGCTTTGTGTTGCGAGCTAAAATTTGTGGTACGAGCGAGCTTTAGTTACGTTTATGTTAATAAGTTCAATAAAAATATTTAAGTTTCCAAATTCATTAAGCCAAAGACAAATACTATTCATAAAAAAATAAACATTAAAACATATAAAACATAATTCATTACATTCTATTTTATTATGTTTTTATACAATACAGTGCTAAAAACGTAACAAAAAATAGGGTGTTTTAGGGGTGGGCTGGAACGGATTAATGGCATTTCAGTTTATTTCAATGGGGAAAATTGATTTGATATACGAGGAAATTGAGTTACGAACTGAACGTTTTTATTATAAAGAAAAAAGGGCCAGTTTAGCTCAGTCGGTAGAGTGTTCGACTAGGAATCACAAGGTTCTTGGTTGATACCGGCCCTCGCCAACTCAGCGAATGAGTAGCACAGGGATTTATGCGGTAAAGTCGAGGAGTTGATGGTAGGTGTGGCACTCCACCTCAGATGCTAAATTCAATCTCCTTCGTTTAGCGCTAGTGAAAAGGGGATAGACTCCCTCGCTGTCTGGCCGATACTGACATTAGGCCGCCCCGATGACTTTACTTACTTACTCAAATAGAATATAAAAGAAAGAAAGAAAGAAAGAAAGAAAGAGAGTAAGGGAAAAATACAGAGAGCGGGTGAGCACGCGGTAGCGATAACGCTAAAATGTTTCAATCGAACATAATGAAATGATGAAAAGAAGGAAAGAAAGAAAAAATGAGTAAGAGTTAAATCAAGATTATTACACTTTTTTTTACAAATTGAAAAATTTTCAATAGCTCTTAATTAAACATACTAAACGTAATAATCAAATTATCATACTGTGATATATCCACTAATTCTTAATTAACGCTATAAAAAATTGGATCCAATAACAGCTTTCCAAATGAGGAGGCGTGGTTATCGTAACGGTTATCGTTGTGAGAAACGGAATCAGCGGCCCAACTTCAATTCTGTCGGAAAAATTATAGTTGAATTATCTCTCCCTGGCACCAGAGGGAGAATCGCTAATATAGGATATTGGCGCCAAAATTAAACTCTTTGACGAAAGTCACTTATCGTATAAGCTTTCACCAGGCAAGATGCGTTTTCAAGCGTTCACCTTTACCTTGTCAAACCAGCGAGTAGAATGATATTCTAGCGCTCACATTTACCTTAAACCTCAGCAAGATAAGTCTGGCCAGCAAATGCGACAAATTTGCAACCCTTTTTGTACCCTTCGAATATATGCTTTTTATTTTCAACTGTTGTTATCGTCTTCTTTCATCCGAAATTACTTGCTTATCACCGGGGAATTTTAAGAGTCCCGAATATCCCTTTTTTCTCTTACTTCCTGGACAAGACTTCTTGCATTTAACTTCAAGTTAATGCCCCTGAGGAATGCATGAATCCGTCTATTCTCCCCACAGATATGGGTAATTAGTAGGGCAGATCTTTCAGCAAGACAATGCGAGTTGCCATTCGGGAAATAAGAGAGTTCGTTCGTATCACAGCGATCGTCTTTAATTTGTAATGAAGAGTCCAGCCTTATCTCCAGACCTCAAACCCATCGAAAATCTTTGGGAGTGATGGTGAGAAATGTGCATACTAACAACACCCCAATATTCCACTCTCGAAGTGCCGAAACAGGCTATAATGGACGCACAGTGAGAAAATTCCACAATCTGCGCTCTTCGAATTGGCAAGCTCAGTGACAGATCGTGTCATTCAGGATTCAAAGACAAAAGTACTTGAGTGCTGTTTAAATTCCGTCAACTCAATTCAAAAGGCCTTGATTCAAAGCTTCCTTATCGATAAGTGAGTAAAGCTCACTTAAATTTACATACTTCTCATTGGACAGCTAAATTATGGATGACCACACACGACCAAACCTGATATTACCCACTATGGCAAAAGTATATTTGTAACACTATGCACTTCTCGTCGGAATGGAGAGTTGGTGTCAACTCTCGTTACGTTCTGGAACTCATTTCCGAATGGAGATATGATGTGTAATTGTTTGTTACGTTTGGGTTCTTACTTGATGATATGTTGATAGTAGAAATATTTAGTATACTTATCTCTCGACCAGGAAAGGCTGGAATCCTGGTTGCCAATTGAACTATATGAACATTCTGGAATTTTCCACTGCGTTAGTATTAATTTTAAAATCTTCATTACACTTCTTTATAAAAATGATAGGCTATGCCCTTTCATTATGTAACAGTTAAAAACTAAGCTAAGCTTTAGATGTCATGCCAAGAGCGAGGACCGATAGGCCGAGTGTAACACTACGCTCTCCTCGTCGGAATGGAATGATGACGTGTCAACGCTCCTTACGTCCTTACACTCATTTCCTAATGGAAAGATGACGTATCCACGTTGCTTACGTTACGGCACTTACTTCGAATGGAGTATTGATGTGTTAATAGTAGAAATATTTATATATTTATCTCTTAGGTTGGTATTACAATTGGAGAGGTCAAATTCTTGGTTGCTGCGATGCTGTTCAGTTGACTTGCAATTCTATGAAGTCTGGAGTCTGTAAACCAGCTTGAGGGTTGAGGATATCTTGCCTTGTGCCATTTAGAGTTTTTTATAATAACACAAAGCCACTTCTTTTTACTCATTACCACCATTATGTAACACTAAACGTCTTCTAAATTTATCTCTGGACCGATACATTGGAGACACTGGAATACCTGTTTGCTGAGTTGATGCTGGATTTGACTGACAATCCTGGATGTTTGGAGTCTGGAAACCAACTTGGGAGGCTGAGGGATATCTGATCTTGTGCCATTTAAAGTTGTTTATGTAATAACACAAGACCACTTCTTTTTTCTCATGAGAATTTTATTTTCCTCAAAGTCACAATTGCCGAGAGCAAGAAATTCATGTTTTACTCTCTCCGCACATTCTCCAAGACTCAATTCTCTCTTTCTCACCTTTCATTCCTCCTCTCTGCCACTTTGCCACGCCTCCTCGGCTCGTCCAATGAAACAATGTCATGTGTCTATGCTGAATCATCATTTAAACTTTTCCATTCTCATCTCACTCAAAATTCTTGCTAAAAATATTCCGTGCTAATTTACATATCAGGTTAAATTCATGGCTTCACGTCACCCTCATTATGTAACAATTCCCAAAATTGGAATGCTTAAAGGTGTTACGTTACGGGATCATTTAAGGAGTTGTAGATTGTAAAAGTCATTAGGAATAAAATTGTATATGTGCCGTAGCGTCTAATTTAAGGAGTAAGCACTTTCTATACTTAGCTGGATCTGTAGTATTTGCTTCATTCTGCTCTGGATCGGAGTTGCTAGTATTCTGCCTCTTTTTGGGGGCTGGCTGGCATCTCTCCATTCTTCGGGTCTTCTTAGGTTCTCTTGCGATGTATTGTGCCGTTGATTTTTTAAAAAACGAACACAAGACGTTCTTGTTTTTTTAGAGATTGTTTATTTTATCCCAAGTAAAAGGCCTCGAACGGATACACTGATGCATCTCCTCCGAAATCTTAGACCAGACATTTGTCCACACCAAAAACTTCCAACCGACTCCCTCCTACCACTATTTCATTTTCCTTCTCGTCTTGTGAGCGCTTTTTGACCAACCAGAAGCCAACAGGTCAGTCATTCACACATCATCCTTAATCTTGTTAATTTTCACTATTATCTAACCGTATAACTTAACTTTTGTGTTTTTCCCCATTTTACCATCTCATTGTTTTACAAAAGTAGGGAAGAAGCTTTCTATTTTTAATTAGTCTCGGGGACCAAAGAACATGATCGAATTTTAGGTGGGAGGTCTTAACAAAGCAATAAACACACTTTTAAACATTTCATCACCGGGTAATTCACTGTCAAATCATCCAGGAAAAATAAAATTGTCACCCCTTCATTTTCTGAAATTTCGTCCAGTGTGTGGACTATTTTAAAGTTAGACAATCCTCAAAATTTGAGCTTCCAATTTCAAAAATTGGCAGAGTTATGTCGATTTTTAGCTCTCCGAATATGGTGGGGTTCGCGAAAAATGGCGACTTTTTGTAATCTATTTTTGTCTGCAAAATGAGTTCTAGTGCTTCCTACTCCTTATAAACGCATTTTGGACTAAGAAGTTCAAAAATTATATAGAAAATTCACCAATTTTAAGTTATTGATGATTTCTGATTTTTTCCTAGCAAGATCAATATCCCGATGTGGCAATGCATCTATGACAATATTTTTCTATTATTATTTCATATATATTGAACATTATTTGTACAAAAAGGTAGTTTGATCCTAGAATTGGTACGCTTGGAGCTGAGCAAGATATTTAGTCGAATACCCACTCACCAAGGAGCTACCGAATTATGCCTCTTGTTATCTAAATATTGCAAAACTTTTGATTCAACCAAGTATTTTAGTCGAGTCTCCACTCAGCAAGAACAAACATTAGCATTACTATATCCATGATATACTAACACTGAACACAACGGAAGGAAAGCAGGGTAAGCTCATTTACACGTACAATAACATTCAACATATAATGCATATATAATATACATACAAGGAAAATTAACAAAAAGAATTTACATGTTTCTAAACAGGTAAAACTATACACATATTGTTCCATGATCAACAGTATGTGAAAGGGGTACAAAATGGCAAAAGGTTCACTTGGATCAAGACATTGGAACGCCATTGGGTGGCAGGAACGGATTAATTGAATTTCAGTTTATTCTAATGGTGAAAATTGATATACAAGAAAATTGAGCCCCAAGCGGAACGAATTAAACTCGCAAGTCAAAGTACCACAGTATTTTGTCTTGCTTTCTCATTATGCATTCATTTTTATTGATTCTATTAAGAGAAGTAAATATTTCTGTAGCAGGTCAGTCTCTAATAATCTACATAAGGATTGGCACTAACATTTAATTTTCAATTCAGATTCAGAACACATAATCGAGAAATTCGTCCATTTCTCTACGTGTCTCACTTCGGCCATTTTGAATTTATACGTATGAAAAATAATTTACCACTCGACATCCTCCCCCTCTCCCTCTCT
>CM042159.1:11055428-11067928 GCA_023376005.1 Doryteuthis pealeii
ATGAAACATCCCAAATTGTCTGGCGTCGCTTAAATGCCCAACGTAAAAGTAAAATGAATTAAAAAAACAAAAACAAAAAAAACAAAACAGAAGTTACACTTTTGTTTTATTTGTAATATTGAAATTGTGAATTACGGTAGATATATTGGAAATTTTGATTTTGTGTCGTCCAGGCTTCCAGTCCTAATTTAGGCTATGTTTTGGCGAGCAAGCATCAGGCGAATTTCCAGCCGAACTTTTTTTTTCCGAGTCGTGTTTTTGTCATTTCTATTTTTGTATTATTTATTGCAAAGACAACAGTAAGATTTATATGTAATGAAATTGCAAATCATCATTTCTGACTTAAATAGCTCCTCTTGATTTTTGTTTCGTTTCGTAGAAATTCCGCAGGTCCCGCTTGTTCCTGTATAATACTCATAATTTACAGTTAGGAGTTCTTGATTGTTGATTGAACTTTATTCTCCTAAATGAGTGAAATATTGATTATTATTGTTTTATAGCAATTTTCTTAAATCGACGTATACCGGTATATACCCGTGGTTGCATACAGACATACTTTACTTCTTTATATTTATCTTGGTCTGAGTAACTGGATCTTATCTTCTGTATCTGTTAACTGTGTGACTGTTATCTTATATCTGGATTCTGCTATCTTCTCTGGATTGGTAGATGTTATTCTTAGCTGGATCTATCTCTGGATCTGGTCTGGTAGATGTTAATCTGGGTAGTCTTTTGTGTCTTGGCCCTTTGTTTGTTCTTAGTAAACGAACACAAGACTTTGGTGTTTTTTTCTTAGGGCTCTTTATTTTTCAATAAGATCCAGATCAACAAACACACGTACGAGAATTTGGTTTCAAGGGACAGAGATCAAACACAGGTCAACATCTGCCCATCATTTTTCCTGTGTTTTCCTACTAAACCGTTATTTTGAATTACGCGAAACTTATCGTATCTGGTCAATAGGCTACCTATTAATTATGCAATAATCATTAGGTATTACTTATAACCAGACTACTATTATATACCCCTTAGCATCGGGTATATAATAGAGAGAGAGAGAGGGGGAGAGGGGGGGTTAGAGATGATAATTGATGATAGGTGGTCTTGCTTGGTACAATTCTGCTTCAATTTGGCCGCCATCTTCTCTTGTCATCCAGTGAACTTCTGCTTGGGCTTGATTTACTTTGTTAATTCTTCTTACTGAGCTGGGCTGGTCATTGTTTTTAACATTTGATCACCACAACAAGACTTTGTGTTTCTTAATAATAAAGCTTTATTTCCCCAGCCTGTTATTCCGCCGCCGGTGAGTGGCGAACCCTAAGACATCCTCTCTCCTCGGGTGGCGGCTCACATCTGAATAACTAAAACTTATTCTCACGTGTCCAATCGCGCGCCTTCAAGGGGTCAAGTAAAAGGACACTAACCGTCCATAACCGGTGAGTAACTTTCCATAGGACCCCGTTATTTTAAGTCTACGGACCCTATTCAAAATTCTAACTACACGTACGTTCATAATTTATGGCTGCTCATAGATTACCTAACACTACGGCATTAAATCCAGAAGCCAAATATATGAATATATAGCAGTCTAAAAATAAGTATGCTTCTACCCAAAATTCTATATTGTAAGTTTATTTTCAAACCAAGTTTGGAGGAGTTGCCGTATAGTAATGGTTAACGGTTAAGGGTCGGTCTAGGAATCAAAAGGTTCCTGGTTTGATACTGGCACTCGCCAACTCAGCGTACGAGTAGCATAGGTATCTGTGCGGTAAAGTGAGGAACTGATGGTAGGTGTGGCGCTCTAGCTCAGACGCTAAAAACAATCTCATTGGTCTAGCGCTAGTGAAAATGGGATAGACTCCCCCGCTGTCTGGCTGATGCCGACATTAGCCCCTCCCGACGACGACTTTAGTGGTTAACGTGCTAGACTGCGACATCGTAGTAGGTGCGTTCAAACTCCAGTCGCGCTGTTGCATTTAGTTTGAGACTAATACCCTTGGGAAAGGTATGAAGCCCATTATCCCCCAAGCTATTGATTAAATAGTAACACTACTGTTCATATAAAACGTTGCGTGGTGTAATGGTTTCCGTCGAAGGACATGGCGGGACGAGTTCAGATCCTGGACGAGGCTGTTTTCACATAGTGCTAATACCCTTGGGAAAGGTATACATTTATTCTCACTCCAGTTATGAGTAAATAGTAGGGCAGTTCTTTAACCTTGTTCAGGTAGTCTAGGAGGAGAATACTCTAAAATCAAACCTGTTAAACACCGCTTTAGAAACTGATCTTGAGTCACATCCTACTCATGCGGATGGGCTGAGGAACTGATGGTAGGTGTGCCGCTCCACCTCAGACGCTAAAATAATTTCCTTGGTTTAGCGTTATCTGGCTGATACCGACATTAGGCCGCCCAGGCACATATTATATTTTAAAAAATAATCCAACAGAGATTTTTGTGCTCATTTCATATTGCGTTGAAATAATGATGTTCCGTATAGAATTTTCAACCCATAGCAGTATAGATTTTCTATTCGGAACAGCATAATTCCGATGTTACATGAAATGAGCACAAAAAGCTGTATGAATTACACAGGTGACAGTTTGAAATGTCGGAGATCTTTCTGTCGCACCCTGTATAAATTTATTTTTATTCCTTTCTTTCTTTTTCTTTCTTCATTTTTTCTTTTATTTCTTTTGATCCCTTCTTTCTTTCTTTCTTTCTTTCTTTCTGTCTTTTAAATACCTTCTTTTTCTTTCTTTCTTTCTTTTTTTTTTCTTTCTTTTCAAAAACGTATTTGCTGTTGAAGCAGTTTTTTAAATTTGTTAATCTGGAAATGTTAAACAGAGGGCTTTTTATGTTCATTTCATATTGCGTTGAAATAATGTTGTTCCGTATAGAATTTTCAACCCATAGCAGTATAGATTTTCTATTCGGAACAGCATCATTCTGATGTTGCATGAAATGGGCACAAAAAGCTCTGTGAGTAGCAATTACAGATTCACCAGCCTTTAAAAAAGAAGACAAAACAAAAAACGAAAACGTTTCAAATGTAATCATACAATGTGCACCGGCCCAAGCCATTGATCGTAACTGATTGTATCTAGAAAAAAAAATGATAAGATATTTGCTAGATTGAACTACCATTTCCACTTGGCTAAGTTCACTTGTACTTTACAGGTGACAGTTTGAAATGTCGGAGGTCTTTCTGTCGCACCCTGAATAAATTTCTTTCTTTCTTTTTTTCTTTTTTCTTTTTTCTTTCTTTTTTTCTTTTTTTCTTTCTTTCTTTCTTTCTTTCTTTTAATCCCTTCTTTTTATTAAATATTTTTTATTTCTTTTGAGTTCTTCTTTCTCTCTTTCTTTCTTCCTTCTTTTCTTTTAATTCTTTCTTTCTTTCGTTTTATCCCTTCATTTTTTTTTATTTCTTTCATTTTTTTTTATTTCTTCTTTCTTTCTTTCTTTCTTTCTTTCTTCATTCCTTCTTTTCTTTTAATTCTTTCTTTCTTTTAATATTATCATTCTTTCTTTCTTTTCTTTTTTTTAAATCATTTTTTTCTTTCTCTTCATTTCTTTCTCTCTCTTTCCTTCTTTCTTCCTTTTAATATTATCATTTTTTCTTTCTTTCTTTCTTTTTTTCTTTCAATACCATCATTTTTTTCTTTCTTTTATTTTTTAAATCCTTTCGTTCTTTATTTTAATCCCTTCATTTTTTTAATTTTTTCTTTCGTTATTCTTTCTTTCTTTCTTTTTTCATTCTCTTGTTTAATCTCTTCCCAACTCTTTCTTTCTTTCTTTCTTTCTTTCTTTCATCCTTCCTTCCTTTTAATACCTTCTTTATTTCTTTTACTTTTCTTTCTTTCTTTCTTTCTTTCTTTCTTTCTTCCTTTCTTTTAATATTATCATTTTTTCTTTCTTTTCTTTCTTTTCATTCATTCTTTCTTCCTCCCTTTTAATACCATCATTTTTCTATCTTTTATTTTTTAGACCCTTTCTTTCTTTCTTTTAATCATTTCATTTTTTTCTTTCTTTTTTCTCCCTTATGCTTTCTTTCTTTATTTCCTTCTTTCTTTTTCTTGCTTAATCTCTTCCCAATTATTTATTTCTTTCTTTCAATTTCTTTCCCCTTGTTTGTTTGTTTGTTTGTTTGTTTCTTTGATCTCATCTTTCTGTCTTTCTTTCTTTTGTTATTTCTTTATTTCTATTTGTCTTCCTTCCTTCCTTCCTTTCCTTTTTTCTTTCTCTCTTTTAATCTTTTCCCAATTCTTTCTTTCTTTCTTTTTCTCTTTCGATTTATTCCCCCTTCTTTGTTTGTTTGTTTCTTTCTTTCTTTAATCTCATCTTTCTTTCTTTCTTTCTTTCTTTCCTTCTTTCTTTCTCTCTTTTAATCTTTCCCAATTCTTTCTTTCTTTCTTTTTCTCTTTCGAATTATTCCCCCTTCTTTGTTTGTTTGTTTTTTGTTTCTTTAATCTCATCTTTCTTTCTTTCTTTCTTTCTTTCCTTCTTTCTTTCTCTCTTTTAATCTTTTCCCAATTCTTTCTTTCTTTCTATTTTTTCTTTCAATTTATTCCCCCTTCTTTGTTTATTTGTTTGTTTCTTTCTTTCTTTAATCTCGTTTTTCTTTTTTTCTTTCTTTCTTTCTCTCTTTTAATCTTTTCCCAATTCTTTCTTTCTTTCTTTTTTTTCTTTCAATTTATTCCCCCTTCTTTGTTTGTTTGTTTCTTTCTTTCTTTAATCTAATCTTTCTTTCTTTCTTTCTTTCTTTCTTAACATTGTTTTTTCATTCTGATAAAAGTATTAATGAATCTAAAAGTAGTAAGATCAACTGATGGTGATGTTAGAATCAATGTATTTTTGTCGGCTTAGTGTATAAAGTGGATGCAGCTTTTCTGCCTATGAACTAACTCACTGCCTACTGATATATTTTCATTGATTTGTAAGGAGAGATCTATTTGCAAAAATGTTTTGCAAGAAATGGATATTTTAAGAATATTTCCACTGCCAACAGGGTTGTATATATTTATTGGTATTTTTCTTTTCAAAAATTGTTTTCCCCAAATATTTTATCTTGATTTTCTCAAGACATTTTTCTATCATTTTTTTCTTTTATTCGTTCGTTTTTTGTTTTGTTTTTTTGTTTTGTTGTTTTTTTTTCGTTTTTCTTTGCATCTTTTAACAGTTTTCTTCAGGCCTTTCTTCTTTTTTAATTTCTTTTCTTTTCATCTCTCCTCCCATCTTTCTTTCTTTCTTTCTTTCTTTCTTTTTTTCCCTTCTTTCTTTTTTTTTTTCTATCTTTTTATAGCTTCATTTTTTCTTTCTTTCTCCTTCTCTCTCTGTCTTTTTTTCTTGTACATTTATTTTTTCTTCCTTTTTTTCTCGATTCTTTCTTTCTTTCTTTCTTTCTTTTTTTATCTTGATTTTTTTCTTTCTTTCTCTCTTCTTTATTACTTTCTTTCTTTCTTCCTTGTTTTTTCTTTTTTTTTTCTTTCTTTCTTTCTTTCTTTCTTTTTATACCTTTATTTTTTCTTTATTTTTTCGTTCTCACTTCTATCTTTCTTTATTTCTTTCTTTTAATCTCTTCCCAATTATGTTTTTCTTTCAAGTTATTCACCCTTCTTTCTTTGTTTATTTGATCTCGTCTTTACTTCTTTCTTTCTTTCTTTCTTTCTTTCTTTCTTTAAATCTCTTCTTTATTTATTTATTTCTTTCTTTCAATACATTCTTTCTTTTAATCCATTCTTTCTTCTTTCTTTTTTAAATCCATTCTTTCTTTCTTTCTTTCTTTCTTTCTTTCTTTCTTTCTTTCAATACTTTCTTTCTTTTAATCACTTATTTCTTTCGTTCTTTCTTTCTGTCAATTCTGTTTCCCCTCTTACTTTGTTTATTTGTTTCTTTAATCTGGTCTTTCTTTCTTTAATCCCTTCTTTCTTTCTTTCTTTCTTTCTTTCTTTCTTTTAATCTTTCAGATTCTTTCTTTCTTTCTTTTCATCTGAATTATTTCTTACAAAATACCTAAAACCTTCATGGTATTGATATGAATATAAGTTGAATAGAAGAGGAAAAAAACTGTTGAATATTTTTTCCTTTATTTTCTTCGCCCTCTACCGGCATGAAATTGAAACTTCCACTTCTGTTTGTATTTGCAAAACAGAAACCTGAAATCAAATAAAAGCTGCAAGGAACTATTAGCTCCAAGGGGAGATAATCAGTATCTCTTTTCATGCACTGCTTTTCATTTGAATGATCTACAAAAATCTTGGTCTACTGCTGGGTAAGATTTCATATGCGAATTTTCTTTAGAGAAATAGTATAGTGGTACTAAATGATTTTTTAGAAGAATCTCTGAAATTAGATACAGGTTACAGCCGATGAGTGGGGACAATTAATGCATGTTCAAAAAATTAAATGAATAAAGATCTGTATATAAAAAAAAGATTCTAAATGTCTGTATACATATATATATATATATATATATATATATATATATATATATATATATGTGTGTGTGTGTGTGTGTGTGTGTGTATATATATATATATATATATATTATATATATATGTGTGTGTGTGTGTGTGTGTGTGTGTATATATATATATATATATATATATATGAGAAGTAAACAAACAGACGATGTGTTTTGATATGGCTTTTTTAGCCGACAATTTTTGGGAGATTACGTGCTTATTTGAAGTCGTAGCTAATTTTTGAAAATTAATTAATTAATAATTGACGAATTCCCACTTAATTCCCACCTAATTCGTTAATTATTAATTAATTATTAATTAATTAATTTATTTATTTTCAAAAATTATTAATTTATTAATTAATTAATTATTAATTAATTTGCAAAAATTAGGTACGACTTCAATTAAGCACATATTCTCCCAAATATATATATATATATATATATATATATATATATATATATATATATATACATTTTTGGTACAGCTGAATTTATATAGAATTTTTTAAAATAATGACAGACTTTTATTGATCAGCAAATTTTGATAGAGCGAAAGAGAAAAGGAGAAACTTAAGGGCCCTGTCGACCGGTGCTTTGTAAAAAGTAACGACCGGTAGATCGTTTAAAAGTCACAATGTATATTAAATGAGTAAAAGAGGGAGATGAAACCATACGAAATGGTGGGGCAATATGAAGGCAAATGGGGAGGGGAAACAATTATATATATATATTGGTATATTCTTTATTGAATCAATAATTATATTCGTCCTGAAGAAGGTCTAAATGACCGAAACGTTGCATCGTCGACAATAAACATCCAGTTTCCATAACATCTCGTGTTTGTCTACTTTTCTCCACATATTGTCGGATTAACCTCCTCATATTTCTCCATATTGGTATATACCTTCATTTAATCCCCACTTCAGCAGTCACATCCCCGGCAAAAATTACCAGGGAGTGTTTCAGATGTATTTTGTCTACACAGGGACGGGAAGTAAAAAAAATGGAGACTGCCTCAAGGACATGGGGGTGGTGGCTTGTTCTGGTCCTGTGTAGAACGGAAAATAGCTGATCATTGTAGTTGATTTTACAACTATTTATGCTACAATGGTGGTCACCGATGGCAGAATCATGTGCCTGTGAAAGCCCGGATGTGGTTTGGAGGATGCTTCTTATACCCCTCGGGACGTGTTGGTTTATTCGAACACTCATATATATATATATATATATATTATATATATATATATATATATATATATATTGTTTTCTATTTAATATTATTTTAAATACAAAATAAAATGAAATAATAATAATAATAGAGAAAGCATACAAATTTTATTTCTCTATTATTTTATTTTATTTTGTATTTAAGATAATAATAAATAGAATACAATGTATACAAGGACACACTCTTGGTCGAAACACGTGTCGACATTCTTATGAATAATTTTTATCCATACAACATTTTCTTTTCTTTTATCTTTCAACCTAATTGCCGGATTCTCTTTCATTTTTCAACTTTTCTCAGGCTCCGACCCAGTGTTCGATAAATAAGCTACGTAGCTCCAAATGCATCACATACCTAAATCACATCACTCTCAGCACTGACAAACAAGACACACGCCCTACTGAAGTCATAGCTCTAACCACAATATCTAATAAGACAGACATAGAACCCAAACCCAATACAAATGTACTTAGATGTAAAAAAAATCTCTCAAGCTAGCAACATTTAATGTTAGAACGCTAAAGACGATAAGCCAACTCCCCGAACTAACGGCGTCCGCAGCCGAAAAAAATATAGATATCATATGTGTGCAAGAATACAGATTTGACCATAGTGATTTAGAACTAAAATACCATGAATCTGGAAAGGGCTGGAGACTTGTGTCAGCATCTGCGTGGAAAAACTCTGTCAATGTCACCATAGGAAGTGTAGGAATACTTCTCAGTCCTCGAACACTAAAATCACTTAACAGCATAGAAGAAATCCAACCGAGAATCCTGAGCACTACGTTTAATGGTAATCCCTGCAAACTGTAGTCTCGTGTTACAGCCCCACAAATGTCAGCGATGAAACTGACATAGAAACATTTTACAATGGGCTACCCTCCCTATACAGATACTCACCAAACATAACGTACTGTTCATTGAGGGAGACATGAATGCACCGATAGGAAGAAACAAAAACAATAAATTCAGCTTACACAACACCCCAAACAGGAACGGCGGACTCCTAGCCGAGTTCTCCCTTAAAAACAGGCTTGTTGACCTAAACACCAAATTCCAAAAACGCAAGGGCAAATTATGGACCTACACATACCCAAATAACACAAAAGCGCAACTAGACTAGATCTTAATAAACAAAAATGGATAAATAGTGCAATGAACTGCGAAGCATATCCCTCCTTCGAAGGAGTATCCTCCAATGACAGAATAGTCACAACCAAGCTACGCCTAAGCCTACGGAAATAAAGGGCAAATCAGTAAATCTGTACGATATGACTAGTCCTCGCTTACCAACAATGATATAAGTGATCGCTATTCGGTAACAGTAAGAAATAAGTTCGACATTCTCCAGGAGATAACAACAAGGTCCTCTCCAAATCAGGAATACGAAAACTTTGTCAGTGCCCACCTCGAGGCAGCAGCAGAATGCATACCAACCAAGCAAAGAGCAAAACACACTATACAGTCAGAATAAAAAGAAATTATATTAAAAAAGCATTCCAACACATTAAAGCAAACCCAAATAATACCAATATAGAAAACCTCAGGAAAACCCAGACAGAACTAACTGTAACATACAAAAAAGAACAGTTTCAATACATCCAAGAACATATAGATAAAATCAGACATACCAAAAATTAGATCTTTTACTTATACCATTGTTTGAGGAAATAGCATCAAAGATCGTTTGCTAAAATTCACAAAAAATCTTTGTTTTTACAACATTTGGCCTAGAAATTAGAAATTTTACTGTTTTCAATATTTAAATCAGAAAATGTTATTTCATTTTATTAACATGAAACGAATTAAATATTATAAATAGAATTCAAATTGAAAATGTGTCCCACCATCACCGCCGACACCAGTTTTTAGGTTAAATGTTGTAAAAATAAGGATTTTTTGTGAATTTGAGCAGACGATCTTTGATGCTATTTCCTCAAACAATGGTCTAATTTTTTGTATCAGTATTCAGTATACTAACACACAACTTTCGCATAGATGGACAATTTGATATTTTTTAAAAGTGAAAGATTGACCTACCCTATTGTACACTGCTGTTTTAGAACATCTGTGTGATTACTGAGACTGCGAAGATTACGGAACCATTATGCGTACCGTCTACCTCGATGTTTAAGTACTCTGTTGCGAGTTACTCTATGTTTGGCGCAAACTGTATTTGGATGTACTAGTATACTGAATACTGTATAATCCAGTATACAACAGAATTACACAAGGATGATGTGTGCTGTTTTAAAAAATCCTGAAAGGAGCCCTCCCTACAAAACAGCAGCTGTACGGCCACTTACCTCAAATCACACAAACAATTCAAGTAAGACGAGCAAGACATGCTGGTCGCTGCCGGAGAAATAAAACTGAACCGATGTTCTCCTATGGACTCCTACACATGGACACACCAATGTTGGCCGACTAGCAAAAACTTAAATTTATCAGCTCTGTGCGGACACTAGGTGCCATCTAGAGGGTTTTTCAAGAGTGATCACCGTTTAGGACTGACAGAGAGAGTGTGTGAGTGAGTGTGTGTGTGTGTGTGTGTGTGTGTATGTGTGTGTATATGTGTGTGTGAGACAGACAGACAGAGAGAGAGTAAAAAAAAGCCGTGGTATGCCTTGATGATGATGATGATGATGATGATGATTATGATAGCATGTCAATCCTTGTTGGGTTATTTAATTCCAATCATGTTAACATATAGTTAACATATATTAAAATTCCTAATAGGTTAACATATGGTTAAAATATAGTAAAATTCCTATCAGAGCAACATATAGTTAACAAATAGTAAAATTTCTATTACGTTAACATATTGTTAAAATATACTAAAATTCCTATTAGATTAGCGTATGGTTAAAATATACTAAAATTCATAATAGGTTAACATATGGTTAGAATATACTAAAACTCATATTAGGTTAACATAAAGTTAAAATATACTACAATTCCAGTTAGATTAATATATGGTTAAAATATACCAAAACTATTGTTAAAATATACTAAAATTCCAGTTAGATTAATATATGGTTAAAATATACCAAAACTATTGTTAAAATATACTAAAATTCCTATTCGGTTAACATATGTTTAGAATATACTAAAAGTCTTATTAGATTAACATATGGTTAGAATATATAGGTTAGTTCCATGTTTGCTAAAGTAAAAAGGAATAAAGAAATAAGAATATAATCTAATATTGACGTCAATGCACAATGGGGGAATGTGAACTTCATAATTGTCTTCCAATTCAGTCTAAAGCAATCTTAAATGCTTTTTTCTTTGCTATAACTTATTTAACACTGTTTTTCCCGTTGGTAATTGATTTGGTTTGGGTTATTTTATGCCAAAGTCAATTTAACAATTACGGTCTCCAACTGTGTACAGTAAAAATGTACCTTCACAGTATATTATATAAAGTACAAAATGTATGTTCACAACGTTTTGTATACAATACAAAATGTATCTACAAAATATATTATATAAAGTACAAAATGTATCTACACAACGTATTGTATACAATACAAAATGTACCTTCACAGTATATTATATAAAGTACAAAATATATCTTCACAACGTAATCTATACAATACAAAATGTATCTACACAATATATTATATACAGTACAAAATGTACCTTCACAATATATTATATAAAGTACAAAATATATCTTCACAACGTATTGTATACAATACAAAATATATCTACACAATATATTATATACAGTACAAAATGTACCTTCACAATATATTATATATAGTACAAAATATATCTTCACAACGTATTGTATACAATACAAAATGTATCTACACAATATATTATATACAGTACAAAATTTACCTTCACAATATAGTATATAAAGTAATAAATATTATCCTATAATTACTCGCTGGGGAAGGACAGACCAATAGACGAGGATTATACAATTCTTTACTTTAATACAGGATAAACTCAAAGGATTATTCAATTCTCTTCTTCAAGACTCTGATAAACTCTGATACAACTCAGGACAGATCAGCAGACAAGGATTAAAACTGATACTACATCTTTCTACTTCAAGAAAGGATCAAACTTTATGCCATAAGGGATCTCCACTGTAAAACTGATTTGAACTACAGCCCTAAAATGGCACCACGAATCGTAACAGTCAGTCATCTGTCTCCGATTTTGAATTTCAACGACTTTGAATTCAAAATCTAACTCTACACTAACCGTCCAAAAAAAAACAACAGTGATTATCAATGGACCATATGACCTTTAGGCACCACTTTTGCGATCTCGATTCATAAGTACATTTTTTTTCATTTACGCCGTCAACATCCGGTTGTTAGGGTCTAGGGTTAGGGGTTAGGGTTATAATTTTTTTAACTCTAAAAATCGTCTGTTAACAAACAACCGGATGTTGACGGTGTAAATGAAAAAATGTACTTATGAATCGAGATTGCAAAAAGGGTGCCTAAAGGTCATATGGCCCTTATCAATATACAGCAATTGGAGATGAGAGGTTTCTGAGATTTGTGGGGATTAAAATAAAATCTAAATAAAATTCAAATAAAAAATAAAAACTCACATGAGCCTTCACCGGAAGAACCCCCGAGCATGTGCGGGAAAAAGGACCCACTTCCGACTCCCAAGATAATCTCTCGGCCATTCGAGTATAGGTCTTAACTGTGTCTAGACATTACTACTGGCCAGGGAGAAATTTCCTTGTCACATGGTGGCTATGACCTGTGAATAAAACCTAAAACATAAAACAAACCTTTTGTCTTTGTCTCTTCCTTTTTTCTTTGAATTTC
>CM042159.1:11072928-11092928 GCA_023376005.1 Doryteuthis pealeii
CATCTTTGTATTATGTTCGATTGAAACAGATTAGCGTTATCGCTTCTACGCGCCGACAACCTCTCTCTATATTACTCATACTCTCTTTCTTTCTTTCTCATTAATTTTTTGTGTAGTATGTCCTTTTTCTTCCCTTTCTTTCTTTATAATTATAACGGAATGGTCCATTATTTAGCTGAGGTGACGACACTCATAAGAAATAAGAATTCGGCGGATAAGCAACACCAGATAATCAGGATTTAGTTTTTTGGGGTGGTCTCATTTTTAAGTAGAAAGTGTCGCAAGGTGATGACGGACACACAATTCTGTTGACTGTTCTTTGAGCCACTTCTTCACTACAGATTTCACTTCCTCGTCACTGGAATGATGTTTGCCTCTCAAGTCGAAGAGATGATAGTCTGAAGGCGCTAAATCTGGTGAGTATGGAGGACGTGGTAAAGTTATCCACCCGAATGAGGTGATTTTCTCCCTTGTCCTTGATGCTTGTGTGTGGTCGAGCATTGTCATGCAGAAGGAAGACATTATCGATTGGCAAGTTGGATCTTACTCGTCGGATTCTTGTTCTGAGCCTCGTTAGGGTCTCAATGTACGCCTTAGTTTTATGAAAAAAAGTTTATCTATACATATATAAAGGGCAGTTGTGTGTATGTGTATGTCCGGAGGAAACTTCGAAAATAAAACAATTAATGACAAAGTAAATATATATACACATTAAATATCACCAGGGCTTGGTTTTTGCGTAAAAATAATAAAGATTCGGTTTATATTTGTGAAAAGGATTAAAAAATAAGATTTAAATGATAACAATGGAAAATTTTTTGCATTTAATATTTTGAAAAGCAGAGATTAACGTTTATTTTTAGAGTGGCTGGATCAATGCAAAGTTTGTTTTTTTTTTTTACATGAGAATTTTAATAGGGCATCCGACGAGGATCAAACTCACTATTAAGTAATAATGGATCCGCGGGACCAACTATTAAAAAATCCCCCTTTCTACCCTGGCGATGCCGGGTGGCCGCTTCTAGTATGAGATAAAGAAGATGTGAATATATGATATCCTGATAAGAAACTGAAAGATTTTTCTCATATGGAAGTTTTCGGCCTACAATCTCAGCTGTAAGACAATTTAAGGTTACATAACGAACAGGGTTCTCCATTATTCTTTTCTTTCTGAAAGTGCAGGGCAAACAAAACCCCTTCCTGAATTTCTCTGGTCCAAACCCGTATTCAAGGAACATATTAAGGGCTTCTTTGGAGACGTGGGCTTATAGTAAGCACACGTCTCCAACATATAATTTACTGCAGTCTTTTCGAGTTCTTTTTTACCCATCCTCGTATTTAACCTATAGCTGGGTGCATAAGAGGGTCCACACCCTTCCCAAGTGTATTAATTCAAAAATAAACTTTATAGTGCGACTGGATTTCGAACTCGCTCACTACGATTTCGCAGTCCGTAAAATAAATATTTACATTTACTTGTCGAAAAAAGACTGGAGGAGGTAAAATATCGACTTCATTCGTAGAGCGTGTTGTTTTTTCAGCTTTCGCCGCCTAGCGTTTTTAAGACAGGAGGCCGGGACGCAATTCTGCGAATAGCACCAAGAAATTTGCAAGAAAGATGCAATTAAAGATATAATAAAGTTATATATAATATGAAACCCTTCTTGTCTATATTAATTGTATACCTATAATCAGTGATGCAGATAGCTTTTAATTTTGTGCGTCCTTGGGACGCATGCATTTGATTTGAATGAGTCCCCGAGAAACTTGATGGGTCCCAACTAAAGTTTAATAAATTGTAGTGTTTTTATCTATGAACAACTAAAGCCGTCCAACCCCTACCTTGTACCCCATAGCATGTAATTCATTTACAAGAAAATATTGAAATGTATTCATGTAATCATTACGTCACTTGGCTTCACCCCCTCTCACGGACCGCTATTAACTCTTAACATCCTGTTGAGTCTAGACCCCATTCCTATAAAGATTTAACAAAAAATTGCTACAAATGACCTTTTCATTTAAAGTTACCTGTTATTTGCCTTAAATCAAAGACTTGTAAATATGTTTAATATTACATTTAAACAAAGGCTATTATTTGGGGTGGATTGGGAAAATTAATGTGACTTCCGACCGGGTGGGATAAGGCGGTATAGGACGTTAAAAGTTAAAACAGGAACCCAATAGGTTTTACAGTCGTCTAACAATATATAATAATGTGTGATAGGGAATCCATACTGTCACCATGACTTGATAAATTAAACTAATTTTAGCAAAAGATAACCCAACAAAGCATGGTGACATGCTGTAAACCCCAACTGAATGTCAACCCTTGTTGGGTTATCTTATGCCAAAATCAGTTTAATAACCATAACATTCAGTTGTTTTTTTACAGCATGTCAACCCAATCATTCAATATATATTCAGTGGGGTCTTTATTTCCTTAAAAAATAGAAGCCCAACTATCTTTACCATTGGCACACCAACCTAGAAAAGGCTAATACTTAAAAGGTTAAAATCTTGGGATTTCAAATCCGTAATTGACTGATAATGAAATGAATGAATGTCTCGTTGAGAAAAAAAGAAACATCATATATGTAATATAAACATATGTTTCTTGTGGCTCCTCTAACCACAAACACCCTAAAACCAACATCCCTGACTAGAGCTATCGAACTAGCCTAGATAAGGCACAACTAGAAAACACCCACCAGCATCACCGCTCAACATACAGGAACTTTAGTCGTACTTGGGTAAAAACCACATGACAAAACCCGATTTGTGGCAGGCTTTTATATTTCTAATAGATATTCCAATTTTTTCCGTTTTACCCCAAGATCTTAACTAGGATAAAAAAAAATTAAAAATAAGGAATAAAAATGGATTCATGCTCGGGTAGATGATTATGAGAAGAGAAAATTGGTTTAACCCGATTATTCAGCTTTGTGGACACGTGATCATGGAAAAAAGGCGGGAGTTTGGTACGAGTGACATTGCCGGTGCCGCTCGGTTTTATGCAAAATGGCTGCCCTGAAATTTCGTTAATTTACCATGAACACAAACACACAAACAAATCTTATTATAATGGAGATAGTGTGTTTGTTTGTCTGTAGTCGAAACTACTCAAGTCACAATTCCTTTGAGTTATTTATACCACATTCTCCATTTTTATTTAAACCTCAATTATTAATAAAATTATTTTACATTATTAATACAGTTGGCCTTACCTACAGACTTCTAACGTGCAATTGTATTTATATATACAACAAAATAGCGGTTTACATTGTGAATGGGAAGGCTAATTTGCATATTGATATTAAAAAATTGATTTTAATAAATATATGCTTAGTATTATTGATTTCTAATTGTTTGGTTTTATCTTAACGAATGTGAGAAAAAATCTCGGGGATAAATCTTAAAAGAAATCCATTAACAAGAAGAAATAACTGTAATTTTATTCATTACTTCCTGATTTAACTAAATAGTTAAATTAGGAAAAAAATAGCAATGAAAGACGGGAGTTAGTTTCAAAGCTGTTCTATTTTTCTCTTATACACCCCCCTGTTTCAAATAATTTCATCTATATTCTTATTTAGTTTCATTAGTGTTTCTAATTTAATATATCATTTTATTACATCAAAACTTAAATACTTGCACCCGGGATGCATATATTTTCGACTACTACTACTAATAATAATAATAATAATAATAATGATAATAATAATAATTTGAATCATCATCATCATCATCATCATCATCATTAGGTCACGTTGATGGCACGGATACCCAAGCCAAACGTCCCTGTCGATCATTGCCTCTGGTAGGTCTTCCGCATGGCATCCAGAATCCGTGCTGACCTGGTAGATATAGGTTGTTGCTGGTCAGCCTACACTGATGTGTCCATGTGCAAGTGTTCACAGGAGAACGTCACTTATGAGTTCGTCCTTGATTTTTCCAGTAGTATCTAGCATGTCTTGTTCGTCTTACTTGGATGGTTCGTCTTACTTGAATGGGGGTACGAATAATTATCCTTACTTGGATGGGGGGTACGAATAATTTCGTTGTTGACTGTAAGTCCACCACTGACAGTCAATGTTTTACCACCAACATCCGGGAAGTTCTTTTCGAGCTAAGGTTTAGATGAACCAATACACTTCAATGAATCTATCAATCACATCTAGAATAAGTGTTACATAATTCGTGGGTCGCCTACGAATAATGACTGTAGTGTATTTAGATTTTGAATTAAAATGCGTTGAAATTCGAAATCGGAAAGGCTTAGATTATTGATAGGTAATGACCGTTAGTTGACGCCCTCGGCTTCCGCTACGTGGAAAACGTGAGAACGGAAGTTAAGTTTAGTTAGTCAGTTGGCAGTTTTAGCGGAAGACACCATGATGTAGACATCGTCTTTTGTTTCACTCCGGCCGCGGTTGAAAAGTCTGTTTGAAAATAAAAAGATGTGACCACTCAAAATATAAGCCTTATGTCATCTTTGTGAATAATGGCAAAACAGCTTTTAGAGACCAGCATCGTTAAAAAGAAGAAATAAAATCAGACCAGCATCTTTAGAAATGTCCCAGCTATGCAAGAGACAGACTAAAGTAACAGCCAGCTACTCAACTACTCAAGTAAGTAATATCGGAAAAACCGATAGAGAAGTATCTCCCCCTGCCACTAGGGGGCGAATCGCCAACATACGATGTTAGCGGCAAAACCAAACCCCAGGATACTTGTCTGAAGGCTGTCGACCAGGACGGGGGCGTTTTTCAACAGCACTTATCAGAAAGCTGTCGACCGGGATGGAGGCGTCTCAACAGCATATTTATCTGAAGGTTGTCGACCTGAGGAGTCACCTTAACAAGGGCTCCGTCCACCACCTACTTAAAAGGGCAGTTACCTAGGCGAGTCGCTCAAAAAAAGCACTCCCCAACACTTTACTTATCCTAACAACTTTCACCAGGAGAAACGCGTCTCAACAGCATTCCAATGACGGCTAGTAGAAATCTTTTTCTAGCGCTAATTCACCTACGAACTGTAATTTCACCTCTCAAGATAAGTCTTGTTTTAAAGGCCATCAAAATTTGAAATAATTGTGTACCTTTGTTAATATATGTGTGTAATTTTCAATTGTGTTATTTTTCTTCTTTCGTCCGGAACAATAGTCGACCAACGGGAGATTAAGAGCTCCCTACGACCCCGTAATTCCTCTTAGTAACAAAAGATAAAGACTTTAAAATGCGGAATTCTTATACGAATGCTTCGAATGCCTCCCACCTTTCTCATTGTCACCTAAGAAATCTCCCCTCTCTATATTTACATACCCAGTGTTATATATCTCTTTACTCGGGTGTATATACATACATATATTTACCAACCCCTCCGCACGAGCAGGATGTAACACAGGGTCAATTTCTTAAGCGGAGTTTAACAGGTTTGAATTCAGAGTTTTCCTTCTCCTAGACTGGTTGCCTAACCAAGGTTAAAGAGCCCAGTCTGTCCTACTATTTACCCATAGCTGGAGAGAGAGAGAGAGTAGAATTCATACCTTTCCCAAGGGTATTAGCGCTAAGTGAAATGCAATTACCACGTCCAGGATTTGAACTCGGAGCGACGAGTCCATTTCCTATGACTAACCATTACACCACGCACTTCCTACTCGGGTGTATATATGGCGAGAAAGAGACAGAGTATGAGAAATAAGGGATTCTTAGTTGTTTTCTCTTTCTACTTGTTCCTCGGACTTGTTCTTCTCTTGTTGGGCTGTTTTTTAGGGCTGGTTCTGTGGGTTGTTTATCCTTGTTGATTCTGCATCTTGTTGGGCTGATCTTCTCTTGTTTTAATAAATTAACAAGACTTTGTTGCTTTTCTTTAAGTCTTTTATTGAACAACAACCGCCCACAAAACCACAGCGGTGAAATGAGACTCTTGAGAGACATCCTCTCTCATCGAGTGATTGGTCGCAACTGATCTAAAACTTAAACTAATGTCTCACGCCTCTAATGGTGCGTTTCCTGAAAGGTTAAGTAAAAGGTTATTACCTGCCAATAACGCTAACTGTAACGACTGGTAACTTTTCCACTCAACCCCCGTTATTTTGAATCTAACGAACTTTGATTCAAAAATATATCTAACTACAGTACGTGCATAATTCATTGGCTATCCATGAATTATGTAACACCAGCAAAGAGGTATGCAACATAATCTTACACCTAAGAGTTTTTTGGGGGGGGGTTTTGTTTATCTAGGACCCAATTTATATTATCGTTAAGTCTTTTTTTCTTAGTTTCTTTTTTTCTTCTTCTTTGTTTTTTGGGTTTTTCTTTTTTAGTTTTCAGCTTTTGCGTGAGATCTAGGCATGCGTCTACACACGCAAATACATTTGTAAAAGATGGAGATGAAAAAGGCTTATAAGTTTTGTGCAATGCAGTTGTCTGGGTATTTAAATTCGCGTGGTGTACCTCATGTGGTATAATAATTCACAAGCTGGATTTGCAGAACATTGTTGTTGTTGTTTGTTTGTTGGTTGCATTTTACGGCATGTCAACTCTTCTTGGGTTATTTTATGCCGAAGACTTTTTCTTTTATTCGTTCTTGGTAGGTACTCAATTTTTTTAAACTCAATGTTTTTTAAACACATGTTTTTAAATTCACTTTCTTCTATTCAACTCATAGATGTGACCCTAACAGGTACTACCATTTCAGGTCTAAGTGGACCTGGGAGTAATGGTGATGACGGAATACTCCACATTCCCCAGAGCTCAAAAATTGAAACTTCATCATCAGATACAGCATGATAAAGTATCGATTAAATGATAATAAAAGCAATTTGTTTTTGCTTCGGACTATTTTTCTCTGGCTTCCAGTCAAGCCGGGGGTCCAGTGAGCTTCGGCCGCTGGACCTACAGAGTAAATTAATATCGTTGATCTCAGGGGACCCCCACCCCCGGCAACTCCTGCTTCCTCGATTTAAAGCAGCAGGGCTGGGTTTATTGCCCAGTGCCTGAGGCGCCCCCTTGAGGGGGAATGCCGACGGGATCAACGCATTTTTGCACCCGCCACACCATGAGCTTCGGTTCATGGGTGGTCCCACATTAATAGGGCCATGTGCCTAACCCGTACACGTTGGGCGTACATGAAGGGGTCCGTATTTGATTTGAGGTTTGTTGTTTTTAACTCAAACTGTGACAGTAAAAGCTTTACTGTAAAAAAATGATCTTTCTTATTTATTTATAAAAGAGTTTTTGTGTGTGTGTGTGTGTGTGTTGTGGTGTTGTGTGTGTGTGTGTTTTAACACAGTTCTATTATTCTTTAAAAACCCAACCAAGTTGCCAAATGAATGTTACGGTCGGTCAAGTCATGCAAAGGAATTGATAAAAAAACATTGGTATCCGCCAGATCACTGGGGTTAAGCAACGACCAGTCTGTTCAGTATTTAGATGAGTGTTTGCACTTAAGAACAATAACTACAGCAAGAAGAAAAATTGATACCTATGTGTCCGACCTACAAAAACCAAATAAATATCAAAAGTTATATATATATATATATATAGTCATTCACAGACATTTGTTTCGACTTATCAAGTCTCTTCAGTGTGACTAGACATTTTTTGTGAGTTATCTATAACCGGGATAGAACTCCGATCGATTCAGCATCAGCCAGACAGATTAACCGCTAGGCTACCGTCACCCACAGAATGCGAAGGGGATTTTAACTCTTTTAATACACACATCTCTATGTATGTAAAGGCCGCTATAGAGTGATCCACCCCTTTTATCAGAGGTTTAATATTTGCTTGAAACATTGTGTTTGTATTGGTTTGGTGGTTGGTTTTGAAGCCTATCACAAGTGTAAGGAAAAATGAGATAACTATGATGTTGTTCATTTACCTTTGATTTATTGTTAATATTTCGAGATAAAGATCCTCTCGTCAGAAGATTTCTGAAAGCCAAGTTCTGGGGCTGTTACCTTGTTGCTAGAATTTGTCCATTCTGTTGTATGCCTGGTGATAACTTCTTCCAAATTCTCTGCGTCTGTTTATGTGTGTGCGTATGTGTGTGTGTGTGTGTGTGTGTGTGTGTGTGTTTGTGCGTTTGCGCGCGTGCGTGTGTGGGTTTATGTGGACACATTATGTTACCTCATTTTTCTCTACACTTGCATTGTGATAGTCTTCAAAATCAACCACCAAACTAAATATATATATCATTTTTGAGTGTATATATATGAGATATATATATATATATATATAAATATATATATATATATATATATATATATATATATATATATACGTGTGTGTGTGTGTGTGTGTGTGTGTGTGTTATGTATTTAATGTACAGATTAAATTATATGAAATAGGAATGATAAATGCAAAATTATTGGAAAATTAACAAAAGATTTATTAAGACACAGAGTAGAAAAATGCTTCTACTCGCAGACGACATTAATCAGTAACTGAGAACGCTTAGTGTTCCAACATTTGAATGTAAACAAAACAAAAGGGAAGTAACTCTATTTGTGTTCAAGTCTTTTTAGGTGTACCTAACAATATAATATATTATATATATATATATTTATATAATATATATATATATATAGGTATGCTCAATTTACGGAGTTTCTATAAGGGCGTAAATTATTAAAAGATATTTTAAAACGTCAATACTGTTTTCTTTTACGAACAATTCCAAGTTTATATGCTAAAAAAGACAAAAAAATTCCGTTACATATAATGTAAGTTTAGCATGTTAATTACATTTACGAGAATTTTTTTTTTATCTTGGCTGCCGTAGTTGAAGCATTTTGGCGCGAAAAATTAGAGCGATGTAATTTTCTATGGAGAGTTATAATTCTAATTGTAATAGTCCCATATATTTACCGCGTACCCCACACACAGCCGCACCCCCCGCACACACACATATACACATACATACATACACACACACACCTTTTCCCAAAGTATTAACAATGACATACGCGTATGCTACCATAGTTCACCTTAAATTTTACGCAACACCAGTCCTTAATCATTGCTATACTAACCCTAACGCACACACACACACACACACACACACACACATATATATATATATATATACTCACATATATACACTCAAAAACATAAATATACACACAGATAAATGCACACACACACACACACCACAAAACACACACACACACCGGGTTAGCTCAATCGGTAGAGCGTTCGGCTAAAAACCACAAGATTCCTAGTTCGATACCGACCCTCGCCAACTCAGCGTATGAGTAGCACAGGGATCTGTGCAGTAAAGTGAGGAGCTGATGGTAGGCGTGGCGCTTCACCTCAAACGCTAAAATAATCTCCTTGGTCTAGCGCTAGTGAAAAGGGGATAGACTCCCTCGCTGTTTGGCTGATACCAACATTAGGCCACCCCAACGTCTCTCTACACCCAAATATATTTACACACACACATATACACACACATATACATATACTTAATATATACATATTAAGATATGTTTACAGATTGGAGTTGGTTGGAAGATATATAAGAAAGTATAGAAATTGTGAATCATACTGTATGTATATTTAGCAACATCCTCTCTTNGACTCCAAGATAATCTCCTCGGCCATTCGAGTATAGGTCTTAACTGTGTCTAGCACAATTACTACTGGCCAGGGAGAATTTCCTTGTCACATGTGGCTATGACCTGTGAATAAAACCAAAACATAAACAAAACCTTTTGTCTTTGTCTCTTCCTTTTTTCTTTGAATTTCTTTTTAGTGCGACCACTAAAATATAATGGGTATTAAAAGCACATCCTAGGAATACGCACAATAATTCCAGCTAACTTTTTTTAAACTAAAACATTAAACCACTTGCAACCACACACTCTTAACCCTTAAACGTCTAAATAACGACGGTGCATTATCAATATGCAAACAAAATGAGATGAGATGTTGTTTGAGATTTAAAAAAAAGCAAAAGATCTTTATTCTGGGTTGATGTACTGAGATTGCATTTAGCTGTCATCGGTATATGTTGTTAGATATTATCCAGAAACATTATGTCTTTATCTCCTATTCATCCCGGAACTGGTGCGTGGAAATCTCAGCTCATCCTTGCCATGTGAGCGATTGGCTGTCGACGTGGAACACTTCCGGTGGTGTTATTAAAAGGAATTCTGACAGCTTACGACAAAATCCATACATATACAGCGTATCCATAAAATCTGCAAACAGCGTTACAAATTTATCAACAAGATGACAGTCCATGCTGAAGAGTAATAATCAAAAGTACATCAATAATAAGACTTCAAGAGTTGAAACTTGATATGTTTATAATGAAAAGTTTTATCATTATTAAATGTTCCAATTTTAAAACTGCTTCAAGGACTTGTGAACACCCTGTATAAACGGCAGTTGGTGGTATGTATGTACTTATATATGTCCAAATGGAAACACGAACATAAACATATTATGAATATTATCATATATATTATATATATATATATATATATATAATTATATATTATATTATAAATGTGTACAAGCAGATAAACCTAACTCGAATTCTCCATTAAGGATCTTCAGGGTAAAATCCACTGAATAATCGAGACACCGCATTAATAGCAGTCGACTCCACGTGTGTGTCATTGCAATGACCACCACACGTATGAAACACGGGTGAAACTCGAGTAAGGTTATCTCTTTGCCCAATTTATAATAAAATTTCGCTCTACTTAGTATTGAGCACTTTGTATTTGTTATTTATCGCTGACTTACCCCTCTGAATCCACACTTACTAACCATCGTGGACCAAATTCACCGTTATGTCAACTTTTCCTTTATATATATAATAGATATATAATATATATTTTAAATATCACCGTTTCTTGCTTTTGTTGCAAAAAATTATGAAAGTTTTATTTATATCGAAGATATTCAAAATTAGAATAATACATAGAAATATTTCTTATTATATTTTATCACTAGCAGGACCTATAGATATACCATAGTATTAAATCTAATCATTTACAACGTTTGATACGTTTACTAAAGAGCTATTGCAATATAGTTCAATATTTAAAAGTATAATAATCTTGATTAAACTTCTCTCACTATTTTTCTTCTTTTCTTTCCTTCTTTTCATCATCGATTGAAATAGATTAGGGGGCCGTTTATTGTTTTCGCCATTCTCATCTCACCCCCCTCTCTAACTTTTCTTCTCACACTTTTTCTTTCTTTATTTATATTTTTCTGAGTAGCATGTCATTTCCTTCCCTTTCTTTCTTTATAGGTGAAAACGATATGGTCCATCAATTTTGCCTGAAGTACGACACTGCATAAAAAAAATAAGAATTCGGTGGATAACGACACTAAGATAATCAGTGTTTACATTTTTTAACCTTATTCGCCAAGAATGAACGGACGGAAGATTAAGGAACACCAGTATTAAATGTTTTATTATATTCTTTCGAGAGGGGGTGGATATCTTTTTAATGGTACGGACACTTCACTGAGTAAAAGTAACTCTGGAGAATGGAATACGAGTATCTTGAAAGCTAATGATTCTCTCCGAGACAAGCTTGAAGAAGATTGGATCTTTCAACAAGGAGGACAATATGAAACATTACAACCATGAAAAGTAATGCGTAAATGATTTCTGGTAAAAACAATGAAGAGGTACTTCAGTCGTCTATAACGGCATACACTGGCTTATCGTCACCAGATAACCACAAAGAAATATAGGGATTAATAAGATGTCTATAAGCAAGGATTCTATATCTTTCTGTCTGTATGTGTGTTTCGACTGAGGACATGTCTTTTTATAAAGCGAAAATTTGTGGGGACAGCAAAGACCAACTAGGATACTATAAAGGTTGGAGCAACAAGAAGGAAAAAACAAAATCCTTCAATGGTGGGAATTAATAAACTTAATCCCACAGAAAAAAGAGACATACCTTTTGTCTAGCAAGCTGAAGTTATTCATTGAGACATATCCAATGAGATACCTTCCATTGATATTAACGAGGCAACACATTACGATGCTTTTCATAACACGAGGTGTTTGTTTATTTAAAAACAATGACTGAAATTAAATAGGTCAAAGGCAAAGAACTCACCCGTTACAATCAATGGATTAGGGTAGATAACTTCTCTCTCTCTCTCGCTCTCTCTGAACTACCCCTCTCTCTCTCTCTTCTCTCTCTCTCTTTCCTCTCTCCTCAACCTCTCTCCTTCTCTTCTCTCTCTCACCTCTTCTCTCTCTCCTCTTTCCTCTCTCTCTCTCTTCTCTCTCTCACTCTCTCTTTCTCTCTCTCTCACTCTCTCTCTCTTTCTTCTCTCTCTCTTTCTGTCTCTCTCTCTCTTTCTCTCTCTCTCTCTCCAACTCTCATCTCTCTCTCTCTTCTATATATATTATATATATATATATATATGTGTGTGTGTGTGTGTGTGTGTTGTGTTGAAAGGAAAAATAAATAAAGCGGAAGAAATGTTGAAGGATAAAATAGATTTACTTACACGCTGTTTCGGCAAGGAGTTTGTTCATGTACACATGTAATTCTATTATCATTATTTTAAATATAAAATTAAAATAATAATAATAGAAAAATATTAAAATCTTTAAGCATACAAATAAATAACGGTCTTTCATCAGGAGTAAAAATTGTGTGTGTGGTGGAATATTTCATATGATCCACATACGAATCATGCCTAATATATTTTTGTTAACTTTTTTTATGATGACGACAATGATTCATCTCTTGCAAAACAGACTTCCGTGTGAATGTCTCCAACGCGCAAGTTTTGTAATTTTCGTTTCTTTTTTTTTAATATTCCACTGATTAGCGTTCCATATATCGAACAAGAAACAGTAAAGCTGTGTATATCTATTTACTTGGGTTTTTTTAAATCTTTTTTTGAATGTTGAAAAAAAGTCTGTTAACATGCTTGCCCGGTATTTATAATAAATAATGATTCAGATAAATGTAAAAATAGGAAAAATATGAATTTTTAAATTTTGGGGGGGGGGGGGCGGGGATTTAAAAAAAGGGGTTTTAAGGGGGGAATTATACATATTCTTTCCTTTTTTTTCTTTTCATTTCTTTTTCTTTCTTTTTCTTCTTCTTCCTTTCTTATTATGTTTTCAACATTTTACTTATTCTCTTTCACTATCGGGTAATTCCATGTCAAATAATCCAGCCCATGTCACCTACCCACTTCAATTTTTCTGAAATTTTGTCCCTGTTGTGGATTATGTTAAAGTTAAGGGACTATCCTCAAAATTTGAGCTTCCAGTTCCAAAAATTGCGAGTTTATGTCAATTTTTAATTCTCATAATTTTGTCATATACAATTGATTTTAGAGCTTCCCTACTCCTAAAAAATTGGTTTATAAAGCATTTTTGCCGAGGGAACCAAAAAATGCTCCATAAAAGTCTTAAAGTTCAAAACCAATTTAAGTTATTGATTGATTTCTGATTATTTTCATAGCCAAGATCAATATCCCAATGTGGCATGCATCTACGCAAAAGTTTTCTATTATTATTCCCAACTTTATATTGAACATCTCACCACTTAAGTTTCACCAAAAAATGGAACATTAGGATAATCGCATTACGATACCATGATCCATTTTTGCGTGAAACTTAAGTAGGTCTATCTATCCTTATTCTTTCTACTAAAGTATTGAGCACTTTTCATATTTTTTTATTAAACCCGGACTTATTCGCGTTAATATTTGTATCGACGGCCGATGTTGCCGATTAATCAATATTCTATCCCCCGTAAGTCATTTTCTTTATCATATATATATATATAATATATATATATATAATATATATTATATATATGCGACACATGTTTTCTGATCTGTTTGTCTTCTTCAGGCATTGAGTTATTATTTTGCAGAAAAATAAACGTCCGATATTTGTATAGTTGTGTGTGGTTTCTGTAACTTTTCTATTATAATAGAAAGTTGCAGAAACACACACAACCTATCAAATATCGGACAATTCTGCCAAAATAATAACCAATGCCTGAAGAAGAACAACTGATCAGAACACGTGTCACGTATGTAAGATGAAACGGAATGTAAAAAATCCTGAGAATATAATACATTTTGCGCGACCTTCTTTTTTTATAAAAATATTAAATTTTCTCCGTTGGAACCAGAACAACATTTAATAATATATATATAATATATATATATATATATTATATGGTAATCCATGGCTAAATCATCCAGGGCCCATGATCACCCTCACCCACCTTAAAATTCATATGCTACCTAAGAATTATATAACACACAGTGCGAGACACAAACTTGTTTTTTAAAGCATATCCCTGTATCTGGGATAAGGTTTCCCCAACAATTCTCTTTCCGTTAATGAAGCTGGTATAAATGGCTGAAGACTAGGCATTTTCTCAATCAGATCCTCCATCCAACTGATTGTGATTGTATATTGTACAATTACATGTATATTATACAATTGGAAGCATAGTGGGATTCTTTAACATTGTATAAGAAGAACTTTATACAATCTATAAAGAAGATCTCTACCCCCAATTTTCAGACAAAGACATCAATGTTTGAGATTCTCTCATTCCAAAAGACGATGAGGGAAATTTCCCAAAGGCATTAAGGGGACTTAGCTATAATAAATACTAGTAGCGACCTGGCAGATCTATCATAGTATGATAATTTAATTATCTACATACGTTTGGATATGTTTATTTAGAGCATTTGAAGACTATAACTGCAAACTTGCAGTCTGTTACAAATGAATAGTTTGGAGAAAACATATATATAAAAATAGTTCAAATTAAAAAAACTATAACAAGTCCGATTAGACTCTCTCTCCTCTCTCTCTCTCTCTCTCTCTCTCTCATCTTCTTTCTTTCCTTTTTTCATCTTTGATTTGTTCGAATTGAAACGATTAGCGCTAATCGCTCTCATACGCGCGACAAACCTCTCTCTCTAATTACTCATACTCTCTGTTCTTTCTTTCTCATTAAATTTTTTTGTGTAGTATTGTCCCTTTTTCTTCCTTTCTTTCTTTTATAATTATAACGGAATGCCATATATTACTGAGGCTGACGGACACTCATAAGAATAAGAATTCGGCGGATAAGCAACACAGATAATCAGGATTTAGTTTTGGGGAACTGCGTCTCATTTTTTAAGTATGAAAGGTGTCGCAAGGTGATGACGGACACATTTCTGTGACTTTCTTTGAGCCCACTTCTCACTACAGATTTTCACCTTCCTCGTCACTGGAATGATGTTTGCCTCTCAAAACCCGTCTTTCATGGGGTTCGAAGAGATGATAGTCTGAAGGCGCTAAATCTGGCTGAGTATGGAGGACGTGGTTAAAGTTATCCACCCGAATGAGTGATTTTCTCTCCTTGTCCTTGATGCTTGTGTGTGGTCGACGCATTGTCCATGCAGAAGGAGACATTATCGATTGGCAAGTTGATCTACCGTCGGATTCTTTGTTCTGAGCCTCGTTAGGGATCTCAATGTACGAGCCTTAGTTTTATGAAAAATTTTTCTATAGCAATATAAAAGGGCAGTTGTGTGTATGTGTATGTCCGAGGAGGAAACTTCGAAAAATAAAAACAATTACGACCAAAGTAAAGATATTATACCCACATAAAATCACCAGTCAGCTTGTTTTTTGCGTAAAAAATAATTAAGATTCGGTTTATATTGTGAAAAGGATAAAAATAAGATTTAAATGGATAACAAATGGAATTACTTTTTTTTGCATTAAATATTGAAAAGTACAACTTAACGTTTATTTTTAGAGTTGGCTGGATCAATGCAGGGTTTTTTTTGTTTTTTTTACAATGAGAATTTAATAGGCATCCGACGAGGATCTAACTCACTATCAATAATAATGGATTCGCGACCAACTTTAAAAAATCCCCCTTCTAACCCTGGCGATGCCGGGTGGCCGCTTCTGGTTGAGATAAAGAAGATGTGAATATAATGATATCCTGAAAAAAACTGAAAGATTTTTCTCATATGAAGTTTTCGGCCTACAATCTCAGCTGTAAGAACAATTTAAGGTACATAACGAACAGGGGTTCTCCTTATTCTTCTCTTGCTGAAAGCGCAGGGCAAACAAAACCCTTCCTGAATTTCTCTGGTCCAAACCCGTATTCCAAGGAACATATTAAGGGCTTCTTTGGAACGTGGGCTTATTAGTAAGCACACGTCTCCAAACATATAATTTACTGCAGTCTTTTCGAGTTCTTTTTTTACCCATCCTCGTATTTAACCTATAGCTGGGTGCATAGAGGGTCCACACCCTTCCCAAGTGTATTAATTCAAAAATAAACGTTATAGTGCGACTGGATTTCGAACTCGCTCACTACGATTTCGCAGTCCGTAAAATAAATATTTACATTTACTTGTCGAAAAAAGACTGGAGGGGGTAAAATATCGACTTCATTCGTAGAGCGTGTTGTTTTTTTCAGCTTTCGCCGCCTAGCGTTTTTAAGACAGGAGGCCGGGGACGCAATCTGCGAATAGCACCAATAAAATTTGCAAAGAAAGATGCAATTAAAGATATAATACAGTTATATATAAATATGAAACCCTTCTTGTCTATATAATTGTTATACCTATAATCAGTGATGCTTTTTAATTTTGTGCGTCCTTGGACGCATGCATTTGATTTGAATGAGTCCCGGGAAACTTGAGGGGGTCCAACTAAAGTTTAATAAATTGTAGTGTTTTTATCTATGAACAACTAAAAGCCGTCCAACCCCTACCTTGTACCCATAGCATGTAATTCATTTACAGAAAATATTGAAATGTATTCATTGTAATCATTACGTCACTTGGCTTCACCCCCTCTCACGGACCGCTATTAACTCTTAACATCCTGTTGAGTCTAGACCCCATTCCTATAAAGATTTAACAAAAAATTGCTACAATGACCTTTTCATTTAAAGTTACCTGTTATTTGCCTTTAAATCAAAGACTTGTAAATATGTTTAATATTACATTTAAACAAAAGGCTATTATTTGGGTGGATTGGGAAATTAATGTGACTTCCGACCGGGTGGGATATGAGGCGGTATAGGGACGTTAAAAGTTAAAACAGGAACCCAATAGGTCACGGTCGTCTAACAATATATAATAATGTGTGATAGGGAATCCATACTGTCACCATGACTTGATAATTATTAAACTTAATTTTAGCAAAAGATAACCCAACAAAGCCATGGTGACATGCTGTAAACCCCAACTGAATGTCAACCCTTGTTGGGTTATCTTATGCCAAAATCAGTTTAATAACCATAACATTCAGTTGTTTTTTTACAGCATGTCAACCCAATCATTCAATATATATTCAGTGGGGTCTTTATTCGTTAAAAAATAGAAGCCCAACTATGTTTACCATTGGCACACCAACCTAAAAAAGGCTAATACTTAAAAGGTTAAAATCTTGGGATTTCAAATCCGTAATTGACTGATAATGAAATGAATGAATGTCTCGTTGAGAAAAAAGAAACATCAATTATGTAATATAAACATATGTTTCTTGTGGCTCCTCTAACCACAAACACCTAAAACCAACCATCCCTGACTAGAGCTATCGAACTAGCCTAGATAAGGCACAACTAGAAAACACCCACCAGCATCACCGCTCAACATACAGGAACTTAGTCGTACTTGGGTAAAAACCACATGACAAAACCCGATTTGGGCAGGCTTTTATATTTCTAATAGATATTCCAATTTTCCGTTTTACCCCAAGATCTTAACTAGGATAAAAAAAAATTTAAAATAAGGAATAAAAATGGATTCATGCTCGGGTAGATGATTATGAGAAGAGAAAATTGGTTTAACCGCGATTATTCAGCTTTGTGGACACGTGATCATGGAAAAAAGGCGGGAGTTTGGTACGAGTGACATTGCCGGTGCGCTCGGTTTTATGGCAAAATGGCTGCGCCTGAAATTTCGTTAATTTCCATGAACACAAACACACAAAACAAATCTTATTATAATGGAGATAGTGTGTTTGTTTGTCTGTAGTCGAAACTACTCAAGTCACAATTCCTTTGAGTTATTTATACCACATTCTCCCATTTTTTTAAACCTCAATTATTAATAAAATTATTTTACATTATTAATACAGTTTGGCCATTACCTACAGACTTCTAACGTGCAATTGTATTTATATATACAACAAAAAGCGGTTTACATTGTGAATGGGAAGGCTAATTTGCATATTGATATTAAAAAATTGATTTTAATAAATAAATATGCTTAGTATTATTGATTTCTAATTGTTTGGTTTATCTTAACGAATGTGAGAAAAAATCTCGGGATAAATCTTAAAAGAAATCCATTAACAAGAAGAAATAACTGTAATTTTTATTCATTACTTCCTGATTTAACTAAATAGTTAAATTAGGAAAAAAATAGCAATGAAAGACGGGAGTTAGTTTCAAAGCTGTTCTATTTTTCTCTTATACACCCCCTGTTTCAAATAATTTCATCTATATTCTTATTTAGTTTATTAGTGTTTTCTAATTTAATATATATCATTTTATTACATCAAAACTTAAATACTTGCACCCGGGATGCATATATTTTCGCTTACTACTACTAATAATAATAATAATATAATAATGATAATAATAATAATTTGATCATCATCATCATCATCATCATCATCATCAGGTCACGTTGATGGCACGGATACCCAAGCCAAACGTCCCTGTCGATCATTGCCTCTGGTAGGTCTTCCGCATGGCATCCAGAATCCGTGCTGACCTGGTAGATATAGGTTGTTGCTGGTCAGCCTACACTGATGTGTCCATGTGCAAGTGTTCACAGGAGAACGTCACTTATGAGTTCGTCCTTGATTTTTCCAAGTAGTATCTAGCATGTCTTGTTCGTCTTACTTGGATGGCTGTCGTCTTACTTGAATGGGGGTACGAATAATTATCCTTACTTGGATGGGGGGTACGAATAATTTCGTTTTGACTGTAAGTTCCACCACTGACAGTCAATGTTTTACCACCAACATCCGGGAAGTTCTTTTCGAGCTAAGGTTTAGATGAACCAATACATTCAATGAATCTATCAATCACATCTAGAATAAGTGTTACATAATCGTCGGTTCGGCCTACGAATAATGACTGTAGTGTATTTAGATTTTGAATTAAAAATGCGTTTGAAATTCGAAATCGGAAAGGCTTAGATTATTGATAGGTAATGACCGTTAGTTGACGCCCTCGGCTTCCGCTACGTGGAAAACGTGAGAACGAAGTTAAGTTTAGTTAGTCAGTTGCAGTTTTAGCGGAAGACAGCCATGATGTAGACATCGTCTTTTGTTTTCACTCCGGCCGCGGTTGAAAAGTCTGTTTGAAAATAAAAAGATGTGACCACTCCAAATATAAGCCTTATGTCATCTTTGTGAATAATGCAAAACAGGCTTTTAGAGACCAGCATCGTTAAAAAGAAGAAATAAATCAGACCAGCATCTTTAGAATGTCCCAGCTATGCAAGAGACAGACTAAAGTAACAGCCCAGCTACTCAACTACTCAAGTAAGTAATATCGGAAAAACCGATAGAGAAGTACTCCCTCCCCCGCCATGCCACGTAGGGGGCGAAATCGCCAACATACGATGTTAGCGGCAAAACCAAACCCAGGATACTTGTCTGAAGGCTGTCGACCAGGACGGGGGCGTTTTTTCAACAGCACTTATCAGAAAGCTGTCGACCGGGATGGAGGCGTCTCAACAGCATATTTATCTGAAGGTTGTCGACCTGAGGAGTCACCTTAACAAGGGCTCCGTCCACCACCTACTTAAAAGGGCAGTTACCTAGGCGAGTCGCTCAAAAAAAGCACTCCCCAACACTTTACTTATCCTAACAACTTTCACCAGGAGAAAACAGCGTCTCAACAGCATGTCCAATGACGGCTAGAGAAATCTTTTTCTAGCGCGTAATTCACCTACAAGAACTGTAATTCACCTCTCAAGATAAGT
>CM042159.1:11097928-11205428 GCA_023376005.1 Doryteuthis pealeii
ATACATATAAACACATACGTACACACATAAACACGGATATTTACATATAAACACACATACACACATGTATATATACACACACATATATATGATATACATACATGTATATTTACACATATACATACATGCGTACACACACATATATATACATATACATACAAATATACATATACTAGCTATACCCAATTTGTCGTCTGCTACAAATTTTTAAAAACGAATTAGAATTAATTAAATCTATCATTTAAGGTCAAACTTTTGATAAGTAGTAACATAATGACCATCATTAAAGAAAAGAAAAATATCATTACATATTCAGTTTATTTTTAATACATTTAAAGGGATTTGTTTTGGTCAATTTCGAGGCGATCCGCCATTCTGTCTCTTTTTCAATGGTTTTAAGCTTGTTTACAATTTTAATGTAACATTCGCGATTGAAAAAAAAATGACAAAAAATCAGGTAATAATCCGATTTTAATGAAATTTTCAGTATTAATTTATCAATTAATGAATTTTATAATGCATCAATTATTTCATTTCAAAACTTTAATTTAGTATTTTTGCTATCAAAAATTAATACATAAAATTCATTTAAAATATGAAAAGCCTGATGTTAAGTTTAAAATGTTATATTTTTAGATTCTAGAAATAAATATCTATTTAATGCAAACCTTATTTTATTACAATTACATCAAAGTATACTTTTGAAGAAAAACTCGATTGAGTTTTTAAGCAGAAAAAGTTTCGTGTATATTTTTTTTCTTTTATAAGATAATAGCCAATTAAATAATTATCGAAATGAGTAAAAAAGAAATCTCCAAAAAATTGATCATTTATTATTTTTTTACGTTTTAGTTTTCGATTTTCGTATAGAAAAGCCACCGTAAAAATTTTTTTTCTATTTACAACTTCGGTCTTTTATCTCTTTATTTATACTGTAATTAGTACAGTATAAGATCAACTCGAAAAAATGTTACGCCCCAAACATAAGGGGGGAGGGGTCAAAATTAAGTGACCTGAAAAAAATGAGAAAGTTTTTAAATAAAATAAATAATGCATTATAAAGATCATTCATTGATAAATAAACACTGAAAATTTCATTAAAATCCGATAATTCCCTGATTTTTGGTAAATTATTTTCTGTAGGGGGGGGGCTAAAGTTTTTTCGTCAAAAACGCATTTTAGGACCATTTTGGGTATACTTAACATACACACATATATATACACACACACATATATATATAATACACGCATGTATATGTACCCATATTCAGACATACGTATAGACATCGACGCGTATACACACACACACATACACACACACATAATAGTTTTAAAACACCAGTACCCGCTACAGCTGTCAGTGGACGAGGGGATAAGATATCGGGCTACCATACGGTCAGTCTGAGTTCGACCCTAGCCAAAGATAGTTGTGTCTAGCCACACTGAAGAGGCGTGAAACGCCGAAACACGTGTCTGTGGATGACTTATATATAATATATATATATATATATATATTATATATATATATATATTACATAATTACAACAATTTCCACACAATAGGTATACATACTACAACCATAGACCAACTTTAACTTTACGCAACAGTCGTCCTTATGCATTGCTATACTAACCCTAACTCTGATATGTCACATAAATCACACACACCACACACATATATATACATATATATATATACATAGACACGTATATATTTACACATATACGCACATACGCGCACACGCATACACGCATATATACATGTATACACACACACACCCATATATATATATATATATATATATATATATATATAATATATATATGTATATATAATTTCCCCAAAATATAAACAGTGATATAGACGTACGTACTACCCTAGACCAACTTAAACTTTACGCAAAAACCCTCAGATATGTCACATAAATCTCCCTCCCTCCCTCCTCCTTCTCTCTCATGCATACACACACTCTCTCTTTCTCTCACTCTCCCACTCTCTCTCTCTCTCTCTATCTCTCTACGAAAAGGATACATTCATGTATACTTTTTATTAATGTTCTTACATTTCGTCTGTACGATACCAGCAGGTCTTTTCTTTATTTTTTATAATAAACACATTTCCACTATTCGTATTTCTCTTCTCTCTCCCCCTCTCTCTCCTGCTCTCCCACTCCCCCTCTCTTTAAATGTACCCTCAATAATTACAAATAACAACAAGATGAAAATAAAAAACAGCCACAATAAAATAACCCATCTCCTCTCTCTCTCTCTCTCTCTCTCTCTCTCTCTCTCTCTCTCTCTTCTCTCTCTCTCTCTCTCTCTCTCTCTCTCTCCTCCTCTCTACTCTCACGCAAACACACATGAAGCTTCATTATAGTATATATCTTCTCGTATTTCGTTAACAACACACTGCATGCTTAAGCATGTGTGGATGTGTTGTGATTGGTTGTATGTGTGTGGGTGTATATGAGAATACGTTTATTAGTCTGTGTAGAATTGTGTAGAAAGAGCAGAAAAACGCGCTCTCGCACGTTTTTTTTCTCTCCTAAAAGAAAAAAAAAGCAGCAATACCCCTAAAAAACTCATGCACATAAACAGCTCCTCCTATTTTTTCTTTCTTCTTATTTAAAAACAACACGAGTCAGTTTTGCATCTTTCTCGTCTCCTGTCCGCTCACTTGCGATATCACACTAAAGAAAATGTCCGGTGCGTGCGTCTCTCGAAAAGAAAAAGAAAGAAAAAGAAAAAAAAAAAAAAAAGAAAAAGAAGTAAAAAAACACACACGACACACACACAACACACATGTACACCCGCATACACCCGATTTACATTGATATACACGCCAAAATGCACAACAACTCTCTGGTGTTTATTTTTTTTTTTCAAAAAGCAAGTCGGATTAAAAAACAAATGAATAAAAATGGATAACTCTAACTGCTTCGACGACGATGAAGAAACATGCAAGAAGACTCAGTTTATAAAATAGTAAGATAAACATTATGAGAAGATGTTCAAGCAACAAGAAGAAGACGAAACAGAGCACGGTCATGGTCTCATCGTACAACTATCGTTGTTATTAACCATGGATACTAGTTGGGCATACTACTGCTACTGCCGCGGAAAATACTGTCAACTGCTACACCAGTCACTAAATGAGGTAAGATCGGACTGTTTTGCGAGACTATTTGCCACAATTTAAAAAGAAAAACAGAAAAAAAAATTTTAATGAAAAAAGGATTAAATGTGTCTCTTGCATAAATCTTGAAATTAAATTAAAGTCGGTGTTTTTTTTTTTTTTTTTTTAAATTTTTATTACTTAAGCACATTTTTACATTTACATTAGTTCTTAGTCTGGGTTCTCTCACCATTACCTTTATTTTGATTTTCGTTTTGTCTGTGTTGTTGTTAATATCTATCTATCTATCTATCTATCTATCTATCTATCTATCTCGTGTGTTAATAAGTTTCTATCTATCTATCTATCTATCTATATTTATTTTTTCATCTGTTTCTATCTATCAATTCCAACCTGTTCTCTCTCTCTCTCTCTCTCTCTCTCTCTATATTATATAATATATAATATATAATATATATATATATATATATATATATATACCTATCTATCTATCTATCTATCTATCTATCATACACACATCACACACACCACACACACACACACACGAATCTATATATATATTTAGCCTATCTATCTATATCTATCTACTCATATATATATCAATTCATCCTGTTCATCATCATGTCTATCTCGAACTTCCTACATACATACATCAACATACACACATGCATACATACATATATATATATATGTAATGTGTGTGTGTGTGTGTGTGTGTGTGTGTTTGTAAATATATATATATATATATATATATATATATATATATAATATATATATATATATACTATAAATATTATATATATATATATATATATACTATATATATATATATATATATATATATATATATATATAGTGAAAATATGTAATTTTGGATAGAGAACAAAATCAGTTCTTTATCCACGAGTTTCTCATTAAGATATCCGAGTTTTTGTCCTTTGTAAATAAAAGAATATAATTGGCATTATTTGTAAATACTTCACAATTGTTAGATCATCTTTGAAGTTGTTTTTTATTCACATTTTATATAATTTTCCAAGTAATATATAAATGAATAAATAAATAAATAAAGCCTGAAAGAAAGAAAGAAAGAAAGAAAGAAAAAGAAAGAAAGAAAGAAAAGGAAAAAGTCGGTAAGTGAACGTTCAAATTTGTCTGAAAATATGAGAACAATGAGGCGATATAATGAAATTTTATCGTAAATTCAATATCCGGTTTATTTATAACCAGCGATTTAAGATATTCTATTTGTTTTTATTTGATCACGGAATCTTTCAATAGAATCCAGAGATGATCGAACTACAGTAAGTGTGTACTTAAGAGAGCGTTCTTTTAATATATTCAATAAAATGAATGGTTATTTTCTTTCTTTCTTTTACATAATACAATAATGCTTCTTTCTTTAAAGACCCTATTTCTAAATTCTTGAATGCGAAAAAAAAAATTATTTTTAAATCTGTTTTTTTATATAATATTCATGCAATAAGAAAGAGCGTGTATGGAAAGACCTAAGGCGAAGAGGTGCAGTTTTTATGAATGAAACGTGTCACTCATCAGGTGGAAAGGCTAAATAACAAGCAAGCAAGAAAGAAAGATAGAAAGAAACACAGAATGAATGGATGAATGGATGCATTTATGAATAAGAGTAGTACCCTTTACGTTTGTGAAGTACTGGAAAAGTCAACCCTTTCCTCCATAATGAATTTATATATATATATATATATATATATATATATATATATTATATATGTGTGTGTGTGTGTGTGTGTGTGTGTGTGGTGGTGGAGATGTCGGATTCATTCCAATCCTTTCCATATATATATATATATAATATATATATATATATATATATATATATATATATGACAAACATTGTATATCTTAACAGAGAGGAGAACACAAAAGAAACATTATTATTATTATATTATCACTTCTTTTAAGTTTTACACATCAGCGTTAGCTGATGGTATTTCACTGGAGGCTGAGTGACAGCAAGTCGCTCAGGTCTCCAGGACTCTTCTGAGTATTCTAGCCGATTGCAGCAGTGCAGTAGTCTGGATGGTCTCAATTCTTCCTCTGATTTCCAGATCCTCCAGTCTTTTTTCCAAGTTTATTGGGACCGTTCCAATTGGTATCACTTTCACTGTCATATTCCCCAGCTTTTTCAATTCTCTGGCAAGGTCCAGGTATTTATCCATCTTTTCATTTTCCTTCGACTTCACCCCGTGATCTACTGGAACCGCAAAGTCCACCAGTTGACACGTTCTCTTTTTTTGTGTTAATCAATACTAGGTCTGGTCTTCTGGCTGGAATAGGTTGACCCGTCTTTATCCAAAGTTCTTATTAATTATTATTATTATTATTATTATTATTATTATTATTATTATTATTATATTTACTCCTTTTGAGTTTTCACATCAGCGTTAGCTGATGGTCTTTCACTGGAGTCTGAGTGACAGCAAGTCTCCTCAGGTCTCCTGGACTCTTCTGAGTATTCTGGCAGATTGCCACAGTGCAGTGTTCTGGATGGTATCAATCCTTCCTCTGATTTCCAGACTTTCCAAGCCCTTTTCCAATCCTTTTGGGACCGTTCCAAGTGCACCAACTACAATTGGTATCACTTTGACTTGCATATTCCATAACTTTTTCAGTTCTCTGGCAAGGTCCAGGTATTTGTCCATTTTTTCATTTTCCTTTAGCTTCACCCTGTGATCTGCTGGAACTGCAAAATCCATTATTTCATTTTCCTTTAGCTTCACCCTGTGATCTGCTGGAACTGCAAAATCCATTATTATTATTATTATTATATTATTTATTATTATTCGAATTTTTCACTCCAGTATTTCACTGAAGTCTGAGAGACAGCATGTCTTCTCAGGTCTCCAGGACTCTTCTGAGTAGTCTAGCGGATTTCAATAAGGCTGTTCTCTGTTTGGTATCAATTCTTCCTCTGATTTTCAAGTTATAGAGAATTATAAGGATCTCATTTTCTAGGACAGATTCTGGTTTGTGTATATACCATTTGTCAGGATGATCAAATTTTAATCTCTTGTGCAATTCCCAATGGATCGCCTTTCCTACCCAGTCGTGTATTCCTTTTATGCTAGTTTGCTGGATTCACTTTTTATGTGATTATTTCCTTTCTATCACCTCATAGCCAAAACTTGCTATTCTCCTGAATATTATCAATTTTTGCTTTGACATAGTAAGTCTTTATGGTATTATTTTTAGCTGCTATTAATACGTTTCACTTTCTCCCTTCAAGTTTCCTCTTCGCAGCCATGTCCTGGTCAGCTCAAGTGTAAAATCTCTAATTTGTCGCTTGAAGTATCCGTATAGTTGTTTTTCTTCTCGTTTTTGTTTTAGATTTTTTAAATTTTTGTTGTCATGCTGTTATTGCTGTAATGGCAGCTGTAATCAACTTCTCTTTACTCTGTATTATTTGGATTATTCGGACTATTATCCTCATTTTTATTGTTATCTACACAACTTTTCGGCCGATGTAACCCCCGGCCTTCTTCAGGTATTTCTTGTCAGACTTTGGAACCCTCTCGAACTCAGGTACCTTCTCTTCCCGATTACGACACAAAGGCTCCCGAGTTTGAAGAGAAGGTTCTCGAGTTCGAGAAGATTCCTGAGTCCGACAAGAAATACCTGAAGATGACCAGAGGGCACATCGGCCGAAACATTGTGTAGATAACAATAAAGATGAGGACAATAGTCCGAATAATAAAAATGATACAAATTTTCCAGCCTCATCTTGTTTGCATATTCTTCAAGTCCTTGTATTGCCCAATCTAAATATCCTCTCGAGCAGTGTTTTTCAAAGCCGGTGCGCCAGACCGGTGTCGGTCCGTGGAGTACTACCTACCGGCCCGCATGCTTTTTTTTTAAACATTGTATAGTTTTGAAGTACGACAACCGTACATGTAAACTAAAATTGGAAACATATTTCTAAAAAAAATATCAACTGGCTGAAATCGCTCTCAATATGCTTTTCACATTCTGAGGCTGATTTTTCAACAATGAGTGAATGATAAAAAATGATAAAAAAATGAAAGTACAGGAACAATTTGGATATTCGCGAACCATTGCGTGAGGTGCTCACTTCTATCGAGCCAAAACTTGACAAATTGACAAATAAGAAGCAGTCTCACTGTTCCCCTTAACTGTACACTGGAGGTTAGTTTATCTATACATATATAAAGGACAGTTGTGTGTATGTATGTATTTATGTATGTCCGGAGGAAACTATGAAAATAAAACAATTAACGGCAAAGTAAATATATATACACATTCACTATGGCCAGATCTTGCTTTTTGAGCAAAAATAACAATGGGATAAGTAGTACCACAACTATTCTTCTACAAGGATGGTTTTGGCATTAGATAACCCACTAAAGTTGATATGCCCTTGAGAACAAAGACAAATTTATTATTAGTTACTTGAAACCATATCACTGTGTGTAAACAAATGAATATTATAAGATAGAAATAATTACTTGAGACCATATTAGTAAAAGTAAAGTGGCCTAATGTCGGTATCAGCCAGTCAGCAAGAGAGTCTATTCCCTTTTCACTAGCGTTAGACCAAAGAGATTGTTTTGGCATCTGAGGTGGAGCACCACACCTACCATCAGCTCCCCACTTTACCAAATAGATTCCTGTGCTACTCATACGCTGAAATTATTGGTATTAGATAGGAAAAAAACACTTATTTTTATTATTAGATAGGAATACTTTATATATTTGGAGTGGCAAGAGGTTTAATGTCTTAGTTTTAAAAAAAGATAGTTTGATATTCTTGGTGCGTGTTCCTAGGGTTTGCTTTTAACCCTATCTTATTTGGTGGTCGCGCTGAAAAGGAAGGAAAAGGAAGAGACAAAGACAAAGGGTAGTCTTATGACATGGGCTTTATTCGCGGGTCATAGCCACCACGTGACAAGAAAATATCTCCCTGGCCAGTAGTTGTGTCTAGACACAGTAAAGGCCTGAGTCAGAATGGCTGAGAGATTCTCTTGGGGGTCGGAAGTGAGTCCTTTTTCTCGCATATGCTCGGAGGGTTCTTCCGAGGAGTTTGTTATTTTTATCATTTGAATTCTATTTTAATCTCCACATATATAACTGTGAATTATTTGTGTTAAGAATTGTTACTTAAAGCTATAATTGTTTGCTTAGGATTATTATCATTACTAGCAAATATATGCACCCTCCGGGTGCAAGTATTTAAGTTTTAATGTAATAAAATATTTTATTAAATTAGAAAGGCTAATTAAACTAAATAAGAATGCAGATAAAAAGATTTGAAACAGAGGGAGTATAATCGAAAAATGGAACAACTGAAACTTACTCTTCCATCACTCTAGTCTTTCATTATTATTTTTTCTAATTTAAGTATTTAGTTAAAATAGGAAGTAAAGAATAAAATGACAGTTATTTTTTCTTGTTAATGGATTTCATTTAAGATTCATTGAAGAGATTTTTGCTTATATTCATTAAAATAAAACCAAACAATTAGAAATCAATAATACTAAGCACATATTTATTAAATTCGATTTTTTAATATCAATATGCAAATTAGCCTTCCCGTTCACACTGTAAACCGCTATTTTGTTGTATATATAAATATAATTGCATGTTGTCAGTATGTTGACATAGTTAACAGTATTAATAATGTAAAACAATTTTATTAATAATTGAGGTTAAAATAAAAATAAAATCATGGAGAATGTGATGTCAATAACTAAGGGAATTGTGACTTGAGCAGGAATATAGTTTCGGTTACAGACAGAAAAACACACAATCTCCATTATAATAAGATTAGATAGGAATACTTGATATCATATAATCATTTGCAAAAAAAATCCCTCTTGAGAAACAACTGTCCAACATTTGAACTCGCTGGAAATGGATATGGCGACTCGAGTTCAAATCCTGGAAGAGCTGGGAAAACTTCCAGGTGTTTTGGCATTGCCCCTTCCAGCTGGGAAAATTCGGCTCAGGACTGCTCTCGGTGGCAGCAGGCTCTCTGTAGAGGACAGTTCATGTCTGAAATCACCCTGACGCAACACCATGAAGCTAAGAGGTCTAGAAGAAAGCAGCGGCAACAAAGCGCCGGCACATCAACATCTTCAGGGACAACCTTCAAATGCGACGTCTGTGGTCGAGAATGTTTTTCTAACATTGGACTTTATAATCACAGGAGGCCCTGTAACTTCAGGTTCACAAAAACTATATTATAGTCTTCCGAGACTGAAATACGAATAATTTGGGAAAGGTATGCATCCAACTATTCACCTCCCAGCTATGGGTAAACAGCAGAACAGACTGGGCTCTTTATCCTTGGTAGGACAACCAATCCGGGAGAAGGAAAACTCAGCTTAAAAATCGTTTAAAAATCCCTTAAATATTGATCTTGCGTCACATCCAGTTTGTGCAGAGGGATGGTAAATGCAGACACAAAAAGAATGTAAATATAGATATACAATGAGCGCGATTCTCAAACCTTTTGACATAAACTAAACCTAGACAGATTGATATGCCGTTAAAATCAATCAATCAATATATATATATTTACCAACCCCTCCGCACGAGCAGGATGTGACACAAGGTCAATTTCTTAAGCAGAGTTCAACAGGTTTGAATTCAGAGTTTTCCTTCTCCTAGACCAGTTGCCTAACCAAGGTTAAATAGCCCAGTCTGCCCTACTATTTATCCATACCTGGAGGGAGAGTAGGATTCATACCTTTCCCAAGGGTATTAGCGCTAAGTGAAATGCAATTACCACATCCAGGATTTGAACTCGGGGCGACGAGTCCATTTCCCATGATTTAAACCATTATATCACGCACTTCCATACAATCAATCAATCAATAGACAAATGAAAAAAGGGGGAAATAAAAGACTTGTTTAAGGGTCCTAGTTAATCCAAACCAAAATAAATGGTAAAAAAAATGAACGTGTTTATCAAATGAGCCATGTCACGCACCCCCTTTCGTAACAGCTGTAGTCGTACTACCCATAAATGACTAAAAGGAACACAGCTTCCCTTAATCCAAATCGTTACTTTCATTTTCGCTTTCACTTTCAAAGTTCCGTGCCCCTTTTATGTAACGCATGCGCACGCGCACACGCGTACACTGACAACATCTAATAAACTGTCACATTTAATGAAACTGGCGACTGTATGTTGAGTTATTTTTAATCTTAACTTGTTCACATGTGATTCGTCTTTTTCTCTCTCTTTGTCTCAGACTTTCTTTCTAAGAAAGCCACAAAAATGCTTTCTTTCTTTCCTTTCCTTTTCTTTTTTTTTTTAAGTCTATTTTGAAGACCGAAAAGCTCTCCGGCACGTGACATAAGTAGCTCATTCGATCGTACGTTCGTTCGTAAGTTAGTTTGTTCGTTCGTTCGTATGCATCGAAATTTAATTGATTGCGGAGAGAGAGAGAGAGAGAGAGAAGAGAGAGAGAGAGAGAGAGAGAGAGAGAGAATCGGGTTTAGGTAGGCTCGAAAAAAAATTTTTTTTAAGAAATTTAAAAAAAGCAAAAAAGAAAAAAAAGGAAAAAAAAATTATCATACCTAGTTGTTATTGTTGTTGCATTTAGAATTAATATCATATCTTTCTTTAATATATATATATATATATAATATATATATATATATATATATATATATGGTCTTTTTGCGGTTATAGATCTATTTCTGCCCACAGATATCTGTTTATACCAATGAGTTTCATCAGACCGCTAACTTATATATATATATATATATATATATATATATATATATCGAGAGAGCGAGAGAGAGAGAAGGAGAAGGAGAGACATAGAGGAGACAGACAGAGAGTCAGACGGGCTTAGGTTGACTCAAAAAATAAATAGATAAAATAATAAATAAATAAATAATGGTTATCTTAGCTGATGTTATTGTTGTTGAAGTTAAATATAATTTCATCTCATTCTCGAGAGAGTTTGCGATTTCCAATTTTAGTCTCAGTTGTTTGTGCTAGTATTGCAATGTATAATTTCAATTAAACTTGGTTTAAAAAAGTTATTTTTCAAGATTAAATGTATAGTAATTTAGGGTTTTTTGTTGTTGTTGTTTCTTTAAGCAATACGTAATTAAAAACAACCTTAATCCCCAAAACCATAAACCCAATTCGCAAAAATGTTCATTCATACACCGTAGTTAAACTGTTATGGATCACCATACAAATTTCCGTTTTAATTTTGAGGCCGATTTGCAAGTTTAACCCTCCCGGTTATGACATCTGAAGACAGGGCTCAACTTCTGAAGATCTGAGAAGTATGGAGTACCCCTTCATTAACAGTAAGGAGTAGTACCTGTTAGGGGACAATCTAAGGGTTAAATAGATTAGTTTAAAAATTAAGAATAAATACTTGAAGCTATAATTATTTACTAAGTATTATTATTAGTTACTTGAAACCATAAAACTGTATGCAAATTATTTGTATTCGATAAGAATACTTCATACATTACAGTAAATTATACTAGACGAGAATCTATATATAACTGTAAATTATTTATATTAAAAATAGTTACTTGAAGCTATAAGTGTTTATTATATATAAATTTAGCTACTTGAAACCATATGACCGTGTGCAAACTAGAGACCATTACTGAATAAAAATAATTACTTAAAATCATATAATTATTTATATTAGATAGGAATACTAGAAAACATACAACTGTGTCCAAATTATTTGTATTATGTAGGAATACTTAATAACTTATAACTAAATTATTTGTATTAAGAAATCCACGATATATATTGTTTAATAAGGATTATTATCAATTACTTGAAACAATATAAATGTGTGCAAATATATGACTATTATTAAATAGTTTGGTTTTGTTTTGTTTTACGGCATATCAACCTCAGTGGGTCATTTAATGCCGATAAAGTTTTGAAATAAATCCATTCTTAATGGATAATACAATTTTTTATAAATACATTTTTTTATTTAACCCATAGATGGGATCCTAACAAGTACTACCACTCCGGGTCAGAGTGGACCAGGGAGCAATGGTGATGAAGGGTGCTCCACATTCTCCAAACCTCCAAAACTGGAACCTCACCATCAGATAGAGTTTAACGTCATTCCCAGGACATGTAGATCCTCATTCACCGCTTCTAGCACCCATATGATAAAAAGGGGTTGGGGCTTGCCATAAGGGCAATAGGGTTGGGAAAATCATATAGGTGCTAGGGCTTGACGTGACCAGCCGATCGATTGGAGGGGGCCTCTCCGACCGCCCGTCTAGCCCAAGATAAGGCCAAAGTGGAGTATTGTAAGTCATGAACTGCTCATCCACCTGGGTTCTATCCTTAAGCATCACGGGTCGCCACCCACGGCCAACAGGTGGCCCCATTGGGGGGAGGGGGTCTTACCCCTCTGCAGAGGTGCAGTCGGTGCATTCTAACGCCATAGTCGACATGGCGGTATTATAAAATAGAAATAATAACTTGGAACCATATGATTATTAGTAAAAGTAAAAGTAAAATCGTCGGGGCGGCCTAAGTCGGTATCAGCCCGTCAGCGAGGGAGTCTATCCCCTTTTCAATAGCGCTAGACCAAGGTGATTGTTTTGGGTCTGAGGTGGAGCGCCACACCTACCATCAGCTCCTTACTTTACCGCACAGATCCCTGTGCTACTCATACGCTGAGTTGGCGAGGACGGTGGTTTCTAGCCGAACGCTCTACCGACTGAGCTAACCCGGCCCCTTTAAAACATTGAACTATGTACAAATTATTTACATTAGATAGGAATACTTGATATCATATAATTGTGTGCGCAAAGAAAAAAAAAAAAAGAAAAAAAAGAAAAAAAAAAGAAAAAAAGAAGAATCCAAACAAACTACTCCACTTTGCCCTTAATTAGGTTAGACGGGCGGTCGGAAAGGCCCCCTCCGATCACGTGACCCGCTGGTCACGTCAAGGCCAAGCACCTATATGATTGTCCCAACTCTAGTGCTCTTATAGTAAGCCCCAACCCTTTTTATCATATATGTGCTAAAGGGTGGTGACAGAGGGTATTCATGTCCTAGGTACCGTCATAGATAATTACGGACAAAATAATAGACTTTATTGATTGACAATAGGCGCTTCCTGTAGAGCAATCATGTCTTCTTAGACATATTCGCCAGGGTTGTGAGTTCAATGATCCCCGGATGTTCGATTACTGGAGTTTTGTGGCAAACAAAGTTGCGCTTAGTATACGAGCATTTGTTGTTGGGTAACACTTTGCCTACCAAATTTCCCCCAGGGCTGTACTTAATTTTCTTGGTATTTTTTTTTTTTTACCTGTATGATAGGATATTTCAAAGTTCACTATCTATTCACCCAGAACTCATTCTATTCAAACAAAGAATGTAAGGTGTTCATGTAGTGATTTTTCAGTGTAAACAAGTGAAACGCGCGAGTGCCGTTGCCAACGGTTTACGGTAGGATCTCAGCACTGTGAGCGACTTAAAGTAGTCAGAGAGTTTCTCGAGTTTTTCTCATCATCTTCAAGTTGTGTTGACTGATTCGGTTCCCATGACTCTTTTTCACCACTCATCCCTATCGGTCATCACTCCTGGCAAGTTCTCCATGCGGCATCCAGTATCCGCAAATATTCTTAATACAGATAATTTACAGTTATATTGTATCACGTGTTATTATCTAGTCTTATCATAATGGAGATTATTTGCTTGTAACCGAAACTACGTCACCACCAGCGACACATATTTCCTTAGTTATTTACGTTATATTCTCAATGGTTATTGAATAATCATAATTTGATTTTAATTTATTAACAATGTCCATTAAAATCTAGCTAAGATAGATTCGCCTCAAAACAGCCCATATTATTAATATGTTTAAAATCCTACGATGTGTGTTATATATCATTCAGAAATAAATGTTTACATAGTGTATGGTGTGAATAATTTGCATACCGGTTTTAACAAAACAGTGCTTAATAAAAAATTACTTGTGTTATTAATTCTGATACTTATTTACCAACCCCTCCGCACAAGCAGGATGTGATACAAACTCATTTTTAGGCAAAGTTTAATAGGTTTGAATTCGGAGTTTTCCTTCTCCTAGACTGGTTGCCTATCCAATGTTAAAGTGCCAAGTCTGCCCTGCTATTCATTCATAGCTGGAGGGAGGGCAGTTGGATGCATACCTTTCTCAAGGGTATTATCGCTATATGAAATGTAGACAGCCTCGTCAAAGATTTGAACTCGGGTTGACGAGTTCATTTCCTACGACTCTAGTCATTACGCGCCCCAATAAACAATACCCAATAATCTGGAAAAAGAATGGAATTACTAAATATCCGAAGAATAATTGGGACTGCCCAGCAAGAATACTTTGAAGGGTCCTGGAGAACTGAGTTGACTGGTTGGTTACAATAGCGGAACTGTTACGATTTTAGTAGCCATCCTTTAGGCTTCAAAAAAAAGCGCTTGTCCAGCGGAGATCCTTTGTGTTAAACAGAACGCGATCCTAGGTAAAGAATCCTCTGGTTGTTCCTTGGTGTTCCTCGGCCTTGCAAGTCCTTCGTCAATGATTGCAAATGGATGTTTCTCAGTATCAGTGATTAAGTAGTCAACCAGACACGCAATCGGGCTGTTGATTAGCTGAGGTTTAAACCACGTGACCTCGTTTAGTCTATAAATTTAAGTGGTGTATTTTAGCACTGCTTACACCCACCAAATAATCTAACAGAAACAAAGGATGGTCAGGAAGGAGCAACTTCCCTGGGGCGTAACTTTAGGGTTGGGTCGCAAAATCACACTAGCCCAAAAGCCTTTGCATTGATATAAAATTGAAATATATTGCCTAACTTTTGCTACCATACTCCTGAACTATGAATGTGTAGAATTTGAAAGTGGGAGGGTAGATGAAGCTTTGAAAAATCCGAATCAGTAATTAACTAGGGCAAACTATTGCCCCCCCCGGATCATTGGTTGGCTGTTTTGTTTTGTAGCATATCCACTCCTTTCGGGTCATTTAATGCCGATTTTAATGGGCATTGATAAAAAATTAAATTAAACGAAACAAAAATAAATTTTAAAAAAGTAAAACAAAATTAAATTAAATATTAAAAAAATTAGAAGACACAGAAAGTAACAATCTCCCAGAAGGCTCCAGACCGGAAGAGCCCTCTGAGCAAGCCCCCTCCGAATTCTTGGCGCCAAAAAGGTCTCTCAGCCCTTTTTCTCCAAGTCTTTGAAGGAGAAACACCTATTGACTTACTCGAGAAATATTTCCCCTCAAATAAATTGTGTGAATCAACGAATAAAAGTCTTACCCTAAGTCATCCTCATCTTTGTTCCTTTCGCTTCTTTTCCTAAATTCCCTTTCAGCTTACCCTAAGTCATCCTTTCGCTTCTTTTCCTAAATCCCACAAGAAGGAAGAACCAAACTATATTTGGGATTATACCCTAATACGAACGAGCTTAAACTACATAGAACAACAAACAACAACTCCCCATAAATCAAATCATTTTGTTAAAAATTTTCAATGTTTAAAGTTCTTATCATCTGAGGCGAGAAGTTTAATGTTTTAGGTTTAAAGGTGGCTGTGGTTATTCCTTGTACGTGTTCACGGGGTTTGCTTTTAACTCCATCTTATTTGGTGGTCGCGCTGAAAACGAATTAAAGGAAAGAAAAGGAAGAGACAAAGACAAAAGGTAGTTTTAGGATTTAGGCTTTATTCACGGGTCATAGCACCAACATGGTAAAGAAATATCTTCCTGGCCAGTAGTAGTGTCTCGTCCCAGTTAAGGCTTAATTTCGAAATGGACGTAAGATTATTTTGGGGTTCGGAAGTGGGCCCTTTTTTCTGCACATGCTCGGAGGGTTCTTCCAGTCTGAAGGTTCATGGTAGTTTGTTATTTTAAATCTTTTAATTTTAATTTTATTTTAATCCCCACATATCTTCATATCGGTTACAATTTTTGTGGCTATCCTTAGGTTTCAAGCAAGAGCACTCTCCAGCGGAGATCCCTTGTGTTAAGCAGGGTGCGATCCATAGTGAAGAAACCTTTGTTGCTCCTTGGTGTCCCTTAGTGTTGGGTATGATCCTTTGGTTGTAGGTCCTTTCGTCAATGTCGAATAACGTGCAAATGAACGTCTGTCAATATCAGTGATTAAATAGTTAACTAACCACGTATTCGGGTTGTTGATTAGCTGGGGATTAAACCACATGACCTCCCTGAGTCTATAAGTTTAAGTGGTGGATTACAGCAGACCTTATATAAAAGAAAATATTTCAACAACTTATTCATGGTGTACGATTCTATGCAGTTCGTTTCATCCAGTAATTTTCGGATGGAAAACTGAGGAGACTTGTATGCTGATTCACGCCGCAAGTGTAAAGCAGAGAGCAGTAAAAAAAAAAAGAAAACACATGAACAAATACCACCAATGAGTCTCGGCTTGTGGGTGGTCCCACATTAATAGGGCCTTGTGCCTAACCCGTACACGTGGGGTACGTGGTAAATATCATGAACAAACATGGAATTTTTTGAATAACTTGTATTAATACATACACAAACAAGAAATTACGCTTGAAATACTTGCAAACGAAGGTTTTGTCTGCAGGAATTACAATATTATAAATACAATAATACAGTCTATTTAACTGAAGTCCTTTTGGTTGGTGAGTTATCGAAGTACCTACTACGGCTCTATACCTCTCTCTGCTGAATATAAGGAACGTCGTTTTTTCTCGTCCGACTACTGGAGATGCTGGTGGGAAAGAGGAAGAAATCTTATATTCAATTTTTGCCGCTAAAATTTGCAGGCCTATGCTTGGTTGATTTGAATAGAGGCTCGTAGACCAAGGATGTCAACCCACCTACCTTAGATATATTTTTATACTTCCTCTTACTCGGACTTCAGCTGAAACCACCAGGTATTATTGGTGTGAAAAACACACAAAGAGGAAAATAATAAAATTATGTCTCAAATGTTGAGAAATTGATCCTTTAGTAGACACCGAGTAGTATTGGAAAAATTAGGGATTAATTATCTGCCCTTGGCACCAGGGTCCGAAATCGCCAATATACGATATTGGCGCCTAGATTGAATTCTATGACTGAGTTACTTATAGTGTTGATTCGATAGCAGCGATACTAAACCCGGGCGTTCCCAAAACTCCAAAGAACTTCAGCAGATAAGTCTTGCAGCAAACGCCATTAAGTTTGCAATTTTGTACCTTTTGGGATATATGGGTTTTATTTTAAATCTTCAATTGTTGTTGTCTTCTCCATCCGAATTTGATTGCCTACCTTTTAACCTGGGAAATTATATGAGGCCCGGTAAAAAAGATCATAGTAGCGTTGTTGCTTTTTTTCCTTTTTTTGTTTACAAATGCAGCCGCCATTTTCTATAGAACTCTTAAGTTCGTCAAAAAGCCGATATGATTTTTTCCTCTGCCCTTTTTTTTATTTTTTGTTATTTATTTATTTTACTTAATCGGTTTCGTGTTCTATTGTATGAAGTGTTTGAGTGCCAAGTTGATTTTAACAGAAACACTTGTCTTTACCTTTCTTGTAACGGATATAGTACAGCACTTCCTTCAACACAACATTCACTTGATTCTTCTCTGCTGTCGACAAGGTCATAATTGATTCGTGTTCTGCTCTATGTATGTATCTCCTCTTGGCTTACGATCAAGTCACTAAGAAAAAGAAAAGAAAAGAAAAAAAAAAAGAAAAGAAAAACGAAAATTGCTTTCGTTGAAAATCGAACCTGTGCTACTCAAATGTTGAGTTGGTGAGGGCCAGTATCGAACCGGGAACCTTGCGGTTCCTAGGTGAACGCTCTATCAACTGAGCTAAACCGGCCCTAATAGAGGTGAAAATGAATATCATTTTTAGTTTCATCCTGTTTCTGATTCATGATTCACACCCAAAATATGAACTTAAAAACTTTTATCTAGTGTGCTCACACACACACACACACATACACACACGCACGCGCGTGCGCACACACATGCACATACGCATACAGACTCGTACATGCAAACACACACAAACATGCACACATGCTCAGATATGTACATAGTTGAGTAACTGGTTTAGAAATTCTATATCAGATTCAAACGTGTTAAGAATTCAGATAATGAACCTTGAACTTTTTTCCTCAACTATATCCCTTCCCTAAGGCACCTCATGCAGTGTAATGGTTTGCCACCATTACTAGCCTTGTGCTACATCTAAGCTAAGGGGCCGGGTTAGCTCAGTCGGTAGAGCGTTCGGCTAGAAACCACAAGGTTCCTAGTTCGATACCGGTCCTCGCCAACTCAGCGTATGAGTAGCACAGGGATCTGTGCGGTAAAGTAAGGAGCTGATGGTAAGTGTAGCGCTCCACCCCAGACGCCAAAAAACAATCTCCTTGGTCTAGCGCTATTGACTGGCTGATATCGACTTTAGGCCGCCCGGCGACTTTATTTACTTACTTTACATCTAAGCTAAGCTTAGTAAATAACTATATAAGGACACCTTACGTGGTGTAATGGTTAGCAAGGTAGATTTGCAGACCATTGTGAGTTTGATTCTCAGTGGGTGCCCTATACTTCTGGCCTTGTACCACATCTAAGATAAGCTTAGTAAATAACTATATCCATTCCCCTAGAATTAGCTTGGTTATTAGAGCAATATTTTGTCAGAGTATCTAGCGAGAGGACAGAGTGCAAGGTAAAGAGGTTTCATGCCTTTGTCGAAGCCAAAAACACCCACAATTCAAATACCACCTAACCACAATTGAAAATGGCGCCCAATCACACACCTCTTAGGTGGTCAAGGGTTATTAACCGCCCACCGAGTGATTTTCCATGACTACCTGATTTTAAATCAAACAGACCTTAATTTAAATATTCTAACTTACAGGTACATTCACAATTCATGACTGCCCATAAATTGTAACACTAAAAACATCTTTATGCTTTTTTCCTAAGCCACTGATAAAATGATTCAACCTTTTGGGTTTTTTTTGTTTTTTCCTTCGGGATAATGCTCATTTACCGTCTGGTTGACACACCAGTATGACAGCTGTCGTGATTCAATTAAAAAGTGCAAGCCTCGCCCAAAAAGGTTCAGCAACCGACCTGACAGGATAAAACTACTGCAATCAATTCTGCAGTGGCAATATTGACGTGTTGGTCCTGGATCCGGGATCAGCTGCCTCTGTCGCTAAGGATCACAAACTATCTTGACAGGTTGGTCATAGCGTCAGTATGCATTAAAACTTACAGGTTTATCAGACTGCATACCGATACTGTCTCCGAATATCCATAGAAATACTTGATGCTTAAGGAATGTAACTAATAATAATAATAATCCCGAGGTTGGTTGTAATAGTAGCAATAGCATAATCTTTACAGATCACTGCCGTCCCTCACAATGAAAAGAAAGCAAGGGAATATTTGAACATCATGGTATTATGGTATGCTGGACATTTTTAAGTAGAATTTCAATGCTATTTCTATGTATATTGAGATTTACAAATGCTGGACATTTCTAAGTAGAATTTCAATGCTATTTCTATGTATATTTTAATTTTTAAATATCTTCAAATATAAATCAATTCTTCATAATTTTTGTACCAAAAGCATGAACTGGTGATATCTAATGTAAGAATATTTACGGGATTCGAAGGAGCTCTTATTTCTCCGTAATTGTAGGCAAATTGTCGGACAAAGATGACAAACACAATTGAAATTTAATACATGAATTGACAAATAATACAGAACTTGTTGCAAATTTTATTGGTATTTGCTACAAGACTTATCTGAGTTAAGTAATGTTCTTGGAGTAGTGGTGATAACAGGGGTATTCTGTTCGTTGGTAGGAAATGTTGATAGTACGCTTCTTCGGACGTTTCTCTTTTTTCCTGGTAACCGGTTCTGTGATAAGTAATGGGGGATGCTATTTTAGAAGCTTCTCGCCCTGGTATATATATTTACCGACCCCTCCGCACGAGCAGGGTGTGACACAAGGTCAATTTCTTAAGCGGAGTTTAACAGGTTTGAATTCAGAGTTTTCCTTCTCCTAGACCGGTTGACTAACCAAGGTTAAAGAGCCCAGTCTGCCCTACTATTCACCCATAGCTGGAGGGAGAGTAGGATTCATACCTTTCCCAAGGGTATTAGCGCTAAGTGAAATGTACCTCGCCCTCGTATAAGTTCTTTTTAATGACGGTGAATGGGCCCTTTTCAAGTAGACTATTTGGTCTTCAGCCTTCTATAGTGTGTTTTGTGCCTTCAAAAGTGTGCTGTGAAAAAATGCCTCCGTCCAGGTCAACGGTCCGGAGATAAGTAAGCCCTGTTTTTGTGCTAAGTGATGAATGAAGTTTAGGGACCGCTATTTACGCGACTACCCTCAGTGAGTGCTCCGTGATAAGTGAAGTTTTTGGTTTTGGCGCCAACATACGATGTTGGCGATTCGCCCCCTAGAGGCAGGGGGAGATAATTAACTATGGAATTTCCAATATATTATAGTGGTCAACTGTTGCATACCTCTTTCTTTACTTACTTCTATTCTTCTTCTGGCGTCTTTGATATCTTAAGTTCTTCTAGCGTCTCTTCTAACATCTCTTCTAGCGTCTGGATTCTCATTCTCTAAATTTTCATTTATTTTCGGTTATCATATCAATCATGTTAAATGAGAGTTGTCCTTCTCCTAGTTGGATAATGTGACGGTGAACGAGAAAGGAAAAAGAGCAAGACCTTGTCTTGCCTGCCGGGATCGAACCCACGTCCTCCCGCATGCGAAAACAGATGCGATGTAGGAACTGGACGGACGCGAGGTTTGACTGACGTTCCCGGATGTTTGAGTAAATATGTCCATAAATAACAAGTGAGTCGAGCGCTGGGCAGTGAGCAGCAGCAGAAGCAGTCGACGACGAAGCGCTTTGCGAACGACCCAGTAAAGAAATGGATTTTAGTCCAAGAGAAACAAAACTAAATAGGAAATGCGATGTTGAACTGTTAAAGATTATTTCGACTACGACGACGGATTTTCCAGCTGTTAGACGAAGAATGTGTTGACCAAAAAAAGTCTGGCTTGTGAGAAGACGGCGAACTCGCTTGTTTTTGGTCCCCCCTCAGCAGGAACTTCTTGATTCGAATATCTATTTACCCCCATATATTTTCCCCCTTTCTAAAGATAACCTTGCACAGAATAAGAGGTCCAACACTCCCAGAAATAATGTTCTAGATGGCCATTGAGCTAATAGCTTCCTCCACCCTTTAAACAGGTCTTGTTCTTTGTCTTTGCAGGGTGCCTAGCCACCCTCCTCACCAGATAAAATCTGTGGGGTTACCGGTTTTACCGATGCAACCCTTTTCAGGTCATTTAATGCCAAATCAAGTCATTTTGATTTTATCATAATTATTATTATCTGGGTAAATACATATATGCCATCAAATATATGGAAGCACGTAGTGTAATGGTTAAAGTCATGGGAAATGGAGTTCAAATCCTGGATGTGGTAATTGCATTTCACGTAGCGCTAATACCCTTGGGAAAGGTATGAATCCTACTCTCCCTCCAGCTATGGCTAAATAGTAGGGTGGACTGGGCTCTTTAACCTTGGTTAGGGACCCGGTCTAGGAGAAGGAAAACTCTGAATTCAAACCTGTTAAACTCTTAAAAATTACCTTGTGTCACATCCTACTCATGCAGAGGGATTGGGGAATATATATATATATATAAGGTGTGTCAAAAAGTTTTGAGATTGAAGCAGTAATTACTAAGATAGGAATGAACAATAAATGTAACTTTTTTTTTTTTCAGAATACAAGGTGTGTCAAAAAGTACAGATTTTAAAGTTATATTTACCAAGAAAGGAATGAAGAATCAACGGAATATATATATATATATATATATATATATATATATATATAATATAGGGCCGGTTAGCTCAGTCGGTAGAGCATTCTTGGTTCGATACCAGCCCTCACCAACTCAACGTATGAGTAACACAGGAATCTATGGGGTATAGTTATGAGGTGATGGTAGGTGTGGCGCTCCACCCCAGATGCTAAAAAAAAATCTCCATGGTCTAGTGCTAATGGCTGATACTGACTTGAGGCCACCCAGACAACTTACTTTACTTATATATTAAATTAGCTTTTTAAAAACGTTTAAAATTGAATGATTGTCATAAGCTCTTTAGTATAACTCAATTTCACAATGTGACAGTCATGTTAAATGGCTTGATAAATGTTCAGTTTTAAAAGTTCTTAAAAGTTTTAAAAAGCAATATATATATATATATATATATATATATATATATATATATATACACAAGGTGTGTCAAAGAAGTATCGAGATTTACGGTACTTTTTGACTCACCTTGTATTTTGAAAAGTTAACATTCCGTTCATTCTTCATTTCTATCTTGGTAAATACAGTTTCAAAATCTGTACTTTTTGACACACCTTGTATTCTGAAAAAAATTAAAATGACATTTATTGTTCATTCCTATCTTGTTAATTACTGCTTCAATCTCAATACTTTTTTGACACACCTTATATATATATATATATATATATATATATATATATATATATATTGATAATATAATGGCCCTTCAAAGAGAGATAGTAAATAAAGTCAGTGGAGTGGCCTATTGTCAGTATCAGCTGGACATCAAGGGAGTCTATCTCCTTTTCACTAGCATAAGACCAGGGAGATTATTTTTGTATCTGAGGTAAGCTCCCCACTTTACTGCAGATTCAAGTTGTGTTACTCATGTAGTGAGTTGGCAAATGCTGGTATCGAACCAGGATCTACTGACTGAGCTAAACCAGCCTGATTAGTTTATTATATTTACAAATGAAGATATCAGTATATATATATATATGTTTATATATATATATATGTGTGTGTGTGTGTGTGTGTTTGTTAAATACATATATATTTCAAGGGTGAGTCAAGAAGTAATGCCATTTTGTTTAGGACAGGTATAATTACCAACACAGTAATATGTATCATATATCATACACAGTAATATGTATCATATATCAAAATGAAGCTGGTTCTCTGTAGATTACATCCCTACTTCTCCACATAGTCACCATTTCTCTCAATAGCAATGTTCAACCTTCTGTTGACTGTTTTGAGCCACTTCTTCACAACAGATTTCACTTCCTCATCACTGGAATAATGTTTGCCTCTCAAACCCTCTTTTATGGGGGCAAACAGATGATAGTCTGAAGGCACTAAATCTGGTGAGTATGGATGATGCGGTAAAGTTGTCCACCCAAATGAGGCGATTGTCTCCTTTGTTCAGATGCTTGTGTGTGGTTGAGCATTGTCATGCAAAGGAGGACATTGACGATTGACATGTTGGGTCTTACTCGTCGGATTCTTGTTCTGAGCCTCGCTAGGGTCTCAATGTAGGCCTTAGTTGGTTATTTCTTATAAGTCTAACATAAACAAAGGGAACCACTCTTGAGTGATAAATTATTTATTTATTTATTGATCTACTAGGAAAAAAGAAGACGGGTAAGGGTTAGAGTTAGGGTTAGGCTTTAGGGGTAGGGTTTAGGGTTAGGGTTAGGGTTAAGGTTTAGGGTTAGTTTAATGGAAAAATGAATAAATAATTTATCAGTCAAAAGCGGTTCCCCTTTGTTTATGTGGTACTCTTCACGGAGAACCATCCCTGCCTCCTGCCTCAAAAACCGGTAGCCGGAGGCTGCTGAAAAAAAAACACCAGCTATAATTGAAGTCCATAGCCGTAGCGGTATCACTTTAAAAAAAATTTAGGGTTAGGGTTAGTGTTGGGGTTGGGGTTTAGGTTTAGGGTTAGTTTAATGGGAAAATAAATAAATAATTTGGGCTCAGTTTTTTTCAGAAAAAACAGAACCCACAAATTTTGTAATAAAACTGTTAATTTTAAGTAGGGGGTTTTAACTCGCCGGATTCTTGTTCTGGGCCTCGTCATGAGTCTAAAAACCTGAAAAGTTAGAAAAACAAAAACTTCACATGAAATAAAGAAAATGGCATTACTTTTTGAATCACCCTCGTAGTAGCATAAGAAATATTCTGGATACTGCATTTTCGACAAAAGATGTTTATTTATATACATTTTCTTCTTTATCCATTTCGTTGTTTATTTTTAAATAAATAGTAAAAAATAATCTTAGTGTTTTTGTTTAATGAATTATTTTCATTATCCTTGGCCGAAATAAATCTTATATGATGGAAGTAATGAGTTGAATATTGGAATGAAAAGAGTGGGAAATTGAAAATAGAGATCTATAGTAAGGTTTCTTGAAGAAAATAAAATGAAGCCATTTTTGTTGTGTACAAGAATAAATCCTAATCAGAGTGTATCAGCCATAGTAATATTCTATCTATCTATCTATCCATCTATCCTTACCCTGCTTCTATCTATCTCTCTATCTCTCTATTTACCTATCTATCTATCTATCCTTACCCTGCTTCTATCTATCTATCTATCTATCTATCTATCTATCCTTACCCTGTTTCTATCTATCTATCTATCTATCTATCTATTCTTACTCTGTTTCTATCTATTCTTACACTGTTTCTATCAATCTATCTATCTATGAATCTATCTATCTATCTATCTATCTATCTATCTATATATATATATATATATATATATATATATATATATATCCTTACTCAGTATCTATCTATCTCAATCTGTTAATTTCTCTTGTTTTTTTTGTTTTGTTTTTCAAGTGACACTGCTTCGGCTACGGACTTCAATCGTAGCTGGTGTTTTTTTTTCAGCAGCCACCGTCTAGCTGTTTTTTAGGCAGGAGGCTGGGACGGTTCTTTGCGAAGAGTACCATTTATGTTAGACTTATAGGAAATAACCCCTTAGTTTTATAAAAAAAATTAAAGGAAATAAAGAAAATGGCATTACTTTTTGACTGATCCTCATACTTAACTGTTTTCTTGAGTTAAAGGTTTATAGCTGTAAAAACTTCCCAGATTTTTTTCGAAATATACCGTACAGAATTAACACATTGCCCTACATGCACATCAGAGATACAGGTTGGTAATATCTTTTTTTTATTTTTTATTTTGGATTTGGTTTTTATAAGCATTATAGAAACCTATTATTAACCTATAGAAGTACGAATGTGTTATCAGTCAGCTACCTTTAATTAAGTCTGATACCAAGACTTATAAGTTACCTGAGATACCAAATAGAAAAAATGAAAACTATCCGTTCTTTTTTTTTTCTTTTTTTTTTTACAGGCTTTGATCACCTTAATAGAATCTCCGCTTATAAGCTTATAAAGACGACACGAATTTACTTAGTGAATCAATTCAAATGTCTTCAAAAGAGAAATTCATTTTCAATCCATTAACTATATCTATATATCTATATATATCTATATATGTATATATATATATTATATATATCTATATATCTATATATATCAATATATGTATATATATATTATATTATATATATATATATAGATAGATATTATCAACCTGTATCTCTGATGGAAGCGCTTGGTGCAATGTTTAAAGTAATGGAATATGCACTTGTCGACCCGAGTTCAAATCCTGGATGTGGTAATTGTATTTCCCTTAGCACTAGTACCCTTGGGAAAGGTATGAATCCTACTCACACTCCAGCTATGGATAAATAGTAGGGCAGACTGGGCTCTTTAACCTTGGTTAGGCAAACAGTCTAGGAGAAGGAAAACTCTGAATTCAAACCTGTAAAACTCTGCTTAAGAAATTGACCTTGTGTCACATCTTACTCGTGTGTCATCACTGTGTCTGATGAATGTGTAAAAGCATGAAACATGGGGTCACAAAAGTTCCCATGTAATTCATATATACTAATATATATATATACATATATATGTATATATATGTGTGTGTGTGTGTGTGTGTGTGTGTGTATATATAAGCTCTATCACTGATATTGATCTCTCCACTAATATATATATATATGTATATAATATATATATAGAGAGAGAGAGACACACACACACATACAGTCACACACATTATATATATATATATATATATATATATATATACTAGACAAAACATGACCCATTGGGTTACCCATTGAGCTCTGGATAGATGATTGAGATTATGTAAAAGTGAGTTTGCAAAGTGAATTCAATTTAAAAAGAATAAATATGTCCAGAAAAAAAATTAAATCATTTTGTAAGATTTCTAAGAAAGGGAAAGCTTGACCTAATTTTAGCTACGGGTTGCTCTTTAAGAAATTTAACATACAAATATATTTCAAATTCTCCCATCTCTCTCTCTCTACTCTCCCAGAGAAACTAACATATATAACGAGGAGGTAATCAGGATATGCATAGAGAGGGAGAAAGTGATAGGCTGAATGTAAAGTAAGGGACAGGTCCATCTTTTATTTCATTGCAAATTACGACTAATTAGAACCAATTAAAATGGATTTTTTTCCAAACATAACTCAATCCTAAATGTAAGGAATAATTTTGGGTTATTTTCTATAAGTCTAACATAAACAAAGGGAACCGCTCTTGACTGATAAAATATTTATTTATTTTTCCATTAAACTAACCCTAAACCCTAACCCGAACCCTAAACCCTAACCCTAAACCCTAAATCCTAACCCTAATTCTAGCCCCGTCTTCTTTTTTCTTAGTAGATCAATGAATAAATAAATAATCTATCAGTCAAGAGTGGTTCCCCTTTGTTTATGTTAAACTTATAGGAAATAACCTAATTTAGTATAACTTCCGTGTCATTAAATTAAACAGTAAAAAAGCCTTTGGGGACAAACATTGATTCGCTCAGCTTTAGTATAATAATAGATTAACCATGAAAACAGATGAATATTATGTTCTGTAATGGTTAACCCCCAAATAGACTCCACAACATACTAAACCATCTAAAATACCTTACATTCTAACACTCAAATACTCAAATGTTAAAAAAATTATTATCTAAAAAACGTATTACTTTTTAGACTGATCTTCCTGTTTGACATCTTTGTGAGCAACCCACCCCCACCCCCACCCCCAAAAAACATCTTTGACACACCCACCCACCCACCTCCAAAAAAAAGAACAAAACAGAAAGGAAAGCATTTGAAATATTTATAAATACATTCAATGTTGAATGTTTAAATTGTAAAATTTCAAGTTTCAATCATTCCTGAAGCCAATCCTGTGTCATTCATAAGCCTTTCAGTCTTGAAATATAAGTATTCTATGATAATGAGTGAAAGCTGAAACCAGTTGGAATTGATATATATCTATATATCTATATATATATATATATATATATATATATATATATTTCAAGTTTCAATCACACCTGAAGCCAATCCTGTGTCATTCATAATCCTTTCAGTCTTGAAATATAAGTATTCTATGATAATAGGTGAAAGCTGAAACCAGTTGGAATTGATATATATATATATATATATATATATATATATATATATATATATATATAAAGATAAATCTAATGAGTCAGACAAACCTACTAAAAGTTTCGCTTAATGCTCTTCAGGGCATTAAGTGAAACTTTTAGTAGGTTTGTCTGACTCATTAGATTTATCTTTATTATTTGCTCTACTTAGGTATTGAGCACTTTTTACTTATTAGCTTTAGTTTCCTGGTGGTTTTGTATGAATATATATATCTTATATATATATATGTACATATAAATTGTTTTTTCTTTTGGCCAAATATTGTACCAATAGATTATTTTTGGTTGGTACGATTATCTTGGTCTTTTTTTCTCCCCGGGGAATGTTTGGTAGTATATTTTACAATCAAACGATTTGCTGTTTTTTTTTTCTCACCGCGAGGATTTACCAACAAGATTGGTATATATATATATATATATTATATATATATATATATATATATATATATATATATATACTAGACAAAACGTGCCCCGTTGGGTCACACATTGAGTTCTAAATAGATAATTGAGTTTAAGAAAAAGTGAGTTTGTAAAGCGAATTAAAATAAATAAAAAATACGGCCGTACAAAACATTAAAATTTTTTTGTAAGATTTCTTAGAAAGGGAACATTTGACCTAATTTAAGCTACGGGTTGCTGCTTAAGAAATTTAACTTACAAATGCATTTCAAATTCTCCTATCTCTCTCTCCCAGAGAAATTTACATATATAATGAGGAGAAAATCAAGAGATTCATAGAGAGGAGGAAAGGGATAGGCAGAAAGAACACTTTTTTTCAAAAAAATTTTCTCCTGATGATGACTAAGGTCGAAACTAGTTGAGAACAATTAAAAAATGAATAACATAAAAAAGATATTCTTATTTGTCTTATCAACTTTTGTTCATCTATATATATATATATATATATATATATATATATATATATATGATAGGTTTTATCTTTATTAATCCATATTATAAAAAATCATAGTGATTCGTCTTTAAAATATATTTAATTATTTTATCATGTTATAAATTTGTATCTTTCATAATTTATACGTTTTGTTTTTAGTATCTATAATTTTTTATAGAGTCTATAATTTCTCGGGTGTTTTCAATCATTTGATCTTGTATTTACTATTTAAAATATGTAAAAGATAACAGTATAAAAGATCAGGTAAACACACACACACACACACATATATATATGTATATGTATATATATATATATATATATATATATATATTAAATTTTTACTTGAAGGCACCTACAACGCATGTATCGCATAAAATTCGATACTTTTCTTATAGAAAATGAACTTGACAAGTGTAATCCCAGTAAAGGATGGCTCGATGTGTAGAATACCGTACAGACTGTTTCGACTTTATTAAGTCTCATCAGCGGTATATACTAACGATTTCCCTCCGACAGAAATCGAAACCGGGACTTCAGCAGACGCAGTGAAACACTAGTGAAACACTTTTATCGCCTCGGCCACAGTACACAGCTGACCATCCTAGCGAAATTAAGCTTGTCAAGCGATGCTACACGCCTCTACCATAATAGGTAAGGGGGCGCTATTGAGAGAATAATAACAACAAACAGACCGAATGCCCCTCGGCGAAGTGAATAAGATTTTTGGATGTATAATAGGCTTTATCTCTAGCAATCTAAAATATTTGATTTAATGATGTAATTCAAGTCTCAGCATTTGAGAGGAGAGTGTCTTTTGAGTGGGTTGAGACATTTGAGGGGAGAGACACTGAAGACAGTTCAACACCTCAATTTGTCTACAGACAACAATAGCCATGTTTCATTTCTTGACAATGACCAAAGAATCATTTAAAATGCTGGGACCCACAGAAATTGACAATGGAGAATTATTGCAATCTATTAATCCTCTAAGTTGAATAGACAATCAATGGGGAAAATCAATACTCCTTTCTCTCTCTGTCTCTCTCTGTCTCTCTCTCTGTATATGTGTGTGTGTGTGTATCTGTATGTACATATATATATATATATATATATATATACATATATATATATATGTACATATATATATATATGTACATATATATATATATATATATATATATATATATATATATATATATATATATATATATGTAAAAATGAAACTGGAAGTGAATCCGACGGTATGTTGAAAAATAAATAAGGAAAGAAAGTATAGAATGGATAAAATAGGATATTCTAATCAATTTTAATTACACGTGTTTCAGTCAGGAGTTTATCCATGTGTACATTATTCAAACTATTATTATTTTTAAATAACCAAAAATGAAATGAAATAATGATAATAGAAAAAATGTAGAAATGTTCCACACACACAGAAAATTCGACCTTCATCAGAGTAAATACTTATTTAAAATGAAATTCGTTGGAAAAAGCGGAGAATTTTTGAAATGTTCGAAAAAAAACTTTTTTTTAAATTCACGTTCAGACGCAATCAAGAAAGACAGTTAATGACGTCATATCGCATGCGAACAGATTTTGACACGGAGAGAAGTTTTGTGGAATTCTAAATTTTCAAATCATGAGGGATTTTATTTATTTATTTATTTATATATATATTTATATATTTATTTATTTATATATATATATTATATATATATTTATTTATTTATATATATATTTATACATTTATTCATTAATCGAGAAAAATCAATCACTGTATGTACATTTCGGCCTATTAGGCCTCATCAGCAGAGCTATAGACAGGAAGACTGCTTTGTGTGTGATTCAAACCCTGTCAGCTTGACAGTCAGGGTTCGAATCTCACACAAAGCGGTCTTCCTGTCTATAGCTCTGCTGATGAGGCCTAATAGGCCGAAATGTATATACAGAGATTGATTTTTCTCGATTTGTTTAGCCTTACATTTGAATAGGCATGCCCACCTAATTCATTAATTATTAATTAATTAATTTTCAAAATTAGGTACGACTTCAATTAAGCACATATTCTCCCCAAAATATGTATATATGTATAGATGGTGTCATTCTCAGAGAACAGTTTTATTTCTTTTCATCTTCTCCTGTTTTTATTGTCGGTCTATACAAATTTTAATTTTTAAATATCTTCCCAAATATAAATAAAATCTCCATTATTATTGCTCAAAAACCCAAGCCCTGGTGATAGTGACTGTATATATATATTTACTTTGTCGTTAATTGCTTTATTTTCGAAGTTTCCTCCGGACATACACATATACACAACTGCCCTTTATATATGTCTATATGTATAGATGGTGTCATTCTCAGAGAACAGTTTTATTTCTTTTCATCTTCTCCTGTTTTTATGGTTGGTCTCTTACATGGATGAGGTGTCAATGCAATTCCCAACCTGATGCAAAACAAAACAATAAATAAACAAAAAAAAAAACAAATTCTCACAATATTTTTTAGATAATGAAACATGTTGACAGTAAAACAAACAAACAGTTTTTTTTTTTTTTGGGGGGGAATATGATTCAAGCTGAAGTAATAAAAATAAATTCTTTTTTTGGGAATCCCAAGAAACTTATTTTTTTCATCATTTTATTTTCTATGAGAGACGAGAGATAAAAAAACAAAACAAAACAGTGATGTAAACAGATGTCTGAATGAAAGACATAAAAGTTTATTCCTCTTTTGGGGATGGATTGGTCTTTTTTTATTATTCTGGCTGGCTGGGTAAGAATGAGTGTGAAAACAAACACACACATACACACATGCTCACACATACATACACACACACACATAAACATACACATGTATGTTCAAAAAGTGTTGAATTGTTAAGTAAGAATGAGTGTAAAAACAATCCAAACCAACGAAGACACACACACACATACACACATACATACACACACATACATACACACACATGCACATACACATGTGTGTTCAGAAAGTGTTGAATTATGAACCTATTATTATCAAGACAGGAATGAACAATATTTAGATAACTGAGGTATTCAAGGCTGGTGCTATGGTATCATGCCCCTCCCCCCAATCTATGATATGCACCCCCAATCTATGATATGCCCCCCCACCAACAAAAAACACGCATACAAAGTGTGTTAAAAAATTTTTGAGAGTGAAGCTGTGATTATTTGTTACGATTTTATGGGCCATCCTTTAGGCTTCAAGCAAGGGCGCTTGTCCAGCGGAAAACCTTGTTAAAGAATCCTTTGGTTGTTCCTTGGTGCTCCTCAGTATTACAAGTCCTTCGTCAATGATTGCAATAGACGTCTCTCAGCATCAGTGATTAAGTGGTCAACCAGCCACGCATTCAGGCTGTTGATTGGCTGAGGTTTAAACCACGTGAACTCGCTTAGTCTATAAAATTTAATTGGTGTATTGTAGCACGTCTTATATGCCACAAATAATCCAACAATATCAATTTAGGAATGAACAATATTAAGATAATTGAGATACTCAGGGCTGGTGTTATGGTCTCATGTCTGCTGCCCCCCCCCAAAAAAAAAATATATGACACAGGGATCCCACTCTTCTACATGTTAATTTTTATAAAGTTGTATAAAGTTGTATTCATAGAAAATATATGAAAACCATAGGGTTGTCTCTGTGTCATAGTGGTTAATGTGCTGGAATGTAACATTGTACTAAGCAAGTTTAAACTCCAGTCGTACTATTATATTCAATTTCAAACTAATATCCTTGGGAAAGGTATAAACCCCTCATCCTCCCAGCTATTGGCTAAATAGTACAACTGCTGTTCTTCTACAAAGATGACTTTGGCATTAAATAACCAATGAAGGTTGATATGCCATTAAACAAGGAAACCAAACCAAATCAAACCTTCAGCTTTTGGAAAACTCTGAATTCAAAACTTGGTAAACTCCGCTTAAGAAATTAACCTTGTGTCACATCCAGCTCATGCAGAGGGGTTGGTAAATATATGTATGGAAATACATGTGGAGGTGCATCGTGTAATTGTTAACATTGTAGGAAATGGACACAACGAGACCAGTTCAAATCCTGGACAAGGCTGTTTGCATTTCACATAGTGCTAATACCCCTAGAGAAGGTATTTACCAATTATTATCCCTCCAGCTATGGGTAAATAGTCCGGCAGACTGGGCTCTTTAAGCTAGGAGAAGGAAAACTCTGAATTCAAATCCTGGTTAACTCTGCTGTTCTTCTAGAAGGATCTTTTGTATTAAATAACTATGAAGGTTGATATGCTGTTAAACAAACAAACCAAACCAAATCTAACCTTAAGCCTCATAACTTTCAGTTTTGCATTATAACCATAGAGCTTTGATAAAAAAATTAACCATTTCCAGATGAACAAACCAGACCTGGGTGGCTAATCAGGTGTGTTTGCTTCTAACTGGGCAGCAGTCAGCTTAGCAATTTATTTTGTGATTTTTCATTAATAGTTGATTGAATACTGTGACAAGCAGGCATAGACTTCTGAATCCCCATGAGGTCTTGAGGTAACCTCTTGACTCCAATTTGAAGCCAAAGTTTTGTGTATAACTTTTATGAGAATTCCAAGAAGTTGTCTTAATTTTAAGTTTTAATGAAGAGGTGCAATTTGCAATGTAATTTCATTTTTAGGCTTTTCTATTGCTCTCAAAAATAGGTTGCCTATACAGAATCATGTGCAGGTAAACACACAATATCAGATATTAAGAACAAATTGCTTTGTAAGAATTATAATAAACAGCTATACATACACACACTAAACAAACATCTTCAAACAGCATCACTCAGGTTCTTTTGGGGGATGGAGTATTTCAATACAAAAGTCTGAAAGTGAAATGAATCTGAGTCAGTTTTATCTTATTTGTCATTATTGCAAACTTATGTTGAAAAAAATATTGCAACAAAGCACAGATAAATATGCAAAGGTGAATAATAAATACAAACAATTCAATTCAATTGAAATTTTGTCTCTGAAACCAAAAGAGACAAAATGAACGTGTCAAAATGATGACTCGCAAAGTCAACAACACGGGCAGGTGCTTTTACCTTATATGGAAATGCATGGGAAATGGACTCAAATCCTAGACGTGGTAACTGCATTTCACTTAGCACTAATACCCTTGGGAAAGGTATGAATCCTACTCTCCTTTCAGCTATGGATAAATAGTAGGGCAAACTGGGCTCTTTAACATTGGTTAGGCAACCGGTCTAGGAGAAAGAAAACTCTGAATTCAAACCTATTGAACTCCGCTTAAGAAATTGACCTTGTGTCACATCCTGCTCGTGTGGAGGGGTTGGTAAATATATGGAAATGCATGTGGGTTAGGGTAGGTTGATTTTCAACAGTTTTTTTAATACCAAAGTGATTCAACCGTGGAAATTTGGGTATTGGTATAATAAGTACTGATACCAAAAAGTAGGTTTCTAACTTGCACCAATTTACATATGAAATTGCTTAAAAATCATATAATTTCAACCCAGAAAAGTTTGTCAATTTATTTTATTCAAATAAATATATTGAAAGTAACATTTAAAGTGAAATTATAACCCCCACCCCACCCTACCCTAACAGCTCAGACAAGCTGCATTTTACCTCATTAATTGAGATAAGTTAGTAATAACCTTGCAAGATATTGTTGTAGCGTTATTTTTTCTATTATCAATGGATCAAAAGCAAAAGAAATATGAACTCTGCCAGGAACTAATGAAGGGATGATTATTTTAATATAAGCCACCATTATAATTTGAACACTCCTCTAAATATCTACTGGTTACTAATAGTGAGTCTTTTAAGTTTCTATTTTATATAATAATTGTAAGGCATAAAGTTATAAAAAACATGTTGTTACATAATCTATGTGGTTGCATAAGATTATTGTCAATGGGACCTGGTTGGGTCTTCAGTTTCAGTTCGGACGTCGGCAGAGAAGATGTACTGCCTTAACTGGAACTCACTGCATACGCGCGCTATGTTTAGTTACACAAAATGTTTAGTTAAGTAAATAAAAGCTTAATAAAATAACTCAGTTTTGTGATTAATGAATGTCTTGGTAACAAGATTGATCTAGAAGAAGAAATGAGTTAAGTGCGACCGACCACCAAGACAAAGTCAAGATGCTAGAAGAGATGCTAGAAGAACTTAAGATGTCAAAGACACCAGAAGAAGAATAGAAGTAAGAAAAGGGTATACAACAATGTCACTTTGAGATTTTGAGATTTATAAATGCTGGATATTTTTAAGTAGAATTTCAATGCTATTTCTATGTATATTTTAATTTTTAAATATCTTCAAATATAAATCAAATCTTCATAATTTACAAATGCTGGATATTTTTAAGTAGAATTTCAATGCTATTTCTATGTATATTTTGTTTTTAAATATCTTCAAATATAAATCAAATCTTCATAATTTACAAATGCTGGATATTTTTAAGTAGAATTTCAATGCTATTTCTATGTATATTTTGATTTGTAAATATCTTCAAATATAAATCAAATCTTCATAATTTACAAATGCTGGATATTTTTAAGTAGAATTTCAATGCTATTTCTATGTATATTTTGATTTTTAAATATCTTCAAATATAAATCAAATCTTCATAATTTACAAATGCTGGATATTTTTAAGTAGAATTTCAATGCTATTTCTATGTATATTTTGATTTGTAAATATCTTCAAATATAAATCAAATCTTCATAATTTACAAATGCTGGATATTTTTAAGTAGAATTTCAATGCTATTTCTATGTATATTTAATTCTTAAATATCTTCAAAATAAATCAAATCTTCATAATTTTTGTAGCAAAAGCATGAACTGGTGATATCTAATGTGCATATATATTTACTTTGTGGAGACGCATGTTGGTGTAATTGTTACTGTTGTAGGAAATGAGTACGACAAGACGAGTTTAAATCCTGGACAAGGCTGTTTGCATTTCACATAGCACTAATATCTTTGGAGAAGGTATTTATCCAATTATTCTCCATCCAGGTATGGGTAAATAGTAGAACAGACTAGGCTTTTTAACCTTGGTTAGACAACAAGTCTAGGAGAAGGAAAACTCTGAATTCAAAACCTATTAAACTCCACTAAAGTAACTGACCTTGTGTCACATCATGCCAGTGCGGAGGAGTTGGTAAATATATATATGGAAATATATGTAATAGTCTGAGACAAACATTATTTTGAGACCCTAACAAGGCTCAGAGCAAGAATCCAACAAGTAAGACCCAACTTGCCAATTGACAATGTCCTCCTTCTGCATGGCAATGCTCGACCATACACAATCAGGACAAGGGAGGAAAACTTCATTCAGGTGGACAACTTTACCTCGTCCTCCATATTCACCAGATTTAGCCTTCAAACTATCATCTCTTTGGCCCCATGAAAGAGGGTTTGAGAGGCAAACATTATTCCAGTGACGAGGAAGTGAAATCTGTGTGAAGAAGTGGCTCAAAGTACAGTCAACAGAATTTTATGGGTCAGGGATACATGCTCTCATTCGAAGGTGGAACATTGCTATTTAGATAAACAGTGACTATGTAGAGAAATAGGGAGACCAGAGGACCAGTTCATTTTGATGTATGATACATGTTCCTGTGTTAGTAATTATACCTGTCCTAAACAAAATGGCATTACTTTTTGACATAACCTCGTATCTGGTGGTGCCAATAATTCTGGGCAAACTAAATTTCTATTTATATTTAAGATGTCAATTTGATTTATTGTCTGACCATTGTATCTTATTTTGCACTACATGTATATAAAAAGTTGTCGGAGATGCCTAAAGTCGGTATTAGCCTGACAGCAAGGGAGTCTATCCCCTTTTCACTAGCGCTAGACCAAGGAGATTGTTTTGGCATCTAAGGTGGAGTGCTACACCTATTATCAGCTCCTCACTTTACCGTACAGATCCCTGTGCTGCTCATACGCTCAGTTGGTGAGGGCTGGTATCGAACCAGGAACCTTGTGGTTCCTAGGCAGATGATCTACCAACTGATCTAAGTAAAAAAAAGTAAAGTCGTCGGGGCGGCCTAATGTCGGTATCAGCCAGACAGCAAGGGAGTCTATCCCCTTTTCACTAGCACTAGACCAAGGAGATTATTTTAGCATCTGAGGTGGAGCACCACACCTAACCTCAGCTCCTTACTTTACCACACAGATCCCTGTGCTACTCATAACGCTGAGTTGGCGAGGGCCGGTATCGAACTTGGAACCTTGTGGTTTCTAGCTGAACGATCTACCGACTGATCTAAATTGGCCTTAAGTAGTATCACAATAAGACAATGTGTCATAGATTATATAATTCCTCCAGTAGAGATGATATAATAAAGTAAAGTCGTCGGAGCAGCCTAAAGTCGGTATCAGCCAGACAGCAAGGGAGTCTATCCCATTTCCCTAGCACTAGACCAAGATGATTGTTCTTGCATCTGAGGTGGAGTGCCACACCTATCATCATCTCCTTACTTTACCACACAGATCCCTGTGCTACTCATATGCTGATTTGGTAAGGGCCGGTATTGAACCAGGAACCTTGTGGTTCTTAAATGAATGCTCTACAGACTGATCTAATCCTGCGTAGTAGTATGATAAAACAATGAACCATAGATTATATAATTTATAGTTTTATGTATTGGCCACAGTAATAAAAGAAGACATAATTCCCTCTAGTAGAGGAGATATAATAAGAGTCTTGAAAATGACATTTTCTTTTTAATGGTTCAATTAGTTGTGTTTTTAGATACAATCATTTTTGATTACTTCTCTGGGAATTTTGTCAGTAAAATTATTTGCATAGATTGTTTGGTTTTTTTCCTGCTTTTTTAAAAACTTTTTTCACGCTTTTTTTTATACTTCTTGATCTCAGCTCAAGTTTTACAACTCAAAGCAATTTATTTGGATAAATCATTTTGAAAAATCAGGAAAACATTTTCATGCCAAAGGCCCATTTAGAATTGAGTATCCATATTTGATTCATATCTTTAAGCTTTTAAACATTATTTCATTATTTTTTTTTATATAAAAATAATAATGAAAATAATAATGATAGGACATTTATAATACTTAAGCTCTTAACATCCTGTTGAGAATTTTTGAAAGTCCAGAGCCCCTGAGAGCCCCTGAGAGCCCCTAAGAGCCCTATAAGGATTTATCAAAAAATGTCTAAAAATGGCCTTTTCAGTTAAAGTTAGCTGTTATTTCCCTTAAATCAAAGACTTCTAAATATGTTTAATATTACATTTAAACACAGGCTATAATCTGGGGTAGATTAAAAAAATGGATGTGACTTCTGGCTGGGTGGAATGAGGACGTTAAGAGTTAACAAAGTGAAGTAAATGAGTTTGAGTTTTGTTTAATGGCATATCAACCTCTGTGGGTTATTTAATGCCAGAAAAGATTATATAGAATGTTTTTACATATATATTTCAGTCTTTAAAGTAGTGGTTTTATGAAAGCATTTGTAGTGAAGAAGTGACATTACTTTTTGACTAACCTTCATACTGTAATAAACAATGAACCATAGATTATATAATCTATAGTTTTATGTATTGGCCACAGTAATTAAAGAAGACTTAATTCCCTCTAGTAGAGGAGATATAATAAGAGTCTTGAAAATGACATTTTCTTTTTAATGGTTCAATTAGTTATGTTTTTAGATACAATCATTTTTGATTACTTCATTGAGAATTTTGTCAGTAAAGTTATTTGTTTGGTTTTTTCCCGCTTTTTTAAACTTTTTTCCCGCTTTTTTACTTCTTGATCTCAGATCAAGTTATACAGCCCAAAGCAATTTATTTGTATAAATCATTTTGAAAAATCAGGAAAACATTTTCATGCCAAAGGCCCATTCAGAATTTGAGTATCCATATTTGATTTATATTTTTAAGCTTTTAAGCATTATTTTTTAATATAAAAATAATAATGAAAATAATAATGATAGGATATCTATAATACTTTAACAAATGAGAAAAGAGAAATGTGTTATGATTTTTTTCTTTTTCATTTTTTTTTTTAGACATTTTCTCAACCTTTTTATAGCCACATTTCTCACGGCCTAAACATTATATTGCCGGAAGAAAACATATCTGAAAAAGTCAATAATTGACTTTATTGCATCATTTTTAGACAATTATCTATCTATATATAAAAGGCAGTTGTGTGTATGCATGTATGTCCAGAGGAAACTATGAAAATAAAACAATTAACGACGAAGTAAATATATATATATACATTAAATATCAGCGGTTTTGCTTTTTGTACAAAATTTATGAAGATTTAATTTATATATGAAAGTATCTAAAAATTGAAATATACATAGAAATAGCATTGAAATTTTACTTAAAAATGACCAGCAATTGTAAATCTCAAAAATAAACAAATAAATACACTAGGTATTTTTGCATCCATCCACTACCCAGGCTACACCAGGTAGCTGCTTCTAGTCTATATATAAATGGCTGTTGTGTGTATGTATGTATGTATGTCCAGTGGAAACTACAAAAATAAAACAATCAATGACAAAGTAGATAAATATACACATTCATTATTACCAGATCTTGATTTTTGAGCAAAGATAATGAAGATTTTATTTATATCCGTGAAGATGATTAAAAAATAAAATTTAAATAGTAACAGCATGAATTTTTTTTGCATTTAATATCTTAAATGATGTCATAATTTATTGAAACTAAAAGCCTATGGGCTACTCTTTGTTCATTGCAGTTAAATTTTCATTATTCATTAATAAAAATGCCTGGCGGACCCCTTAAAACTATGAAATTAACATTCCAGCTGTTGTTTCTAGTTAGGGGCCATGCCTATACATCTTACCTGATAGTTGGTATGTTGGAAACGTTTGGGGAAATTTTCGAAATTGGGGTTTGAAGGGCTTTTTTTTAACATTGTTATTGAGAGAAGCAGTGACTATGTGGAGAAGTAGGGATGTGATCCACAGAGGACCAGCTTCATTTTGATGTATGATACATGTTCTGTGTTGGTAATCATACCTGCCCCAAACAAAATGGCATTAATTTTCGACTCACGTTCATACTATGTTTTGTTTAGAAATGGCACACAGGCCTTGGGTTGCTTACAGTACCTGCTGTTGCTTAAGTGATCACCCAATTAAGTATTGAACAGGCTCATCACTGCTTAACTTCACTGATCTAGTAGTAACCAGTGCTTTCATTGTGATATGACTGTAAGATATGGTACATAGACTCTTGGGTTGTTTATAGTACCTGCTGTTGCTTAAGTGGTCATTAACTAAGTATTGAACTGGCTCATTGGTGTTTAACTTTGGTGATCTAGTGTTAACTGGTGCTTGTAGCATGACTTGACCATAATCTTGTTTCAATTTGTGTTATTATTTACTATGTTTTGTTTAGAAATAGCACACAGGCCTTGGATTGCTGACAGTACCTACTGTTGATCACCCAATTAAGTATTGAACAAGCTCATCACTGCTTAACTTCAGTGATCTAGTAGAAACTGGTGCTTTTAGATAACTTGACTGTAATACTGGACATAGAAACCAATTTTTGTAGCCGAATAAATGTCGGAAAAATTATAGTTGAATTATCTCCTCCCACCACCAGGGAGCGAATCGCCAATATATGATATTGGGGCCAAAATTAAACCCCTTCACTTATTGTATGAGCTTTCACCAGGCGAGATGTGATTTTCAAGCGCTCCCTATCAACAGCAAGTAGAATAGTATTCTAGCGCTCACATTCACCACTAAACAGCGAGTGATATCATCCAGCACAACCTTTACCTTTGTCTCACCCTCAGCAAGATAAGTCTGGCCAGCAAATGCCACAAATTTGCAACCCCATTTTCGTACCTTTTGAATATATGTTTCTTTATTTTCAATTGTTGTTCTCGTCTTCTTTCATCCGAAATTACTTGCTTATCACCGGGAAATTCTAAGAGTCCCGAATATCTCTTAGTAGCCTTATATGTTCAAGGGATATATATTGGAGGCACGTGGTTGTCGCGTAGCAATTTACCACGCAGTTCTGGAAAGTGACTTACAGGCAGTAGTATCAGAAAAATTATAGTTGAATTATCTCCCCCTGCCACAAGAGGGCGAATCACCAATATACGATATTGGCGCCAAAATTAAATCCCTTGATGAAAGTCACTTATCATATGAGCTTTCACCAGGCGAGTCGCGTTTTTCAAGCGCTCCCTATACCTTGTCATCATCGAGTAGAATAGTATTCTAGCGCTCACCTTTACCTTGTCAACCAACAAGTGGAATGATAGCCCAGCACTCCCCTTTACCTTGTCAACCAGCAAGTGGAATTATAGTCCAGCGCTAGCTTACCTTCAACCTCAGCAAGATAAGTCTGGCCAGCAAATGCCACAAATTTGCAACCCCCTTTTTGTACCTTTTGAATATATGTTTCTTTATTTTCAATTGTTGTTTCTCGTCTTCTTTCATCCAAAATTACTTGCTTACCACCGGGAAATTTTAAGAGTCTCGAAATATCTCTTTTATAAACAATCTGAGTGTGTTGTAAAAAAGAAAGCATCTAAAATTTTAAAAATGATAGAAAACAGTAATCAAAATTAATAATAACGATGTTCATATAATTGATTCACTAATTTCATCTTGTCATCAGAAATAAAATAATGGGGATATTTTGATTTGAATTTTAAATATGGCCGTGTTTCCATAATTTAATTTAATTACCACATTGCAGGGAAAGTTTTAAGCGGCATATCAGTTCAACTTGAAATACAACTGGTTATTTAAAACCATTATTTTATATTTTTCAATTTCTGGTTACTGTGTGGGTTGGGGTTGAGGATAGAGTCACGGTTGTGGCTAGGGTCATGGTTTGATTTGGGGCTAAGGGTCAGAGTTATTTTTTCTTTAGTATGCAATCCTCATATATAAAACAGTATCTATTTATCTATCTATCTATCTAAATCTGTTCAGGTATATCTATTTATCTATCTATCTATCCATGTTTAGATCTATCTATCTATCTATCTATTGCATTGTTATTATTTATCTCTGTGTCTAAGTCCATTATCTATCTATCTATTTATCTATCTGTCTATATATCTATCTTTCTATCTATTAATATATCTATATAAATCTGTTCAGGTATCTATCTATCTATCTATGTTTAGATCTATCTATCTATCTATCAATCTATTCCCACCATATACTATGTAAATCTTTATTTAGAGCAGAATAGAGTTGCTGTCACTCAGACTCCAGTAAAAAAACAAAAACACTCATCATCATCATCATCATCATCATCATCACCACCATCATCATCATCCTTATCATCATCATCATCATCATCATCATCATCATCATCATCATCATCAGAAGAAGAAGAAGAAGAAGAAGAAGAAGAAGAACTAATCAAAATTTTCATTCAAGTGAGCTTTTCTTGTTTATTCAACAGAAAATTAAGCTAAATTGTAAGATTTGAGTATGTCGAGGACAACAAAATAAATATGACAGTGTCACTTCACAGAGTAGAGTTTCTGTCACTCAGACTCCAGTAAAAGAAAAAAAAATCATCATCATCATCATCATCATCATCATCATCAAGAAGAAGAAGAAGAAGAAGAAGAAGAAGAAGAAGAGAGAAGACAGGAACATCAAGTTTGATTAAAAAGGAAGACCAAAATCCAAATATTTACACGAAAATAACATTGATTTATAAAAGTTAACTTTCACTTTCACTTCCCTCAGTTGGTGTTTATTACTTGGCTTAGGTAAAAAGGAAAAAAAAACTGTTATTGACTATTGAGATTTAGGTTGAGCTTAGTATGTTTAACTTGATAAAACTACTTCAAATGTTTAGAAATTGTAGGTTGTCTCAGCCATCGGCTATGTCTGGTTTGTTGCTTGGTAACGTTTCTCTGTTGATTCCCAAGATTTTTGTTCAAGCTGTGAACCCTGTAAACTAACTGGGCATATTGCCCATGCGATGGCATGTCTCTTAATACAAAAAGAAGTTTAGCTGCCTTGGGTTTGTTAAGTATGAGTTTGAGTCAAAAAGTAATGCCATCTTGTTTAGGACAAGTATAATTACCAACACAGGAACATGGGTTAAATTAAACTTAATGGACCTAAATTCCAACATCGTATGTTACCCTGAAGAAAGAAAAAAAAAATACCAAAAATCAGGGTATCAACCGAATTTAATGAAATTTTCAGTGTTGATATATTAATGAATAAAAAGATATAATGGATCAGTTACTTTATTTTAAAAGATTTATGTTTTTTCAGGTCAGTTAACTTTGAACCATATATCTCTGAGAATCTGTATTACGCCTCAAAAATACGTGGTTCAAAGTAAAATAAATGTAAAAGTTTTAAATAAAATAACTTGTGCATTATATCTTTTATTCATTAATACTGAAATTTCATTAAATTCAGTTAATTCCCTGATTTTTTTTGGGGGGGTGGGGTGGGGGGGTTCGGTGGGGTGACATATGATGGTGGAATTTAGGTCCATTAAAGTCGATTTAACCGGAACATGTATCATACATCAAAATGAAGCTGGTCCTCGGTGGATCACATCCCTACTTCTCCACATAGTCCCCATTTCTCTCAATAGCAATGTTCCACTTCAAAAGAGAGCATGTATCCCTGCCCCATAGAATTCTGTTGACTGATCACATTTCACTTCCTTATCACTAGAATAGTATTTTCCTCTCAAACCCTCTTTCATGGGACCAAAGAGATAATAGTCTGAAGGTACTAAATCTGTCCGCCCTGTCGGCTGGGGCATTAGAATGCACCGAATGCACACCTGTTGGCCGTGGGTGGCGACCCATGATGCTTAAGGATAGAACCCAGGTGGCTGAGCAGTCCATGACTTGCAATATTCCCACTTTATGGTCTTCTTGGGCTAGACAGGCGGTCGGAGAGGCCCCCTCCTATCAATCGCTTGGTCACGTCAAGCCCTAGCACCTATATGATTTTCCCAACCCTATTGCCATTATGGCAAGCCCCAATCCCTTTTTATCATATGGGTGCTAGAAGGTGGTGACTGAGGGTCTACATGTCCTGGGAATGACGTTAAACTCTATCTGATGGTGAGGTTCCAGTTTTGGAGGTTTGGGGAATGTGGAGCACCCCTTCATCCCCATTGCTCCCTGGTCCACTTTGACCCAGAGTGGTAGTACCTGTTAGGGTCCCATCTATGGGTTAAATAGAAAAACATGAATTTATAAACAAAATTGTATTATGCATTAAGAATTAATTTATTTCACTTTGTCGGCATTAAATGCCCCACTGAGGTTGATATGCCGTAAAACAAAACAAGCCAAACTAAATCTGGTGAGTATGGAAGATGCAGTAACGTTGTCCACCCAAATGAGGTGATTTTCCCCCCTTGTCCTAATGCTTGTGTGTGGTCAAGCATTGTCGTGCAGAAGAGGACATTGTTGATTGGCAAGTTTGGTTTTACTCATTGGATTCTTGCTCTGAGTCTTGTGAGGGTTTCAATGTAGGTATTAGTTTTATAAAAAAACTTTACATGAAATAAAGAAAATGGCATCACTTTTTCACTCAACCTTGTATATATGTGGATGAACAGATTTGGTACATTGTTATTTGCAATATGCAAGTCGGAAGTAGTAAGATGTTGGTTCGTTTAAGAAAGTATCTTACTTATGATACCATGAACTGATTATTGATTGATATTAACACAAAACCAACATGTTGCCTACAGAGCTACAATAAGTGAGATGAAAATATCAATGTTGTAGCAGTTCTAGGAATATCTCATTGGAATGTTTATGGGGCTAAGTTAAGTTCGTTTCTATGAGTGTCTTGTCCCCAATAAAGCTGGTTCTTTGTTCTTGTGGGCTGGTAAGCTGAAATGGAAGTTAAGGAATGAAAAGGAATGAGAAAGGAAAGAGACAAAGGCAAGAGGTAGTTTCGTGACTTAGGCTTTATTGAATGGGGCATAGTCAGCCGTAGCAAGGGGACATGCCCCTGGCCAGGAAAACGACTGCACTCAGTTGCAGCCTAAATTCAAATGGCCGAGGTATCCTTTTTGTCTTCTTTAATAGAATATTACTACAGGAATCTCTGATGCTTAAACACGCACACACACACACACACACTCTCTCTCTCTCTCTCTCTATATATATATATATATATATATATATATATTAGGGTAGTGAAAACATGAAGTCAGTGGCACTTGGTAAATGAATGCAATTTTCAAACTAATTCTTTAAACTTTGATTACTACGAAATTAGAGAGAGAGAGAGAGAGAGAGAGAGAGAGAGAGAGAGAGAGAGAGAGAGAGTATACATATATATATACATATATATATATACGTATTAATCCTTAATTACTACTGAATTAGAGTGTATTTATTAGTAAAATTCTTTTCACCTAGTAGGTTGTGGTTAGAACTGACTAATGAAAAATTGGTCGAGTTTTGATCCCGGCTAAAGGTAGCCTGTTAAGTCTAGCCGCGCTGAAAAGACATGATATGTTGAAATAGGACTGTATGTGGATGACTATATATATATATATATATATATATATATATATATATATATATATATATATATATACTCTAATTCTATAGTAATTAAAGATTGTTAGTTAAAGAATAATGCCCCATACTTCTCCATCGACAATCAAAAGAATTTAGAAATTTGAGGCGTAACACAGATTCTTAAAAATGCGTGGTTCAAAGTTAACTGACCTGAAAAAATGAAAAGTTTTTAAATAAGATATCTGGTGCATTATATCTTTTATTCATTAATATATCAACACTGAAAATTTCATTAAATTCGGTTAATTCCCTGATTTTTTTTTTTTTCTTTCGGCAGGGTGACATATGATGGTGAAATTTAGGTCTGTTAAATTCGATTAAACCTAAACCTTTATATGAATCATGGGTGAGAAGGAAAAAAAAAGACATAAAACTAAGGATACCATAATACAAATGACCATAGCTATTGTGATACCTGATAATTAATGAATAATGAAAATTTAACTGCAATGAACAAAGAGTAGCCCATAGGCTTTTAGTTTCAATAAATTATGACATCATACTAATCACTATGTGGATACTAACATCAAAGATGGACAATCTTTTTATAATCAAAGATTTAAACAAAAAATAGTATAAAACATTAATTGCTGAGAGACATCTTTCAGGAAAAGATTGAGAGAATTCCAGCCGTAATTTGTAAGTCATGAAATAATGATAATAATAAAAAAGTGGCTGCCCATAAAGTCACCTCTCTTTCCCATCAAGTGCAGTAATGGGAACCAGAGAGAGAGAGAGTGCGAGAGAGAGAGAGAGAGAGAGAGAGAGGGGAGAGAGAGTTAGTAGGCTGTCCCCATTACCAGTTATAGTCAAGTCTCCCACCTGAAGAAGGGAAAATGACAACTGTAAATAATAATTCAATTAGAAAATCCATTCAACTAACAAAGAAACCTTGAGATTGACAGTCAAACTTTCCCATCACTTGATTGGTCCATTTAAGAAGGCGGTATATAATTGGTTGTCATCAAAGACCTTGGGATGGGAAAAGGAAAAACAGCTTCATCGGTAAAATTATATTTCTAGTACAGTTCAGTGATTAGGATGTAGGACTGATGGTCAAGTGATCTGAGGTTCTGCCTTCTTCTTCTTCATTATTATTATTATTATTATTATTATTATTATTATGAGTTTTTCACACTACAATTAGCTGATGGTTTCACTGGAGTCTGAGTGACAACAAGTCTCCTGAGTGACTACAAGTCTCTAAGTATTCTGGCCGATTGCAAAAATGCAGTTGTCTGGATGGTCTCAATTCTTCCTTTCATTTCCAGGTCCTATTATTATTATTATTATTATCATTATTATTGTTATTTCACTCCTTATGATTTTTTCACACCAGCATAAGCTAATGGTCTCCAGGACTCTTCTGAGTATTCTAGCTGATTTCAACAATGCTATTGTCTGGGTGGTTTCCATTCTTCCTCTAATTTCCTTCTTTATTATTATCATTATCATTATCATTATTATTATTATTATTATTATTTACTCCTTTTGAGTTTTCACATCAGTGTTAGCTGATGGTCTTTCACTGGAGTCTGAGTGACAGCAAGTCTCCTCAGGTCTCCATGACTCTTCTGTGTATTCTGGCAGATTGCAGCAGTGCAGTGTTCTGAATGGTTTCAATCCTTCCTCTAATTTCCAAACTTTCCAAACCCTTTCTAATCCTTTTGGGACTGCTCAAGTGCACCAACTACAATTGGTATCACCTTCACTTTCATATTCCATAACTTTTTAGTTCTCTGCCAAGGTCCAGATATTTGTCTATTTCATTATATTATTATTATTATATTATTATATATTATTATTTACTCCTTTTGAGTTTTCACATCAGTGTTAGCTGATGGTCTTTCACTGGAGTCTGAGTGACAGCAAGTCTCCTCAGGTCTCCATGACTCTTCTGAGTATTCTGGCAGATTGCAGCAGTGCAGTGTTCTGAATGGTTTCAATCCTTCCTCTAATTTCCAAACTTTCCAAACCCTTTTCTAATCCTTTTGGGACTACAATTGGTATCATTTTCACTTTCATATTCCATAACTTTTTCAGTTCTCTGGCAAGGTCTAGATATTTGTCCATTTTTTCATTTTCCTTTAGCATCACCCTGTGATCTGCTGGCACTGCAAAATCCACCAGTTGACAAGTTCTTTCTTTTTTGTTTATCAACACTAGGTCTAGTCTTCTTGCTGGGATAAGGTCATTATTTCACTCCTTATAATTTTTTCACACCAGCGTAAGCTAATGATCTCCAGGACTCTTCTGAGTATTTTAGCTGATTTCAACAATGCTGTTGTCTGGGTGGTTTCCATTCTTCCTCTAATTTCCTTCTTTATTATTATCATTATCATTATCATTATCATTATTATTTTTATTTCACTCCATTAGGGTTTTTCACACCTGCCTTAGCCGATGGTTCCCTGGAGGCTGAGTGACAACAAGTCTCCTCAGGTCTCCAGGACTCTTCTGAATATTCCAGCCGATCTCAACAATGCTGTAGTCTGGATGGTCTCGATTCTTCCTCTGATTTCCAGTTCTTCCAGACTCTTTTCCAGACCCCTGGAAATCAGAAATTATTAATAACTTAAAATTGGTTAATTTTAAGACTTTTTTGATAGAATTTTTAGATTCCATGGGCCAAAATTCTTTTATAAACCAATCTTTAGGAGTAGGGAAGTTCTAGAACTCATTTTACAGACAAAAATAAATTACAAAAAGTCACCATTTTTGCAACCCTGGAGAGCTAAAAATCAGCATAACTTTGTCAATTTTCATTTACACTGTGAAAATCCAGTTGTTTGTTAACAGATTTTTAGAGTTTTTTTTATTATAAAACTAACCCCTATCCCTAACCCCTAACCCTAACCCCTAACAAACAACCGGATATTGATGGTGTAAATGAAAAAAATGTCCTTATGAATCGAGATCGCAAAAGGGGTGCCTAAAGATCACATTTTCTAGTAGAAAGAAAAATTTTGTGTTTTAAAAAAAGATTATGTCACCAGAAATTCAACTATAGTTGTACACACTGCACTAACTACCAAAACTGCCTTCAGGAATTTTCCAATAGTCGGAAAATGGAAAAAAGAACGTAATATGAAATTTGACTATATTTGCACATGTTAGGATGCTAGGAATTTGACTATCATTCCTCATGACAATAAAAAACCGTTAAATACCTTTTTTAAGTGAAATCAATACCTTCATGTCATGATGCTAAAGTGATAACAAGGATTGAAACTGTATAGTTATTTTTACAGGCAGGTTTTTTTTTCTTTTTTATATAATTCTATTAGTGATTTTAAAAAGACTATTGCTAATAAAAAGCAAGTCTGGTAAAAAAATATCTTGAAAATATTAAAGAAAAAAATAAGAAAAGAAGTCTGTCTGTCTGTCATTTTAGCCTTTACAAAATGTGATCTAACTGGATTTGCAAGTATTATTTTTATCATATATTCTCAAATACACAAAGACATTATTTTAGAAAATTATTTTTGGCAGAGAAGAAAAGGTAAAAAGCCAAGGAAAAAAATTTGTTATAAAATGATTATGTATTTTTGGATGAGGCATTTTCAGTCTTATTTTATTATTGCTAGTTTTACCCCATCTTATTATTGTTGCTTTTTAGAATAATTATTTCCATGAATAATTTTTTTTTATTGCTGGTTTTATATGTCATCTTATTGTTGTTCCTTTTTAGATGAATCATTTTCATTTTAATGCTGTTTTGTATTTTTGGGTCCTTCTTATTATTGTTGTGTTTTCAATGAATTTGGTCAGGTGGGGAGAGAGAGAGAAAGAGAGAGAGAGAGAGAGAGAGAGAGAGAGAGAGAGAGAGAGTCATAGGAATCAGTGCTGTCAGCATGACCTGATAAAGATGATGATGATGATGATGATGATGATGATGATGATTTTCATGAATATTTTTTCATTGCTGGTTTTTCTCCATCTTCTTCTTGTTTTATGGATATATTATTTTCATCATTATTATCTTATTATTTTATTGCTAGTTTTACTCCATCTTATTATTGTTGCTTTTTAGATTAATCACATCCATTATTATTATTTCATTGCTGTTTTGTTCCTTCTTCTTCTTGTTTTTTTTTTTATATATTATTTTCACTAGCAAATATATGCACCCTCCGGGTGCAAGTATTTAAGTTTTAATGTAATGAAATATATTAAATTAGAAAGTCTAATGAAACTAAATAAGAATGCAGATAAAAAGATTTGAAACAGAGGGGATATAATTGAAAAATAGAACAACTGAAATTTACTCTTCCATTACTCTCGTCTTTCATTGTTATTTTTTCTAATTTAAGTATTTAGTTAAAAGGGGAAGTAAAGCATAAAATGACAGTTATCTTTTCTTGTTAATGGATTTCATTTAAGGTTCATTGAAGAGATTTGTGCTTATATTCATTAAAATAAAACCAAACAGTTAGAAATCAATAATACTAAGCATACATTTATTAAAATTACATTCTTAATATCAATATGCAAATTAGGCTTCCCGTTCACACTGTAAACCGCTATTTTGTTGTATATATAAATACAATTGCATGTTATTAGTATGTAGATATAGTTAACAGTATAAATAATGTAAAACAATTTTATCAATAATTGAGGTTAAAATAAGGATAAATTCATGGTGAATGGACGTCAATTACTAAGGGAATTGTGACTTGAGTAGTGATTTAGTTTCGGTTACAGACAGAAAAACACACAATCTCCATTATAATAAGATTATCATTATTATTTCATTGCTAGTTTTATTTCATCTTATTATTGTTGCTTTTTAGATTAACCACACCCATTATTATTATTATTCTACTGCTAGTTTTACTCCATTCTATTATTGTTGCTTTTTAGATGAATTAATTTCATGATTATTATTTTATTTCTATGTTTACTCCATCTTATTGCTTTTTAGTATATAGATATGTCCAACATATCTAATTCTGGTTTCAACCGGGGGTCCAGTGAGCTTCAACCGCTGCCCCCTTGATTTAAAGGGGCAGGGCTGGGTTTATTGCCCATTGCCTGAGGCGCTCCCCTTAAGGGAGAATGCCAATGGGATCAACGCATTTTTTGAGCTTCGGCTTGTGGGTAGGCCCACATAAAATTGTCTTTGTATCACACCCTCATAAGTGGGATTAGAGGCAAATACCTCTTATTACTTTTTAGAAGAAGTCTTTATTTTTATCATAAACTTATTATTGTTGCTTTTTATCACAATTATTGCTTTTTATCACACTACTCTGAATAAATACTTTGACTGCTAAAGCAAACAGCACATAACCAGAAATTTAAAAAAAATGTCTTCTGACAATTAGTATTATTTGTATTATTCAGACTATTGTCAGCATCTTCATTGTTATCAGTATCAGGAATATTGTTCTACTTAGGTGGAGCACCACACTTATTGTCAGCTTCTATATGCTTTACCACACAGATCACATTACCCGAGCTGTGATAATGATTAAGTAAAGTCTGCCGAGTGGCCTGTTGTCAGTATTGTGAGGGAGTTTATCTATTTTATACTAGTGCTAGACCAGGGAGATTGTTTTGCTGAGGTGGAGCACCACACTTATTGTCAGCTCCCAGATGCTTTACCACACAGATCAGATTACCCAAGCTGTGCTAATGTTGCATAATCTGTGTAGCAAAAAGGGAAAGATACAAACTGTAGGGGACCTTTTGACCCCACAGGCGGAAAACCTGCGAATCACGTGAAGTCACATGAGAGCTAGTTAGCTCATCAGTTCCAAGCATGATGTTGGTGAAGAGAAACGTTTCTTACTTAACTGGAACTTATCACTTGCACGCGTGCTGTGTTAGTTAGTTAATATTAGAAATAAAAGTTTTTAAAAGAACAGTATGGCGTTGTTGGTTGATGCATACATTAGTTAGAATATTGGCCAACAATAAGAAAAAAAATGCATCAAGAAGAAGAGATAGAATTCAACATAGTGACTTGACAATTACACGAATGGCCAGAGAAGAAGAGAGAAGTAAGTAATGCAATTATGCATCTCATCTCTCTGATACCCTGTCCATCTCTCCCCCCTCTCTCTCTGACACAAAAGAACAAATTCTACTTAAAAATGTCCAGCATTTGTAAATCTCAATATACATAGAAATAGCATTGAAATTCTACTTAAAATATCCAGCATTTGTAAATATCAATATACATAGAAATAGCATTGAAATTCTACATACATAGAAATAGCATTGAAATCTACTTAAAAATATCCAGCATTTGTAAATCTCAATATACATAGAAATAGCATTGAAATTCTACTTAAAAATGTCCAGCATTTGTAATATCTAGCATTGAAATTCTACTTAAAAATATCCAGCATTTGTAAATCTCAATATACATAGAAATCATTGAAATTCTACTTAAAAATATCCAGCATTTGTAAATCTCAATATACATAGAAATAACATTGAAATTCTACTTAAAAATATCCAGCATTTGTAAATCTCAATATACATAAATAACATTGAAATTCTACTTAAAAATATCCAGCATTTGTAAATCTCAATATACATAGAAATAACATTGAAATTCTACTTAAAATATCCAGCATTTGTAAATCTCAATATACATAGAAATAACATTGAAATTCTACTTAAAAATATCCAGCATTTGTAAATCTCAATATATACACATTGAAATTCTACTTAAAAATATCCAGCATTTGTAAATCTCAATATACATAGAAATAGCATTGAAATTCTACTTAAAAATGTCCAGCATTTGTAAATATCAATATACATAGAAATAGCATTGAAATTCTACTTAAAAATATCCAGCATTTGTAAATCTCAATATACATAGAAATAGCATTGAAAATCTACTTAAAAATATACATATGGGTATATAACACTAATGCGCTGAGTTGGTGAGGATTTATTTATTACTAGCTACTTTCCCAACTGAAATGCATTCAGAAAGGACAAAACTGATGGAGCCTTCAATCAACAATTTTTCTTTTAATTTTGGCTTTTAGTAATTGACAGCAATAAATATCAATCAAAGGTGGATGCTTTTAATTGGCTACATTGTAATTTTATACTTACAACCAATTATGAGCCCTCTTGACTGGGGTTTGAGGATACCTGACTGCACCTCTGCAGAGGAGTAAGATCCTCCCAATAGTTGAAATTGTAGGCCGACAACTTTCATATGAGAATAAGCTTCTAGTTTCTCATCAGGATATCTTATATTCACATTTTTAAGACCCCCGACCAACAGGTCGTGGGTGGTGATCCGTGATGCTTAAGGATGGAACACTGGTGTATCAAATCTGTAACCTTGTGATTCTTAGGTGGATGCACTACAGACTGAGCTAAGCCCCTTTTAATATTGTGTACTTTTCAAGTACAAGAATCAAATTCAGAGAGACTAATGGACGAGAAATTGGCATCAGACCAAATTCTATTCATCTCACTAAGTTTAAATCTAGGCTGAATTGATTACCCCAGACAACAATAAAATGGCCCCCGTGATTTTCAACTAATTTTTTGCTGCTGATTTTGAAAATGGAGTCCCTTTTTATCTGTCTTGCAGTGAGTACGCATCCTGCATCCCTGATGCACAAAAATCTAAAAGGACGCATTAAAATCATATCCATGCATCCCAGTGTTTTTCTTTTTTTTTTCCCCCTACCATTTTTAAGCTAACTGTAAATACATTTCAATAGTTTCTTAGAAATGAATTACACAGTTGCTAAGATCATAAAGAAAATTGGTTATTTCCTATAAGTCTAACATAAACGAATGGGAACCACTCTTGACTGATAAATTATTTATTTATTTATTGATCTACTAGGAAAAAATAAGACAGGTTTAGGGTTAGGGTTTATGGTTAGGGTTAGGGTTTAGTGTTAGTTTAATGGGAAAATAAATAAAAAATTTATTAATCAAGAGTGGTTCCCCTTTGTTTATGTTAGAATTATAGGAAATAACCAGAAAGTTCATAGAATTTTTTTTTTTTTACAAATTTTAAGTTTATAGAAAATTTATTTTCAACTAATTTTGTGGTGCTTATTTTGAAAATGTTGTCTCTTTTTATCATTTTTGTGTGGCATAAATACTGTATGTCTGGTAAATTCAGAGGTGTGATGAAATAATATACTGGAGATGCCAATGGCATTGTTTCTTCTGTATTATTGTTGCATTTAAAAAAAAATGTTTTTCATTAATTTTATTTTTAGCAGAAAATAAATTTGCTGGTGCCAGTTTTTTTATGGAACATTTTTTGGACCTTCTTTATTATATATATATATATATATGTGAGAAATGTGAGGAGGTTATTATTAAGGCCCAGTTCTTCATTGAGGCAAGAACTGGGCTTTTGTCCTGATGATGGTCAAAATGGCCGAAACGTTGCATCGTCGACAATAAACATCCAGTTTCCATAACATCCCGTGTTTGTCTACTTTTCTCCACATATTGTCGGATTAACCATATATATATTTTCTCCATATATATATATAATATAATAAAATAAATATATAAAGGTTTTACATATATATATATATATATATATATATATATGAAAATAAAGTGCCTTACCTGTGAAAATATTGGGTTGGTCTCAATATTTGGTTGGTATAAGTTTTACCTGGATAAGTCAGCATTATAACAAATATAAAGTGCTCAAGTTTCAATATAAGGATCTTCAGGGTTAAATCCACTGAAATAATCAAGGTATTGATTAATTACAGCTAACTGCAGGAGTTCATGTTGTAGTTATAACTACAACATGTTGTAGTATAACTACAACATGAACTCCTGCAGTTAGCTGTAATTAATCAATATCTCGATTAATTCAGTGAATTTAACCCTGAAGATCCTTATGGTGAAACTCAAGTAGGTTTTTTTTGTACACATTTTATATATATATATATATATATATATTTATATTAGACAAAACATGACACGTTGGGTCATCCGTTGAGCTCTGGTTAGATAATTGAGATTAGGGAAAAGTGAGTTTGCAAAGTGAATCAAGTTCTTTTTTTAAATACAGCCGGACAATTAAAAAAAATATAATTTTGTAAGATTTCTAACAAAAGGAACGTTTGACCTAATTTACACTATGGGTTGGCTGCTTGCGAAATTTAACATACAAATACATTTTAAACTCTCCCATCTCTCTCTCTCTCTATATATATATATATATATATATGCTCATTGAGGAACTAACATATATAATGAGAAGGTAATCAAGATATACATAGAGAGGGAGAGACAGGCAGAATGTGAAGTAAGAGATGGGTCAGTTTTTTACTTAATTGCAAATTATGACTAATTAGGTGATGAAATTCAGGTAAAAAGTACACGAGTTTAACATTTGTTAGCTTGGTAATTCTTATGCGGACATGTGTGGGAAGGAAATACCTTGTTTCTAAAAGAAGGAAATTTGTTTTTATTAAACGGTTTAGAGTTTGTAAAATGCATAGGATGCAAATGTTCACCTATATTCTTAAAGAGTCTAATTTATTCTGAACTTGCAGCGGCTATCCGACATCGCCTGGGTAGAGGGGGATTTTTTAAAGTTAGTCCCGCTGAATCGTGAGTTGAATCCTTGTGGGATGCCCCATTTAGATCCATATGTAAAGAAATAGACCATGCATTGATCCAGCCACTCTGAAAAGAAACGTTAATGTCTACTATTCAAAAAATACTATGCAAAAAAATATTACATTCTGTTATCATTAAAGTTTTATTTTTTAATCCTTTTCACAAATATAAATCAAATCTCTATTGTTTTTGCTCAAAAACCAAGCCCTGGTGATATTTAATGTATAGGAAAGCAAATAATCTACAGAGAAAATGATGACATTGTACCATAATGGCGATTTGGTGTCTGTCTGTCTGTAACCAAAATGCCCAGCCCTATTGCCCTTATGGCAAACCTCAATCTTTTTTTCTTCATATATGTGCTAGAAGGCAGAAGCTGGGGGTCCTGGGAATGACGTTAAACTCTATCTGATGGTGAGGTTTCAGTTCTGGAGGTCTGGGGAATGTGAAGCACCCGTTCATCACCATTGCTCCCTGGTCCACTCTGACTTGGAGTGGTACTGTCTGTAACCAAAACCACATTATGACATTATGAGATTTGGTATCTGTCTGCCTGTAACCAAAACTTATTTACTTTTAAAGAGAGGCAGTAATTTCTCTCTTTTTGTCAGGCAATTATATATATTTATTAATGCAAAACATGCATCCCTCTCTCTCTCTCTCTCTCTCTCTCTCTCTATATATATATATATATATATATATATATATATATATATATATATCACTCTCTCTCATTCTCTTTTGTCAGGTGATTATAAGTATTTAATAATGCAGAACTTCAACTTTTTCTCTCAATCTCTCTCTCTTTTGTTAGGTGATTGAATGCATTCTCCCTCTCTCTCTCTCTCTCTCTCTCTCTCTCTCTCTCTCTCTCTCTCTCTCTCTCTCTCTCTCTCTGTCTGTCTGTCTCTCTCTCTCTCTCTCACACTTGTCAGACGATTATATGTATTTACCAATGCAAAATTTGTCTCTCTCCTCTCTCTCTCTCTCTCTCTCTCTCTCTCTCTCTCTCTCTCTCTATCTATCTATCTATCTATCTCTGCCTCTGTCTCTGTCTCTGTCTCTTGTCAGGCGATTATATGTATTTACCAATGCAAACTTCTCTCTCTCTCTCTCTCTCTCTCTCCCTCCCTCTCTCTCTCTCTCTCTCTCTCCCTCTCTCTTGTCAGGAGATTATATGTATCTACCAATGCAAAACTTGTATGTCTCTCTCTCTCTCTCTCTCTCTCTCTCTCTCTCTCTCTCTCTCTCTCTATCTATCTCATATGTCATTCATATCTAAAAATGTCACAAAAAGATTTGAAAATAACCATTTTTAATCAATTTAGCGCCACCAGAACAAAGATTTCTTCACATCCTCTGCAGAGTTCCTTCTTTTCCGCATTTATCTGTCAACCTCAAAAGGCAAAAAATAAAATTAAAAACAAAAAAAAATCAATATCTACTAGTGGGTTGATTATCTTGCTCAAGATATCTAGTAAGATCAATTCCACCCCAGTGAAATTCAAGGCCACTGTTATATGAGTTTATTTCTCATGGTTTTATTTTTATTACCATAACCTTGAATCGGTGACTTTAGTTAACAGGTATTTTTAGATCTAGGAAAAATAGTTGTTGTCAACACTTTTCCGTCCACGATGGCGTAGTGTCAAAAAAAAAAAAAAAAAATTTGCATCTGCGCAAATGACTCCGCAGACCAATTCTTGAGTGACAGTCTTTGGTGCACTGAATGCATACAAACTGTGATGCTTTCTGGGGCTGCTGGCTTCTCTCCCTCTTTCTGGCTCTCTTTTCTGTTGAGGCTACTCTCCTCTCCGCCTCACCCCTCTCCGTGCCTTGTTTAACGTTAAGGTGCCAGGCTGCTCTATTTTTTGCATCTACCTTCCACGTGTTTGAGTCAATATGGCATATCCTCATGACTCTCCTGCAGACATCTTTAAATCATAGGCGTGGTCTACCAGCTGATCAGGAACCTTTTACTAATAATATTACTGATAAAATTAATAATCTATTAATAATGGAGAATCGGTCTCTATTTGTCTGTAACCGAAACTATGTCACTGATTATGTCACATTACCCAAAATCATCAATACATAGAATAAAGAACAACCTTGTATTATATACACTCAAAATTTGAGTATGCCATCTTAGATGGCCCTCATTGTTTTTTAAAACAAGTTTTAATAAATACATGCCCAGTATTATATATTTATATATTGTTTGTTTTATTTTAATATATATCTAAAGTTAACTAACGTATAGATTTTTACAAGAAAATTATTTACAAACAAGAAATAGTCATTTTTTTCAGTATCAAGGGGTTAACTAAAAAGTTTACAAATAATTAAATACCCACAATTTTGTGTAAAATATATGTGTAAAATATCTAAAATAATCATTCAATTAATAATTCATAGATGCGTGCAACATTTTATTTGAGGGGTACAAAACTAAGTTTGTATTTCAAATTGTTTTATTTACTTTTTTTTTACTCCTTTAATAAATTTGATGATTTTACTTACTTGTGATACAAATCATCTAATATTGAATTTTCAAATACCCCCTCCCCCCAGGCAATATCTTTCAAAAATTAATTTTTACACCGCCTGGAGGTCATTTGCTTGTGGTGAGTATTGAGGATGTGACAATTCTGGTGAGTATGGAGGATGCAGTAAATTTGTCCACCCCATATGAGGTGATTGTCTCCCTTGTCCAGATGCTGGTCAAGCATTGTCATACTGAAGGAGGACATAGTCGATTTGCAAGTTTGGTTTTACTCGTCGGATAGTTGCTCTGAGCCTCATTAGGGTCTCAATGTAGGCCTCCGTTTTATAAAAATAACATCTGACATAGGTGAACAGATCTACAACATCTGTGATCCTGATCTGTGAAATGTACACATTAAAACCACTACCATGACGTCAACTGCACACACTGAATGCTCTTGTTCAAAACATTTGATGATATTATATGACATAGTCATAACCACATCCTTGACAATAACCAACCATAGTCAAACATACATAACAGCAAAAATAAAGAAAATGGCATTACTTTTTGACTCGACCTCGTAATACAAATCATCTGACTATGAATTTTCAAATACCCCCCACCCCAGGCAATATCTTTTAAAAATTAATTTTTACACCGCCTGGGGTGCATTTTCTTGTTTGTTTGTTTTTTGCTGTTATTACTAATAAAACCTTAGTATTTTCCTTTTAAATGAATGAGTGTCTGGTAGTAAAGTCAATAAATAAACTTTATCTTTCAGATATGCATGTCAGCATCATTTTTTATTTTTATTTTTTTTATTTCTTATGCTCTCAGGCTTAATCATATTTTCATAGTTTGATATTGGCATGACTGGAATATTTGGAATGTTTCTGTCTGTTTTCTCCTCTTTTGTTTAAACATGTTGGTTATCAGTAAACAACAATGAATCACTTTATAAATATTATTGCTTAAATATCTTTTATTTTATCCATTTTTTTAGGAAAAATTATTCACCAGTTTCAATTTATGTAAGATCAAAATAAAGTAAAAATAACTTATCCCTCCTCTCTCTCTCTCTCTCTCTCTCTCTCTCTCTCTCTCTCTATATATAATATATATATATATATATATATATTATATATATATATATCCAGAATTATCTATTTATATTTTAATATATCTCATTCTTTTAATCTATCTATCTCTATTTTAACACACACACACACATGCACACAAACACACACACACACATGCACACAAACACACACATGCGTACACATGCACACACATGCACATGCATGCACACGCACACACACGCACACACACACACACACATATATTCTTTTGGGTTGATTTCTTCCTCTTGTCAATATGGCTTCTTTTGTGCCAAGCTTGGTTGTCTATGCTCATCTTCTTTGTTTTTAATAATGAAGCATAACTTAGTTTATTTTCTCAGACATCTTTATTAAAACTGAAGCCCAAAAAGGGTTTAACCGCATGGTGAGAAGATGGCTTACCTGGGAACAGACGACCATTACATCCGATCCCTTCGAATAACCGCCAAAATCTAACTACCTAACTCAGTTCCCTTCACACACTTTGCCTTTAGCCAATGAGAAATCAGCAGCCAGGTCAGTGAAAGATGAACTTTTGTCAATCACTTCTATAATGGTCATGCCATGAATAAATCATTTACAAATGCATTTAAATTTCACTACACTACAGTCATAATTCATAGGCGTCCCACAAATTATGAAACAGAATAAAAAAGTAAAGTGGAGTGGGTCTATTGTCAGTATCAGCTGGACACTGAGGGAGTCTATCCTGTTATCAATAACTTCTATAACAGCTATAATGGTAACTTTCCATTTACAATATTTAAATTTTACTACACTACAATTATAATCCATAGGCAACCCACTAATTATGTAACACAAATTTTTAGATAGATTTAGGCCAAAATTGGCCAATTGAATTATATATATGTATGTATGTATAATATATATATATATATGTATATATATATATATGTATATATATATATATATATATATATATATATATACATATATATATATAAGTCATCCACATATACCATGTTTCAACGTTTCAAGTCTCTTCAGTGAGGCTAGACACAACAACTACCTCTGATGAGGAGCGAAACTCGACTGACTTTTCATCCACTTGATTCCTTAACCTCTCAGCCATTTGACAACTGTCATAAAGGGGTGGTGTTTAAACTATTAAATACATACGTTTGTTTATATATTTTACGATCACCAGAGAGATCCAGTCTGTAAACAGACGATCATTGCTTTACGCTGGTAGTGGAAGTTAATTTAAGTTACCCCTAGAGAGCTCTACTGGGTTTTAGGAGCATATAATAAGTCAAAATAATAAGAAAAATTAAAATAAATCCGATGGATTCTTAATTCTTTCTCCAAGATAATAGATATTTTAAATCAATAGCAAAGAACATTAACCTTTTAAAAATATATTTTTTTTATAGAATATTTTATGACGTCACTAGATTTTGAAACAAAATGCTTTTTTATGACGTCACTAGATTTTGAAACAAAATGCTATTAACAATAATAGAACACCAAGAACTTTGAGATATCTTGTTTCATTTTTCATTTGAAAATAACTTTTTGATTGAAGCATCATAAGATCACATTAAAGATGGTTTAATAAAAACCTGAAATGCCAACTAGAATCTTAAATAAAATTTTAAAACTTTCAAATAAAATTTTTTTTTAAATATCAGGTAGGCAAGCTATTTTGATTTATTTTATACTTAGAATAATTTTAAATAGAATATTCTGTGCATATGAACAAAACCTGATTAAAACATTTGTTGCCTAAATTATAAAAGTAAAGTCGTCGGGGTGGCCTAAAGTCGGTATCAGCCAATCAGCAAGAGAGTCTATCCCCTTTTCACTAGTGCTAGGTGAAGGAGATTCTTTTAAGTGTCTGGGGTGGAGCGCCACACCTACCATCAGCTCCTTACTTTACCGCACAGATCCCTGTGGGCCGGTATCGAACTAGGAACCATGTGGTTATTAGCTGAACGCTCTCCTGACTGAGCTAAACTGCCCCCTGAATTTCATCCGAACCAAAGTATATATATTTTTCTTCCAATCTTTTTTTCGACACATACACTATTGACTAAAAGTATTTGTGTTTGTGTGTCTTTGAGAGTGTGTGCGTGTGTGTGTGTTTGTGTGTCTTTGAGAGTGCGTGTGTGTGTGTGTGTGTGTGTTTGTGTCTTTGAGAGTCTTTAAGAGTATGTGTGCATGTTTGCTTGTGTCTTTTGGTGTGTGTCTGCGTGCTTATGTCTTTGGGAGTCTGTGTGTGTATGTATGTATGTGTGTGTATGTGTGTGTTTGTATCTTTGAGAGTCTTTAGGAGTGTGTGTGTATGTTTGTTTGTGTCTTTGAGTATGTGTGTGTGTGTGTGCATATGTTTGTGTCTTTGAAAGTCTGTGTGTGTGTGTGTGTGTATGTGTGTACATGTGAGGGAGTGTTGCTGTTTGTGAATTGCTTTAAATCTTTACTTACAGCAAGTTCTCACATGTATGTACAAATTACAAATAAAGCCAAAGTCAATTATCAGTCAACAAGTACATTTTGGAAGTGATGAATAACCAAGTAATATATCATCATCAACATCATCTCGTGCACGCAGCACGGATATTCATGACAATCTCTCACCAACCTTCCCTATCACTCATTGCCCCTGGTAGGTCTTCTGCACAGCAACCAGCATCCTCGCATAGTAAGTCAATGTAGGTTCTTGGTGGGCGACCCACACTAGCATGTCCATGTATTGGCTTCCACAGGAGAATGTCGCTTATGAGCTCATCCTTGCTTCTCCAGCAGTGTCCTGCATGCCTAGTCCATCTCACTCGGATGGTTTGCGAGATGGGGGGCAGTAATATATAAGATTAAATTCTAAATTGTAGAGACCAACTATTAATTATGTAATTCTATTTTTAATTTTTATTAATTATGTAATTCTATTTTTCATATTTGTCAAATGAAAAAATAATATATCTGGAATTTTACACCTTGAAGACTTTCATCTACAACTCTATAGATTTATCAACACCACAAGTAATTTGGAACTTTTACATCTTTCTTCAATTACGCTGTGGACTTGTGTATTATATTTTAATAGCTGAAATATATCCTGAACAATTTTGATACCCTCTATACACTTTTTATATAATTTTACAACAAACTCTTTTGATAAAAGTAATTGGTAATTGCTTGAAGCATTGTTAAGTATGTTATAAAATAATAAAATTCGAAGGCAATACAATGCGTAAAAAATAAAAAAAAAAGATGTTTATATGTCTAATCGACAAAATAAGACAAAAAGATGTTTTATATGTCTAATCGATTTCAAAGCTAGAGCTTCATCATCAGAGTTTAAAACTCTTTTGAGTTTTACTATAAACTATAATGCTTCTGATTTAAAAAAATTAAAAATAAAATTTATTTTGTTTTTAAAACAGAACACGCATTTAAAACAAAATTTCAGCATTGAATATAGTGTTCATTTGTAAATAGTCTTCTAACGGCTATTTTTCTTTTCCCGTCTATGTTGCTCTTGAAGATGACCAGTTTATCGAACCGGTCGAAACAATTGACAATAATCTTATGCAACCGCATAGATTATGCAACATCAGTATATTGTCAATACATATAGTGTGATGGCTTGCCGTATTCTCGAAGGAAGCGGGCTAGGCTTTGCCTGGCATGTAGGACTGACATAGATTATGCAACATCAGTATATTGTCAATACATATAGTGTGATGGCTTGCCGTATTCTCAAAGGAAGCCGGCTAGGCTTTGCCTGGCATGTAGGACTGACATAGATTATGCAACATCAGTATATTGTCTATACATATTATCTTATTGTCTATACATATTCTCTAAGTGGTTATTTCCTATAGGTCTAACATGATCAAAGGGGAACCACTCTTGACTGATAAATTATTTATTTATTTTCCCATTAAACTGACCCTAAACCCTAACCCTAACCCTAACTTGTGACAGAGACACGAGGTGAGTGGTAGGTGTGATGGCTTGCCGTATTTTTGAAGGAAGCGGGCTAGGCTTTGCCTGGTGTGTAGGACTGACCTAGAATCGAACCCGCGTCCTTCAGAATGCGAAAGGGCGACACATTGGCGCGGGCACCTGAGTCGAGATACCACAGTCCGGTATGTGATTGCCAGATGCCCGGATGATAGCTGCGAGCATTCCAGCAGCTGGGATTGGGTTGACAGTCCCGTGTGTGGGGCACAGACGCCCGGATGATAGGGGGAAATGGCTACCCCAGCATAAGGCGTACATTGTACTTTGTCAGGCAGGTTGATAACCCTAAACCCTAACACTAACCCTAACCCTAACCCCATCTTTTTTCCTAGTAGATCAATAAATAAATAAATAATTTATCAGTCAAGAGTGGTTCCCCTTTGATCATGTTAGACTTATAGGAAATAACCCTCTAAACTTTGGTCAAGTCACTTAAAGTCTTGTATAGACTTTTTCTATTTCTTAGGCTGGTTCTAAGCTGTCTCTGCTATCTGAGTCTGGGTCTAGTGGTATTATTATTATTATTATTATTATTATTATTATTATTATGGAGTTTTTCACACCAGCATTAGCTGGTGGTATTTCACTGGAGTCTGAGTGACAACAAGTCTCCTCAGGTCTCCAGGACTCTTCTGAGTATTCTAGCCGATTGCAGCAGTGCAGTATTCTGGATGGTCTCAATTCTTTTCTGATTTCCAGTTCCTCCAATCTTTTTTCTAAGCTTTTTGGGACAGTTCCAAGTGCACAACTATAATTGGTATCATTTTCACCCTCATATTCCACAGCTTTTCTCAATTCTTTGGCAAGGTCCAGGTATTTGTCCATCTTTTCATTTTATTTCAACTTCACCCTGTGATCTGCTGGAACTGCAAAGTCTACCAGTTGACTAGTTCTCTTTCTTTTTTTTTTTTTGTTAATCAACATTAGGTCTGGTCTCCTGGCTGTGATAATGTGATCCATCTTTATCATGAAGTCCCAGAGAATTTTGTTTCATTCTCAAGAACAGGTTCTGGTTTATGCATATACCATTTTGTTGTATGGTCAAAATTTAGTTTTTTGCATAATTCCCAGTGGATTACCTTCCCAACCCAGTCATACCTAGCTTTGTATTCCCATTGTGCTAGTTTGCTACATTCACTTGATATATGTTTTTTATAGTTGTTGTTGTTGTTGTTGTTCTTCTTCTTCTTCTTCTTCTTCTATCATGATATGAATCTGCTGAATCTGTCATGTAATTCTGCATGGCTGTTATTCTGGGCTGGGCTGAGTAGCTGGTTTCTTCTCTCTTCTTCTCGATCTTCTTGTTGTCTTGGGATTTCTTGTCTTGTGCTATTGTCAATTTTTGATTAATGAACACAAAACAATGTTGTTTTTCTTTAGAGCTTTCTATTCTATTTTAAAACCTAAGTCAGACAAATATGCATTGAGAAATGGCCCTTTGGATGAAACACCATATTGTGTCTGTCTTGTCTTGTCACCCAGCCAAAACTGGCTTTCTAAACTAACTTTCATGCATTGGTTCTGTCCAATCAGAGCCAAGGTCAATTACAGGTTAAAATCTGTCAATCAAGTTACCTGTATTTTTCTATGAAACCATCATTTTAATTTTTAATACACTACAATACATTTTAGATATGAATACCAATACTAGAAGTGGGGCAACCACTAGTATTAATTGATACACATGAAGTTAATTAAAATTATTTCTACCAATCTATGAACTTAATAAAAATTATTTCTACTAATTTATTAATAAACTTGAAGTAAATAAATATTACTCCTATAAACAAATGATATATATAAAAAAAACATATTTAGCATTAAATAACCCACAATGGTTGATATGCCATTAAATCCCACAACCAACAATCTGTTATGGTACAGTGTTTTGTAACTTTATCTCACAAGCTGTGAATAATAGGTTTGATCTTTATTTGGCATATTCATAAAATATGGCCTCAGATAAGCGTAGTTCTCTTGGTGTATACAGTTTTGATCCTCTCTCACCTTCTGCAACTCTCTCTTTCTCTCACCCACTCTCACTCTCTTTGTCTTCCTTAGAGGGGAAATAATATCATAATGATATGACAAAGTATCTGAAATAGCCAGAATTTGAACAGACAAAGCAAAATGATTTCTTGCAATGAACTGTGCATCCGCACTAAACATGAAAAGCCAAACAAGAACAAAGCCAACATTTATTTCCGAGGATTTGTCGTAACAAATGCAGCATCAGACAAAATTGAAATCTTTGTCTGCATATGAAGGAGAGCATTAAGATGAAATATATATATATATTATATATATATATATATATATTATATATAATATATATAAATGATTTGAAGGCAATTACAATGCGTATAAAATTGATTATCGATTTCTTAAATTTTCATTCAATCCTCCTAATATATGATTAAAGATAATCTTTTATTTACTTATTTACTGGTCCATCTAATTAAATTAATACATTTTACTTTATTTTACTTTACAACTGAGAAATAAACATTTTAAAAATAAAAAAAATTAGAGAAAAAAAAATAAATAAAAGATAGAATAAAAGCTAAGTATATAAATTTTCTGTGACAGTTTTTATTTTGAATTCAACATGGCTACTTTATTGCAACATTTCACTGGAAGATAAACAGACAACATTGGATACATATACAAGAGTAGGGGTTCAAAATAAGAAATTACGGTTATTCGCTCATTTCATTCATAATAAGAAAAAAAAGAAAGGAGAAAGAAAAAAAAGAAGAAAAAAAAAAAAAAAATATAACCACACAAAAAAAGACTTAAGCACGTACATTTCTGATATTCATCTCTGAAGATAAAGTTTTGCTTTGAAATCAATAAGACAAAAATAACATCTTTTTGTTTCTATTTTTTATACGCATTGTAATTACCTTCAAATAATTAATATATTATAACATACTTAACAATGCTTCAAGCAAATTACCAATTACTTTTATGTATATATATATAAATATGTGTTATGTTCTTGTGAACGTTTTGTTTAATCTTTTTAAAGCATTGGAAATAAGAACAAAAACACAAAAAACAGAATAAAAATCATATTTTTTATATATTCAACCATTGCTCTGTTTCTGGTTTAATCTATTCCGATATTTCGGGTGAATCTTCACCCTTTCTCGAGGTATGTCAGACATTCTGGAGAGAAAAAAATGCAATGTTGTATATGAGGGCAAAAAAATAATTAAATGAAGTGGACGGATTTGGCGTTTTTTTAGCCGTTAATTTTTATTTCAAATTGTGTGACGTAATTAATCCGAAATACGATCATGCTAATCGTTCGAAATGTTGCATGACTTTGATTGTGAAAGTCATGTGCAACTTAAAGAAAAGTAAAGAATAAAAAAATAAAAAAATAATAAATAAATAGATAAAATAATGACTCAAACAAGTCCAAGTAGGAGAGAAATATTTCGTCCTTCTGACGCAAAGAACATCGTCAGTCTGACTTTATTCAAAGCAAAATACATACATTTGAACCCCTTAATTCCACGACTAACTCGCTTTCTCTTCTATAAACACAAATGTACATATTTTGCTTTGAATAAAGTCAGACTGAGGATGTTATTCGCGTCAGAAGGACGAAATATTTTTCTCCTACTTGGATTTGTTTGAGTCATTATTTTTGTTCACTTTTCCTTTTACCTCACCCCATATATATATATATATTTTTTTTTTTTTTTGAGAATATGTGCTTAATTGGAGTCGTACCTAATTTTTGAAAATTAATTAATTGATAATTAATGAATTAGGCGGGCATACATATTCAAATGTAAGGCTAAACAAATCGAGAAAAATCAATCTCTGTGTACATTTCAGCCTATTAGACCTCATCAGCAGAGCTATAGACAGGAAGACTGCTTTGTGTGTGATTCGAAACCTGACTGTCAAGCTGACTGGTGGGGACTCTAACCATTACACCAGCTGGTTTTCCCAGATTTTTTGTTTGTTTTGAAGTAGGTTATATTCCACTTATGGTGACTTTATATATATATATATATATATATGTATATATAAATGCCTTCGGTGTCTGTCTGTAACCGAAACTACTGTTTACATCACAATACCCTCAGGAATTGCATAAGTTTATCAATGAGTATTCAAATTATTGTCAAAATCATTAATATAGAGATTAAATCTTATTAATAACACAGATACAGAAAAAAGTAAATCAAAATTCAAATAAAGTTCGATAGTGGTCTGTCATTCCATGCTATAAGGGAGGGTCGTCTCTTATTTTGACCATTGGTGGAGTCATGATTCTTTTAAAAGAAGATAGATAGGTAGATAGATAGATAGATAGATATTGTACAATGTACATGAATGCAAAAAGGAAATAATAGCATTTATTTACAAAATAATCAAATGTTTCCTTACAAATCTGAGTGGGCTTGACAAGCTTCCTTCTGAAAGTGAAATAAATGTTTATTGTAAGAATAGCAGTGCTGGTCCCTTTTTTTCATTCTATTCTCCATTGAACGTTTTGTCTGTATTTGAAGATGATGCTTATGGGTCCAATTATGGGAAATTGAAGATGATGATTCAACCAGGAAAAAAAAAGAAAAGAAAAAAAAGAGAAAAAGGAAAAGATACAGAAAAGAAATCATTGAAAAAAAAAGACAAAAAAAAAACGAAACAAACAAATAAACAAAAAAAGTTAATGACTGGACTATAAAAATGCAAGAAAATGTGGTGGGGTTGGTAAATAAATAAATATATATATATATATATATATATATATATGCAAGAAAGCTGTTTCTGAATATGAAAATGACAAAGAGATCCTCAGAAACAAATTATTGATGGAGAAGGAAGAATAAAAAAATATATATATATCGATATAGACATATCGAAATAAATTAAATACTGGTTGCCATATTGTGAATCTTTGATGAGAAGATGGAGGAAAAATTATTGGATCCTTTCCGTCCATCTGCGCAAGTGACTCAGCAGGCGAATTCTTGAGTGACAGTCTTTGGTGCACTGAATGCATACAAACTGTGATGCTTTCTGGGGCTGCTAGCTTTTCTCTCTCTTTCTCGCTCTCTTTTCTGTCGATGCTACTCTCCTCTCTGCCTCACCCCTCTCCATGCTTTGCTTAACGTTGAAGCGCCAGGCCGCTCTATTTTTTGCATCTACCTCCCACATGTTTGTCAATATGGCATATACTCATAGCTCTCCTACAGACATCTTTAAATCGTAGGCATGGTCTACCAACTGAGCCTTTTACCAATTCGCCGTACAAAAGATCTTTTGGGATGCGTCCATTTTCCATTCTCCTGACATGTCCAAACCAACGAAGGCGCCTCTCACAGAGAATGGAGAACATGCTGTTTATGTTGGCGCAATCCAGCACGGCTGTGTTGGGCACTTTATCCTGCCAACTTCTTCAGGTATTTATCGGACTCGGGAACCATCTCAGACTCAGAAACCTTCTCTTCAAATTCAGAAACCTTCTTGTCGTAATCAGGAGCCATTACGGAACTTTGAACCTAACCCTTTATTCAGTCCACGCAGGTATCCTGTTCTCATTCTGGTAACCATAGCCAGGGTAGAGGTGTTAAGTTGTGTTAATTATTATTCTATGTTACTGCTGCCCTGGATCAGGATTGAACCTGCAATCTACAGATAACTGTCTCTTAGAACTGTCTTAACTTAACTCCTTTATCCTCTAGGCCATGTGTCCAATTGGATAATACTAATCATCAAACCTCATCTCAAACATTCAGAAAAAAATATATATATATCGAATATAGACATATCGAAATAAATGAAATAGTGGTTGCCATATTATGAATCTTTGATGACAGGATGGAAGAAAAATTAATTTGATAAATAAGGATGTTGACTCTCTTAATGAAATTGCAAAATAAGGGTTGAGCTACAAAAATGAGGAAAGATGCTAATTAGATAAAATCTTAAGGAAGATTGAAGATAATTGGACAAGGAAAAATATATGAAAGAATCTGATTGGACAAAATAAAAATTTTAATTTTCATATGGAAAATGTACAAGATAGATTAAATTAATTAAACTGCTGATTTTTGTATTGAAATAGAAGAAAGCTAATTGGAAGAAGAAAAGAAATTTTGTTTTGATAAAATGAAATGCTGATTAATTTGATAAGAATGACACTTCCTGATTGTGAAATAATTTTGAATTTATTTCACATTCTCCTTGTATGATATCAAAGATGGAGTTGTTATTTCTGTATGGTTGTTTATTTTGTATGTACAGATTATGACTTCAGGTTTTAGTTAATGTTAATTTGTAGACTTTTAATTGCCCTTATATATATATATATATATATATCTTTCTCTCTCTTTCTTTCTCACCCCTCTCTCTCTATATATATATATTTATTTTATACCAGATAATTGAGTTGTATGATATCAAAGATTGGAGTTGTTATTTCTGTATGGTTGTTTATTTTGTCTGTTATATATATATATACAGATTATGACTCCAGGTTTTAGTTAATGTTAATTTGTAGACTTTTAATTGCCCTATATATATATATATATATATATATATATATATATATATATATATATATCTTCTCTCTTTCTCTCTTCTCTCTTTCTCCACCCTCTCTCTCTCTATATATATATATATATATGGTGGACTCTCCTATCGTGAATGATAGATGAGGGTCAGCAGTGAGTGATTTGTTTCCTCCCATGTTGTGCATGCTATCAAGAAGACATTTTGTGTTTCCTCGAGTGTGATAGCAGCCCAGCCTTGCTGTGAGCTATGAAGCCACACTGACAAATGAAATGTTCTAAGCGGGAGTCAGATGCTATATATATATATATATATATATATATATTACCACAGTGTATGGTTAACACTATTGCTTGATGAGACTTTGGTTTGCTTTGCTTTGCTTTGTCTCTCTATCTCCTCTCTCTCTCTCTCTCTCTCTCTCTATATATATATATATATATATATATATATTACCACAGTTTATGGTTAACACTATTTTGGTTGATGAGACTTTGGTTTGGTTTGGTTTGTTTTGTTTTACGGCATATGGGTCATTCTTAATGGATACTCAATTTTTTTTATAAACACATATATATATGCAAGTAAAATGAGGAAATTAATCTGACAGTATGTGGGGAAATGTAGACAAAAACTGGATGTTACACTGGATAGATCAATGATAAACTAACATCCAATGTAACATCCCGTGTTTGTCTATATTTCGCTCTCTCTCTCTCTCTCTCTCTCTCTCTCTCTCTCTCTATCTATATATATATATATATATATATATATATATATATATTAATGGGTGACGATGGTCAAGCGGTTAAGCTGTCTGACTGATGCTGAATCGATCGGAGTTCTATCCCGGCTGTAGGTAACTAACAGAATGTCTAGCCACACTGAAGAGACTTGATAAGTCGAAACATGTCTGTGGATGACTGACACCATGTTTCGACTTATCAAGTCTATATATATATATATATATATATATATATATATATATATATGTATATCATGTTGCACTAGTAGCACAAATATCCATGACAATTTCTCAACAACCATCCTTATCATTCATTGAGGAAGTCCTCTGAGCAACATCCAGTATCTGCATAGAGCTGGTCCATGTAAGTCTGTACTGGAGGGGCAACACTGGCATGTCAATGTGCTGGTTTCCACTGGAGGCCATTGCTATGACATCGTGCTTGCATCTTCAGCAATGTCCAGCGTGTCTTGATCATCTTACTCAAATGGTTGTGTGATAGGGAGTAAGTGGCCATACAGCCGTTTCCTTGTGGGGTGTTAAAAAATAAACAAATAGATATGAAGAAAATAATAGTAATAATAATAATAATAATAATAATAATAATAACTGGAAAAAGATGGACAAATACATGGACCAAAGATTGACAAATACTTAGACCTTGCCTGAGAACTGAAAAACTGTGGAACATAAGTGTGAAGGTTATACCAATTGTAGTTGGTGCCTTTGGAATGGTACCCAAGAGTTTGGAAAAAGTCTGGAGGAATTCCATTCTTATAAGTGGCTTTGGCATTAAATAACACACAATTGTTGATATGCCATTAAACAAAGAAACCATACCATACCATACCAAACCAACACACACACACACACACACACGCACACACACACGCATGCACACACACATATATATATTATATTTACATGTTGCTGCAAATCAAAAGCAGCTGCATTACTATTACTCCCAGTCCACTCTGACCTGTAGTGGTAGTACCTGTTAGGGTCCCATCTATGGGTCAAATGTATCTGTTTGAAAATTGGTATTAGATAGGAATACTTAATACCATATAACTGTGTACAAAAAATATCATTATCATTAAATAGAAATAGTTACTTAAAACTATATAATTGAAAGGGGGGGGAGAGTTAGTGGCTAATACGCTGGACTGTGACCGTGGTAAAATGTATATTATTATTATTATTATTATTATTATTAATGAGGTGCAACAATTTTTCAATCCCCCACCCCTCTTGGATATAAATTATTGAACTTTGGTTTTTGCTGTTCTCCATCAATTTTCCTTTATATAAGTACTAGAAGTGGTTACCTAGCGTCACCTGGGTAGAGGAGGGATTTTTAAAAAGTTAATCTCACAGATCCATTATTACTTATCACAAGTTAGATCCTCACTGGATACCTCATAAAATCCCCATGTAAATATATAACAATATAGTAAGACATTTTAATTCAATAATTTACAATTAAAAAAAAATAACAATATAAATGAGGCGATTAATTCAATCAATCAACATCATATTTCAATTACCTTCTGTTACTATATAAATTTTGATTTTTAAATATCTTCCCAAATATAAATAAAATCTTTGTTATTTTTCCTCAAAAACCAAGTGCTGGTGATAGTGAATGTATATATATATTTACTTTGTCGTTAATTGTTTTATTTTCAAAGTTTCCTCCGGACATACACATATATACAACTGCCCTTTATTGTACAATCAAACATCCAGACATCCAGACAGACATCTTTCTTTTATATATATAGATTCTTCTAAAAGTTTGCTGTTCCAGTTCCAACCATTCTTTGAAGTCTGCTGCCTACTCCAAGACTTACTAAGTAAGTAACACAAAGAACTATTCGAATTGTCTGCATCCAATAATACCCATACTTCTGTATTTGCTTTGCCATCAATGTCAAAATGGAGGTGCAGCCAAGGAAGGAATAATGAATGCATTAAATGGCTAAATTTATAGTGTTCATAAAGAGCATCACATATGTATGAATAATCATAAGGTCAGGAGAAATTATGTATCTACCCAACCCTTCCATCTTATTTACTAGTCATGTCAAGCTGTAGCACCTATATGATTGCCCCAACCCTATTGTCTTTACGGCAACCCACCAACCCTTTTTATCATATGTGCTAGAAAGCGGAGGCTGAGGGTTTTAGTGTCCTAGGTTAAACTGCCTCTAGTGGTGAGATTCCAATTCTAGAACTCTGGGGAATGTGGAGTACCCCTTTATTGCCATTACTCCCAGGTTCACTCTGACCCGGAGTGGTAGTACCTGTTAGGGTCCCATCTGTTTAAAAAAATTAGTTTGAAAAAAATTGAATACTCAACAAGAATGAATGAAACAAAATGTCTTCAGCATAAAATAGTCCAACAAGGGTTGACATGCCATAAAATCCAACCAATCAGAAAATTCCATCTATGTCTAAATACTCTGAATGAATAAAACAAAATGTCTACGGTATAAAATAACTGAACAAGTGTTGACATGCCATAAATCCAACCAACCAATCAACCAACCAGAAAATTCCATCTATGTCTAAATACTCTGAATGAATAAAACAAAATGTCTACGGTATAAAATAACTGAACAAGTGTTGACATGCCATAAATCCAACCAACCAATCAAAACCAGAAAATTCCATCTATGTCTAAATACTCTGAATGAATAAAATAAAATGTCTTTGGCATAAAATAGCCCAACAAGGGTTGACATGCCATGAAATCCAACCAACACAAGACCATTTTTTTTAATCAGTGTACAATTTGTTGATAACTTTTATTCTCAAAATGGTAGAATATTCTTTTACTGATTCATTACTACTGAATAGCGAGTTCAATCCTCATACTTGCAACCTTGTGTCACATCCTATCCCTGGAAAAGCAGTTGGTAAAATACCTACTTATTTACTGATTTTTTTCTTTCAAATTGTTTGCATATTTGACTTATATATATCGAGTGGCAAGAGGTTTAATATTTTAGGTTTAAAATTGTTACTTGTGAATTTTTTAAATTTTTTCCTCACAGCATTATTCCCAAATGCAGGATTTATATTCCCGAGAGTTTCAGTTCCATTCTGACAAAGGTTGAACTCATACAAGTGCAAAACTGCAAAACTCATTACTACTTCTAGCAAAATAAAAAAACACCCTCCGGGCGATGTAAAACTAAATTTTTGAAAGATATTGCTTGAGGAGGTGGAAGTTAAAAATCAAATGTCGGAGAGTTTGAACCATAAATCATGAAATCATCAAATTTATTAAAGGAGTAAAAAAAAAAAACAACAATTTGAAATCAAAACTAAGTTCTATTAACTTTGAATATCTATTAAAATAAAACAAACTATATATAAATATATGATACTGGGGATGTATCTATTAAAACTTGTTTTAAAAAACAATGAGGACTGTCTAATGTTACATGCTCAAATTTTGAGTGTATTTATTCTATGTTATGATGATTTCGGGTATGGTGACGTAAGCAGTGACATAGTTTTTGTTACAGACAAAAAACGGAAGCCATTATTAATAGATTTACATGAAAATATATAAAATTATTCATATTCAATAGGATGTGTGCAAAAAATAACCCTTAAGAAACAACGGAGCAAAAATATGTAAATATGAATGTGATTCCCTAACCTCTGGCCATAAAATATCCATAGTTGGGGGAGTAGAAAAGAAATGGATTCATACATTTCCGAAAATGCAGTGAAAAGGAAACAGCCTTGTCCAGGATTTGAACTTAGTTTGCTGATTCCATTTCCTTTGACGATAATTGTTGCGCTAAGATTCGCCGGACCATATTACCTTTAGGCACCCCTTTTTGATCTCGATTAAGAAAGGACATGTTTTCCATTTACACCGTCAATATCCGGTTGTTTGTTGTTAGGGTTAGGGTTAGGGTTAGTTATTTTATAATTTAGTTTGAAACAACCGGATATTGACAGTGTAAATGAAAAACATGTCCTTTCTTAATCGAGATCAAAAAGGGGTGCCTAAAGGTCATATGGTCCAGATCACCTCCTTCAAATAAGAAAATGAGAAGTTGTGATGTATATTCAATAACTTTTTAAAGTGATGTCAAGTGAGTTCCATGCTTGCAATTATCTATATATTACTACTCGTGTTCCTTAATTCTATGACCGTTATGATCTTGCAACACCCTCTTTTTTTTTTTTAAATGAGACCGTCCAAATCGTTCAAGATAAAATGCAATAATGTAAATCCTGATTTCCTGGTGTTGCTTATAAGCCGAATTCTTATTTCTTATGAGTGTCGTCAACTCAGCTAAATGATGGACCATTCCTTTTTTTATAACGAAAGAATGTTATGTTATTAATGAAGTGAATATGTAACTGAGTAAATTGAATTTTTAATGAATATTTTAAAAATATTATTTTAAATAAAAAATTATTTTTTAAGTATTTTATCTTTTTAAAAATTAACAAAACTGTAAAGCTTAAAACAAAATTTGTAGTTAATCAATTCTATGGTTATTCTTGATGCATGTTCTTAGAGTTTGATTTTTACCCCCTCTTATTTGGTGGTCATGCTGAAAAGGAAAAAATTCAAGGAAAGAAAAAGGAAGAGACAAAGACAAAAGGTGGCCTTATGATTTAGGGTTTATTCACGGGTCATAGCCACCATGTGGCAAGGAAATATCTCCCTGGCCAGTAGTAGTGTCTAGACACAGTTAAGGCCTAAGTTGAAATTACCGTGAGCATATCTTGGGGGACGGAAGTAGGTCTTTTTCTGCACATACACGGAGGGTTCTTCCAGTGAAGGCTCATAGGAGTTTGTTATTTTTTAATTTTTTTTTTAATTTTATTTTAATCCCCAACTATAAAAGATAAAAATGGAAATAAATCCAATTGAATGCAAATATAAAATATGAAACAACAAAATGTCAAGAGGATGGATGCCTATCTTTGAATATTTATTTGTTTGTTTTTCCTATTTTATCTTTTCACTATAAGTAAGAAAAGTTGTTAGGGCGGCCTAATGTCGGTATCAGCCAGACAGCAAGGGAATCTATCCCCTTTTCACCTATGCTAGACCAAGGAGATTATTTTAGCATCTGAGGTGGAGCGCCACACCTACCTTCAGCTCCTCACTTTACCGCACAGATCCCTGTGCTACTCATACAGTGAGTTGGTGAGGGCCAATATCGAACCAGAAACCTTGTGATTCCTAGCCAAACGCTCTACCGACTGAGCTAAACCACAAAAATCAGTTGAATTTCGATCGCAGCTTGAAGCAGCCTGCAAAGTCTAGCCTCACAGAAGTGCTGTGATATGGCGAAACAGTACTGTATGTGGATGACTATATGTTTCAGATGTAGTAGTGGTTTAATTTTGTTTTTCTTCAGAATTTCCAGTATCCTGGGTATGATGTTAAACTGCATCCAATGGTTAAGTTCTAATTTGGAGCCCTGGGGAGTGTGGAGTATCCCTTCATTACCATTACTCCCAGGTCCACTCTGACCTGGAATGGTAGTAGTTGTTATGGGTTAAATTTTTTTTAAATACTTGGACATTTTTTTGTTTTTGTTTTGAGCGCCCCATACTTCTTGCCTTGTGCCACTATGCTTAGTGAATTACTATACCAGTAATGTGGTGTAATGGTTAGCAGGCTGTATTAGCAGACCAATATTAGAGAGTTCGATTCTCATTGGGCACTCCATACTTCTTGCCTCGTGCCACATCTAAGTTAAGCTTTGTGAATTACTATACCAGCAGTTTGGTGTAATGGTTAGCAAGCTAGATTAGCAAACCATTGTTAGTAAGTTTGATTTTCATTGAGTTCCCCATACTTCTGGCCTTGTGCCACATCTAAGCTAAGCTTAGTAAATAACTAAATGTTTTGTTGTTTTTTTTAAAAAACATTATTTAAAGATGTTTTGAAGATTGCATTATTTTATCTGTTCTTTTTCTTTTCCTTCTTTTTCTCAATGTGATTGGGTCACTATTTTTCCGAGCTGAGTCACCAGAATACATTGATCGATTATAAACATAGAGAATTACACCAATCCTTCAAAAATCAATGATAAAAATGCCCAGCCTGTTTGCAATGAAATAAAAGTAAAACAGGAGAAGTGTTTGCACTTTTATGAATGAGAAGAAAAAAAAAGTTAGACTGATTTTTTTCTGTTGATTCTATTGCAATTTAAGGATTAGATTGTACCTTTCTTTCTCTCTTTGGTATTTGATTATCATTATTATTATTATTATTATTATTATTATTATTATTGAGTTTTTCACACCTGCTATAGCCGGTGGTTCACTGAAGGCTGAGTACCAGCAAGTCTCCTCAGGTCTCCAGGACTCTTCTGAGTATTCTAGCCAATCCCAACAGTGCTGTAATTTGGATAGTCTCAATTCTTACTCTGATTTCCAATTCACCCTAATTCTTTTCCAGAGCTTTGGGGACCATTCCAAGGGCACCAATTACAATTGGTACAAGATTATTATTATTATTATTATTATTATTATTATTATTATTATTTCACTCCTTGCAAACCTTTCACTGGAGTCTAAGTGACAGGTCTCCAGGACTCTTCTGAGAATTTTAGCCAATCTCAACAGTGCTATAGTTTGAATGGTCTTGATTCTTCTGATTTCCAGTTCACCCAAATTATTTTCCAGACATTTGGGGACTGTTCCAAGAACACTAATTACAATTGGTACATCTTCACCTTCATGTTCCACAGTCTCATACTTACACTAACACAAAAAATAGAACCAAAACTCCAACTCTTGACATTCTACACTCACACTCACACTTATGCAAAAAATAGAACCAAGACTCCAACACATGATATTCTGCACCACACTCACACTAACACAAAAAAAATAGAAGCAAAACTCCAACTCTTGATATTCTACACTCACACTCACACTAACACAAAAAAAAGAACCAAAACTCACACTCACACTCACACTCATACACAAAAAATGAGAGAGTATTTCTGCCAACAACTCTATGGCTGATAGCACTTAGAAAATTAACTCATGTGTGTAACCTGTTCAAAGAAATCTGCCACATCCCCTGCCCAAATCCCCCCCCCCCCCCCGGAGCAGAACGGAATGCAAAGCAAGAAGCTTTGAAGCATGATGTGGAAATGGCAAAAGTTGATAAGACGCCTTTGTGGATTAGGGGTGGGGGGTGGTTGTTGCTGTGCGGCAGGGGTGATCTAACATCATTACGTCCGCCTTTCTTCCTGTGATATGCAAAGCAGAAGCTATAAAGGGATATGCAGGGATCGTCTCTGGTTGCCTTGGCAACGGCGGTTTCAGTCCCCTAGCTCCCTGATTAGGGTTGACTGTCAAAGGAGCTTTTTGTGGAAGGGTGTTCCAAACATTTATGACTGCATCGTAATGTTTTGGGTATCATTAATTGTTGGTTTGAATATCTCCTGGCGGGTGGGGACACACGAGATATTCAGAAATGCTTAATGTCAGCCATTTTGAATATCTTAAAAACTGCTTGTGCAGTCTTGATGCAATTTGGTTGGTTGGTTGTTTCCATGTGCATGTGCAGTAAGGTCCTCTTTGATTGGCTGCTAAGTTATATCAAGGCTGTGCAACCAGTTCTGATGATATTCAAAATGACTGAATATGTTCATGCATGAATATGTTCAGTAAGGTCCCCTCGAATTGGTTGCTAAGTTACACCAAGGTTGTACAAGCAATTTTCAGTATGTTCAAAATGACTGGATATATTCATGCATGTGCAGTAAGGTCCCCTCTGATTGGTTGCTAAGTTACACCAAGGTTGTACAAGCAATTTTCAGTATGTTCAAAATGACTGGATATATTCATGCATGTGCAGTAAGGTCCCCTCTGATTGGTTGCTAAGTTACACCAAGGTTGTACAAGCAATTTTCAGTATGTTCAAAATGACTGGATATATTCATGCATGTGCAGTAAGGTCCCCTCTGATTGGTTGCTAAGTTACACCAAGGTTGTACAAGCAATTTTCAGTATGTTCAAAATGACTGGATATATTCATGCATGTGCAGTAAGGTCCCCTCTGATTGGTTGCTAAGTTACACCAAGGTTGTACAAGCAGTTTTCAGTATGTTCAAAATGACTGGATATATTCATGCATGTGCAGTAAGGTCCCCTCTGATTGGTTGCTAAGTTACACCAAGGTTGTACAAGCAATTTTCAGTATGTTCAAAATGACTGGATATATTCATGCATGTGCAGTAAGGTCCCCTCTGATTGGTTGCTAAGTTACACCAAGGTTGTACAAGCAGTTTTCAGTATGTTCAAAATGACTGGATATATTCATGCATGTGCAGTAAGGTCCCCTCGAATTGGTTGCTAAGTTACACCAAGGTTGTACAAGCAGTTTTCAGTATGTTCAAAATGACTGGATATATTCATGCATGTGCAGTAAGGTCCCCTCTGATTGGTTGCTAAGTTACACCAAGGTTGTACAAGCAGTTTTCAGTATGTTCAAAATGACTGGATATATTCATGCATGTGCAGTAAGGTCCCCTCTGATTGGTTGCTAAGTTACATCAAGGCTGTACAAGGAGTTTTGAGGATGTTCAAAATGACTGGATATATTCATGCATATGCTGTAAGGTCCTCTCTGTTTGATTGCCAAGTTATATAACGGCTGTGCCATCAGTTCTTGTGATATTCAAAATGACTGAATATGTTCATGCATGTGCAGTAAGGTCCCCTCTCTATCAAAAAATAGGGGAGAGAGCACCCGGGGCGTAGTGGCTAACGTACTAGACTGCATCATCATCGTAAACATTCTGTAAGTATTTCAAATGTCAGCAATTCAACTCGAGAGAGGTTTATCGTGCAAAATACAAAGCTGTTATAAAACGTTCAAGTTGAATGGAAGTCGGCGTCTTTAAGTGTTGTTTTTCTTAGATCATGCACAGTGATGCCACTTGTCAAGCCAGGCTCCTCTGTGTAATGAATGCAGGTTATGTATCGTCCGCATCTTCCTAGGCCTTTTTTTTTGTTTGTTTTTTATGTTTGTTTTGTTTGTTATTTTTAAAATTCTATATATATTCATTGGTCAATACAAAATTAATTATTTTATTTACCTGACGTTAGACGACTTACCAGATTGTGTATTGGGCATGCCCACATCACCCATTCTCACCTGTTACAAGGGGCGGATTCCCCAGTGTCATGATGCTTGTATGTAGTCGAGCATTGTTATGTAGAAGGAGGACATTGTCGATTTGGTAAGTTGAGTCTTACCTGTCAGATTCTTGCTTCGTTTGGGTCTCAATGATCTCAATTATTGTTGTACCGGCCGTTCCTACAGTGGAGAACATGCACCGGTTCTCACTATAAATAGTGAGACACCGAGTGTAAAGGGAGCACTGTTCCCGTTAACGACAAGCTAGTCGTACATGTACCATTGATTGTAAATACACTTGTCTTATTTTACCCTATCTCGACTTGACTTCTTTTTACTGTTGGGACTAACATCACAACAATTATAAAAAAAAAATTTCACATGAAATCAAGAAAATGGCATTACTTTTTGACTCACCCTCGTACTTGTCATTGATTGGTCAATACAAAATGAATTATTTTATTTACCTGACAGAAAAAAAAAAAAATCTTTATCTCTGCTTGCATCAATTGAAGTATCAAAAAGAGATACACTTAGATACATTAAAAGCTGAGAGACACAGAGAAGTAAACAGTGAAATCAATATTTCAGAGATAGAGACCCTGCTTTTAAAGAACCAAAATATAATTGAATTTGAATGAAAGCCAAACTAAAGATCTGTGTCGGCTGAGGGTCTGATCGTTTTATTACCTTATATACATCTTCCCAACCCCTCCGCACAAGCAGGATGTGACACAAAGTCAATTTCTAAAGCAGAGCTTAACAAGTTTGAATTCAGAGTTTTCCTTCTCCTAGACTGGTTACCTAGCCAAGGTTACCTAGCCAAGGTTAAAGAGACCAGTCTCTCTATAGCTGGAGGAAGAGTAAAAAGTAAAGTTGTCGGGGTGGCCTATAGTCAGTATCAACTAGACAGTGAGCGAGTCTATCCCCTTTTCACTAGCACTAGACCAAGGAGATTGTTTTCGTAGCATCTAAGGTGGAGCAACACACCTAGCATCAGCTCCTCACTTTACTGCACAGATCCCTGTGCTACTCATACGCTGAATTGGTGAGGGTTGGTATCGAACCAGGGACCTTGAGGTTCCCAGCCGGGCACTCTACCGAAATGAACTAAACCATACCCAACCCCACCGCACAAGCAGGATCCGACACAAGGTAAATTTCTAAAGCAAAATTTAACAAGTTTGAATTCAGAATTTTCCTTCTCCTAGACTGGTTACCTAGCCAAACTAAAGATCTGTGTCTGCTAAGGGTCTGATCGTTTTATTAACTTATATATATTTACCAACCCCTTCCGCACAAGCAGGATGTGACACAAAGACAATTTCTAAAGCAGAGTTTAACAAGTTTGAATTCAGACTTTTCCTTCTCCTAGACTGGTTAAAGAACCTAGTCTGCCCTACTATTTACCCATAGCTGGAGGGAGAGTAGCATACCTTTCCCAAGCGCTATGTGAAATGCAAACAGCCTAGTCCAGGATTTGAACTCGGGTCGACGAGTCAATTTCCTTTGACTTTAACCATTACACCACATGCCTGTTTTGTTACCTTATAGATTGAGTTAAAATTCAGGTAGATTTAAATAGTTATCAAAGTATTGCTTGATACATGGGTAATACCCTTGGGAAAGGTATGAATCCAATTCTCCCTCCAGCTATGGGTAAATAGCAGGGCAGACTGGACTCTTTAACCATGGCTAGGTAACCTAGGAGAAGGAAAACTCTGAATTCAAACCTGTTAAACTCCGCTTAAGAAATTGACCTTGTGTCGCATCCTACTTGTGTGGAGGGGTTGGTAAATATATATATGGGTAATTTTTTCTTTTACTACTGACCACCATATTTATTACTCACTAAAAAGATATATAAAACCAATGGACATAACCAAGTATTGACAACTATCAAGTTAGATAAATTAGACTTTAACAGGTAATCCCAAAAGTAAGGTCTCAAAAGAGTTGGGGATGCAGGGAAAGTGTTTGGTTTGGTTTAGTTTTGTTTGTTTTACGGCATATTTATTTAATAAATAATTTTTTTTAAATATATAAATAATGAAATTTATTGTGTACAGTGCTCAGGTGCACCACAACTCATCAAAGTCTCATGTCTAGTACACAGAATAATGTATTAGTGTCAGGAACATGAACATCATACAGTAATGATATACATGTATGTGTGTGTGTGTGCATGCATATGTGTGTGGAGAGAGGTATCATGTATAGTGTTGGCAGACTACAGGAAGCATGGAGGCTTTGAAAGATGCAGTGTTTCGGCAGCCTACAACAGACGCGGGCAGCTTATTCCATGCCTCGACAATATTGAGCGTGAAAAAATGTTTCCAAAAGTCATGTGAGCTATGCTGTTTTCTGACTTTGTAGGCATGCCAACATGTGTTAGAAACATGGAGATCAAAAAGGTGCTCAAGATTGCTGTTGTTAAGATGATTAATGACCTAAATGATGGACCTTAAATTTTACAAGAACACTAACTTATTGATTATAAAAAAAAACTATTACAGTCCCTGTATTTTCTGTGGTTATTAGTACATATAGATAGGAGGAGGGTCTCCTAGTAAGTCTATAACAAAGGGTGGTCCGAAAGTATTGTCATCCCATACATACTTTTTAGAGGTTAAATACTTACATAATGCAACTTGAAGTTCTAGAAAAAATGTAATTCTTAGATCATTACATAAATCATACGAGATTTGTCAGAAAAGTTCCAGGACTGTTTTACGGCATATCAACCCCAGTGGGTCATTTAATGCCAACTAAGTTTTGAAACTATTTCTCTGAATGTTTGAGATGAGGCTTGAAGATTAGTATTATCTGCGTTATTCGGACTATTGTCCCCATCTTCATTGTTATTTGTACAACGTTTCGGCTGATATGCCCTCCGGCCTTCTTCAGGTATTTCTTGTTGCCCACTGAAAGTAAGACTAGAAGAGCATCGTAAAGCAGTGGTCCAAGGAGAAATAGAAAAGTCGGGTATGGCTGACCATATATGGAATGAAAAGGGAAACCATCTGCCCTTATGGGATGAAGTTAGGATAATAGATAAGGAAGAACATTGGAGGAGAAGACGTCTCAAAGAATCAGTTCATATGATAGGCTGTACTGGGCTATTAAGTAGACCTAGCATAGAAATGAATACAATATGGGAACCCATAATTAAGAAGGCTAGATCAGATTGAGAGAAAAAAAAAGCACAATATGAGTCTAGGTAAAAAATCATACATAAGTAAATAGGTAGATATTCTAGCCAAATCAAGATATTAGGTTCCCAAAATTCACACTCAATTGTCCAATTGGACACATGGCCTAGTGGATAAGGTAGTTAGGTTAAGACAGTTCTAAGTGACAGTTATCTCTGGATACCGAGTTCAATCCTGAGTAGAGGCAGTTAGAAAAATAATTAACACAACTCCTACCCCAGCTAAGGTTAGCGGACTGAGAACAGGATACCCCTGTGGACTAAATAAAGAGTTAGGTTCAAAGTTCCGTGATAGCTCCTGATTACAACAAGGAAGTTCCCGAGTTCGAAAAGAAGGTTTCCGAGTTCGAGAAGGTTCCTGAGTCCAACAAGAAATACCTGAAGAAGGTTGGCGGGCGTATCGGCCGAAACGTTGTACAAATAACACTGAAGATGGGGATGTAACGTAGGTGCAAAGTTATTAGATACTTTGAATACACAAAACTCCGACGAAGGTTAACAGACAAAACATTTGATATAATACAGCACATGGATATCAGTAGATACAACGTACATAGTAAAAGAGTTACATATATAAAGATAAAGACACATTCATGAATGGTACATTATAACATATAAAAGTACAGACATGAGACTAGAGATAGTCCATGCTGTAAAGAACTTACAGTAATGTAAGGGGGCGGAGCCCCAACGAGAGGGGTTAGATAAAATCTACCCCATGTGGCTCGTAGTTACTGAAACAGGAAAAGAGGGCGAAAGGGTTTGAACCCGGCGCTTAAATACTATAGCACCCTAGCGGGCACCAGCAAACTAAATCGGGCAGGCAAATACAAAACCAACGCTACAGGGACAATAGTCCGAATAATGCAGATAATATTAAGTTTTGAAAAAAATTAATTCTTAATAGGTACTCAATTTTTTTTTTATAGATAAATTTTACTATTTACTATTTATTACTATGATGTTGCAGATCAGCATATTAGACATTAAACCATTGGAACCCCCCCCAAGTTGTAGTAGTAGAAGTAGTTTTCTTTTAAACTTTTAGATTAAGCAGTTATGCAGTAAATATATCTTGACTAAATCAAGTTTTGTTCATTTTATCTTTAAATCAAAGAGTTCTAAGATTATTATCCTTTCTCTTAGGTTTACCATTTTTTTTCAAAATTTGAATATTCCAAGAATCTTTTTCAAAATATGCAAATTTAGAACTCTTAATCTCACCTTGAATTTTTCTTGCTTCAATCTCTTTATAAGACGACAAATATTTCTTTTATTTTTTTTTTCTTGCATAATGATCATTCCCTCTTTTGTTGTATTTAACTTTAGATATTGAGAGTTCATCAAAACAATTGCCATTGACTTTCTTTTCTGGTTTTCCTAAAAAAAAGAAAAATAAGAAAAAAAAGAAAAAATAATAAAAGAAAAAAAGAAAAAAAAAGGCATTTGTTTTACACTTGAATGGCATCCACCCACGACTGCTGAATTTTCTGAAAAATCCACGTAACCTGAATTTGATTTAAAAAAGACGAAATTCAAATTCTAAACGTCCATTGTTTCAAGGAAAATCTAATTCTATTCCTGCTTATGTCTAATGAGTGTGGCCTATTTCTGTTGAATGATAGCACACTTATTTGACATGAGTAAAACATCATTTTATATAAATAGAAATTGGTCACATTCACTTTTTATAAGAAGAAATAGGTTACACTCATTGGATATGAGTAAAAATGGGTCACACTCATTTGATATATACTCAGTAATTTATCACATTCATTTGATATAAATACAAATTGGTTACATCTTTTTGGATATGAGTATAAATGGATCAAACTTATTTAATATTAATAAAAGTCGGTCACACTCATTTGATATAAGTAGAAATAAGTCACACTCATTTGATATAAGTAGAAATAAGTCACATTCATTTGATATAAGTAGAAATAAGTCACACTCATTTGATATAAGTAGAAATAAGTCACACTCCACACTCATTTGATATAAGTAGAAATAAGTCACACTCATTTGATATAAGTAGAAATAAGCCACACTCATTTGATATAAGTAGAAATAAGTCACACTCATTTGATATAAGTAGAAATAAGTCACACTCATTTGATATAAGTAGAAATAAGTCACATTCATTTGATATAAGTAGAAATAAGTCACACTCATTTGATATAAGTAGAAATAAGTCACACTCATTTGATATAAGTAGAAATAATCTTTGGTTTTGTTTTTGTTTTACAGCATATCAACCTCAGTGGGTCATTTAATGCCGATAAGGTTTTGAAATAAATCAATTCTTAATGGATAATACAATTTTTTTATAAATACATTTTTGTATTTAACCCATGAGAGGTAGAAATAAGTCACACTCATTTGATATAAGTAGAAATAAGTCACACTCATTTGATATAAGTAGAAATAAGTCACACTCATTTGATATAAGCAGAAATTTGTCACACTCGAGTTGAAATTGGTCACACTTATATGATATAGGTATTCTGAATTAGTCACTCTCATTTGATATAAGTAGAAATTAGTGACATTCATCTGATATATGCATAAATCAGTTTAACTTATTTGAGATGAGTAGAAATCAGTTATACTCATTTAATATATGCATGAATTAGTCATACTCATTTAATATAATAAGAAAAGTGTCACGCACATTTGACATAAGTAAAAATCGGTCACACTCATTTTCTGTAAGTAAAAATTAGTCACACTGATTTGATATAAGCAGAAATTAGTCATGCTCATTTAACATAAGTAGAAATTAGTCACACTAATTTAATATAGGCAGAAATCGGTCGCACTCATTTGATATCACAGAAATAGGCCACACACATTCTTTATGAGTAAAAATAGGCCACACTAATTTCTAGAGGTTCAGAAAATGAGAATATCTTCCTAAAAATAGCAGTAAGATTATATGAATTCCATGTTACATAATAAGTTTTATATTATGTTACCTTAAGAAGAAAAAAAAAACAGCACCAGAAATGAAATCTGCCTTTTCCTATTGTAATAAATGAGATTTCATTTCCCCTTCATCTCAAGTGTTTTTCAAATAATTATTAGATTTCATGATAATGAGAAACCATATCATGTTTATACCTGATTGTTCCGCTTTTTATTGGAAAGTGAGCGTCATACATAAATTAAATTTTTATAATTGCTGTCATTTCATGACAATAGGAGTACTTGATTAACTGTGTGCAAAAAGACTCTTTTTTTAAATTCATAGATCACTAATTAGGACTGAGCTTATTCTAGTAGTGATCACCCCAAGCAGACAATTTTATTTTGTCGACCATAAACCCCATATGAAGCACTTAAAATAAAGTTATGGGGTGCATAATAAGAATTGAACTCACTAACCAATAGTAACTGGGCTGCAAGAGTAAATTGTAAAACCTGACAACATGATGAGGTACTCCCCCACAGAAACAAAGACAACTAAGTGTATCTTAAATTAGTGAATTAGTGAGAACAGGTCCGGGTTAGCTCAGTCGGTAGAGCGTTCAGCTAGAAACCACAAGGTTCCTAGTTCAATACTGGTCCTTGCCAACTCAGCATATGAGTAGCACAGGGATCTGTGCGGTAGAGTAAGGAGCTGATGGTAGGTGTGGTGCTCCACCCCAGATACCAAAAACAATCTCCTTGGTCTAGCACTATTGAAAAGGGGATAGACTCTCTTGCTGACTGGCTGATACCGACTTTAAGCCGCCCTGACGACTTTACTTTACTTTACTATGAATGATTGTCTGCCCCTGCTGGGATGGACTTGAGTCTAAAAGGGCTATCTTCCCTTACCCCGAGGTTTCGCCAATAGGTGACACTACTGGCTGGGTATTTAAACAACTGCCCGGGAATTTCTCACTCTCTCTTTCTAGGTCTAGCATCCACAAAACATGAGCTAGACACGTGCTGTTTCTGTCCATTGAGTGGGGGGGGGGGCTTTGCCCCCCCAACTATCAGTAAGTAAACTCTGAATTCAAACCTGTTAGACTTTGCTTTTTTTCTTTGTCCTGGTTACCAAGCTAAGTTTTCTTTCAACTAAACTGGTCACTAAGCCAAGGTTAAAGAGCCCAGTCTTCCCTACTATTTACACATGGAGGGAGAGTAGTTGGATTAATACCTTTCCAAAGGGTATTAGTGCTATGTAAAATGTAAAAAGCCTTTTCCAGGATTTGAACTCAGGTCAACAAATCCATTTCCAATGGCTCTAACGATTATACCATGTGTTTAAACTATGTTGCAGTCCAGCATGTTAGCCATTACACCATGAGGATTCCTTCCGACTTCAAAAGTTGGAATAATCTTCAAGATTACAAAATCAAAAGAAAAAGGAAAAGCAATATTAAAAGCAAATCATTATAAAAATTCATCTAATTTAATCAGAACTTTTCTTGTCAGTAACATCAAATATCGATGCAATCAATATTCATTCTACACAATTCTCATAGAGAACACATCTGAGATATTCTGGTGACAACTGGTCTGCAATTCTTTGGTTCCAGATAAAATTACAAGAAAGCAATTTAGATTCCTGAAAAAAATGATACACTATTTAGATCAGAGGTCACCAAACTACAACCCCTGGACTAGTTGGCATTTTATCAGGCCTGTCAGCGGTACTTGAATTTGAAATCTTTTTTATGATGTTTTAAAAAATAAATACATTGATTAAATTTGTTTTTGTGCATCTTATGCCACTCATACATGAATATAACATGAAAAGATAAATTTTGTTTTACATCTTTTTTCTCAGAGCTTTCGTTCTGGCGAGCAAGTATTGAACACAATAATAATGTGGCCCGCGCTCATTTTTTTTTTTTTCAATTATCCGGCCCACCGTAAAAAAAGTTTGTTAATACCTGATTTAGATTGATGCAAAAATTCTAAGGAAAACTGTAAAATCTCTTTAGCTTAACTAATGTCTTTTAGGTGTGTTATTTACCTCAAGCTCCCACCAAGAAAGGATGTGACCCAAAGCCTTTTGAAGGTAGGGAGCCACGCACAAACTGAAGCTCATGCAATGGCAAAAAAATGCATGGATCCCCTCTGTATTCCCCTTTTAGAGGTGCCTCAAGCACCAGGTAAAAAACCCAGCCCAGCTCCTTTAAATCAAGGGAGCAGGTATTGCCTGTGGGAACGGCCCCCAGGGATCATGCAATTTATTTGCCTAGCAGCCATGGGCAGCTAGAAAAAAAGTAATATAATATCATCATCATCATCATCATCAGGTCACTCTGACAGCATGTATACCTATGACTCTCTTTAGTGGTCATTGCCCATGGCTGGTCCTCCACACAGCATCCAGAATCCATACAGAGCTGATCGATGTAGGTTTTTGCTGGTTGACCAACACTAGAGAGTCCATGTGTAGATGTCCAAAGCATAATGTCACTTATTAGTTAATCCTTACTTCTCCAGTGGTGCCCAGCATGTCTTGTTTGTCTTACACAGATGGTTTGTGTGATAGGAGACAAGTGGCTGTATATCTGATCTTTTGTGGACTGGTTAGGGAACAAATTTTTGATTGTTTTAGAAGCATGAAAAATCCCCATGTGACTCCCAGTGGTACAGACAAGAGAAGGAACAGTCAGTTTATCTTAAAGCTTTGTGAAAGAGGGATGAACCTCAAAATATTGGTAAATAAACATTATTGAGAACATAATATTCATCATTTTGATTTTGATCTACATTTTTTTCATGTGAGAAAAGCACCCGAGATTTTTACCTAATATATATATATATATATATATATATATATATACACTCAACAGATATATAGATATACCAACAAAGAAGCATAGATGGACCCCATAACAATCATATATATATATATATATATATATATATATATATATATATATGTGTGTGTGTGTGTGTGTGTGTGTGTAAGTTGAAAAATTGAAGAGAATCTGACAATTATGTTGAATGATTATTCAATAAATGGTAAAAGGTACACACACACACACACACACACACATATATATATATATATATATATATATATATATATATATTATATTATATATGTATATATATATATATATATATATATATATATAATATTAATTATATATGTATATTTATTTATATATGTATATATATATATATATATATATATATATATATATATATATATACATGTTGAAAGATAAAAGGAAAATAAAATGTTGTATGAATAAAAATTATTTATTGGAATGCCGACACATGTTTCAACCAAGAGTTTTTTCCTTGAAAACATTTTATTTTATTTTATTTTGTATTTAAAATGATAATAAATAAAATACAATGTATATAAGGACAAACTATTGGTTGAAACATGTGTCGGCATTACAATAAATAATTTTTATTCATACAACATTTTCTTTCCTTTTATCTTTCAACATGTATATATATATATATATATATATATATATATATATACATATACATATACATATATATATATATATATATATATATATATATATATATATGATAAATCATATAATCAATGTGATTAATCAATATCTTGATTAATTCAGTTGACTTGACCCTAAAGATCCTTATGGTGAAACTCGAGTAGGTTATTTCTGTATGCACAATAATAATAAATCTACTTATGTATTGAGCACTTTATATTTGTTATAACGCTGACTTATCCGAGTAACGCTTGTACTAACCAAATATTGAGACCAACCCAATATTTTTACTGGTAAGTCATTCCTTTTACACACACACATATATATATATATATACTTGTTTACAGAATGATACAGTCATAATCTAAAAGGATATTAGCACAGAATAGAGAAGAGATCAAAGGAACAATTGATTTAAATCAATAATTGTTAAACTTCAATTGTACTATCTACATTATTGATCAATAGATATGATAGGAATTAACAAAATGCCAAGTGAAATGGAAATGTTTTTTGTAGCATCAATACTAACATCTGTCTTACAAAACAATCATCACTTGCTTTTGTATTGGCAAATATACAGCAAACAAGATTGATCATTTGTCACCTCTTTGCAAGACCAAAAAGCCTTTTGCCAAAAAGATCTTGTCTTGTTCTCATCCCCAAGAGTCTTTTGTTAGAATGATGAATAATTAAATTTTTAATACTCCCCAGTTTCTGCGACCCACATTTAAAAATCCCCTGACACTTTATTATCACTAGAAAGATTAAAACATTTATTTTAAACAAATCTTTTTCTTTTTCAAAGTCTGTTAAATTTGTTATTCACTAAATTGTGTTGCGAATAAAGTTAGACTATGTAACATTTTTTGATTTTAGTTATTCACCAGCTAATTTACTAAGAGTTCAATCACATGCTTCTTCTGATCGACGATGATGACAGTGAGATGAAGATACAATTTTGATATTTTGAAATACCTCTATAGCAAACAAAAATGAGGGCATTCAGGAAAAAAACAACCTCATATTTGAAATCAGTATATCAAAAATATATAATAACAGTGATTGATATCAATACAACAAAAATTTTGTTGACCAGTGTTATATAATAATAAGAAGTAAAAGGTACATGATGATTATTTTATAAATGGTAAAATAAAAAAGGTAAAAAGGTACATAATGATTATTTAATAAAAGGTAAAAGGTACATAATGGGTACATGATGCTAAAATAAAAGGTACATAATGATTATTCAATAAAAGGTACATAAGTACATAATGATATTCAATAAAATGTAAAAGGTACTAAAGGTACATAATGATTATTCAATAAAAGGTAAAAGGTACATAATGATTATTTAATAAATAAAAGGTACATAATGATTATTCAATAAAAGGTAAAAGGTACATAATGATTATTCAATAAATGGTAAAAGGTACATAATGATTATTTAAATAAAATAAAAGGTACATAATGATTATTCAATAAATGGTAAAAGGTACATAATGATTATTTAATAAAAGATAAAAGGTACAGATAACCTGACCCTGATACAAAAAAAGGGATTCAGGGCAGATAACTCTGACCCCAACAATTACTACTATCCTTAAATTCCAGTTATCTATCAAATACTAACTACAGTGATAATAAACAATTGGATACATATATTTCCCAAGGGTATTAGTGCTATGTGAAATGCAGACAGGAATTGAACTCAGGTAGCTGAGTCCACTTCCTACAATGATAACCATTAGGTCACAACAGACTTGCCTTTCTGAGCACACCTTGTATATCACTTAAAGAGTCTCAATGGTTTTAATGAGTCCTAGCATTTCCTATGCCAGAAATTACAAATTATTGATTAATATATGTTATATAGGACATTAATACACTTCAGTGGGCCAGTGTCCAAAATTACACTCTGAACTTTATTCTATCAGTGATACAATATTCTTGCCTTTGCCAATTTTTACCCAAACACAAAACTTTTGAAGACTGTTATGAAAAGAATTCTTGTATTTAATGTATTTGTCTGTATATAACATCCACATTTATATACAAAAAAAAAGAAGAAAAATAAACAAACTATGCATCTATTACGTTGAGTTCAATGCACTGATATTATGACAGTACGAGCCTCAAATCCACTTGTATACAATATATTATAAAGCAAGCATGTAAATGTAAATCAGGAATTGTTAAGAAAACATGTGTATATATACATATATATATATATGTGCATATATATATATATATGTGTATATATATATATATATATTATATATATGTGGCAATCACTGTATATATATATATATATATATATATATATATATATATATATATGGTGATTGCCACTTCTTCACAGAAGAACGCCATTTCTACAATGTTTGGTTATATATATATATATATATATATATATATATATATATATATATATATATTAGTTATGGCAGATATAGTTGCAACTTGAAAGAACAATTTGCAGACAAAAAATGGCTGTGTTGTTCAACAAAATATGCCTTAAAGAAGAAATGCCGCCTAACTATACACACACACACACACACACACAACACACACATATATATATATATATATATTTAAGATAGAGTGGACATTGGTGTCTGGTTACTAACAGTTACTCGCCTATGTAATCTTCAGACCAATAAATGGTCTACCAATGATATTGAGCACTGTTTAATTATAAATAAGTAAAGTGGCCTAATGTCAGTATCAGCCAGACAGCGAGGGAGTCTATCCCCTTTTCACTAGCACTAGACCAAGGAGATTGTTTGGGCATCTGAGGTGGTGCGCCACCCCTACCATCAGCTCCTCAATTAACCGCACAGATCCCTGTGCTACTCATAGGCTGAGTTGGCGGGGGCCAGTATCGAACTAGGAACCTTGTGGTTTCTAGCCGAACGCTCTACCGACTGAGCTAACCTTTGGCATATTAATAATGGTGTGTTGAACTGCAATAATGTTTGCCTCAGACTATCATCTCTTCAGCCCGATGAAAGAGGGTTTGAGAGACAAACATTATTCCAGTGACAAAGAAGTGAAATCTGTAGTGAAAAAGTGGCTCAAAGAACTGTCAACAGAATTTAAGGGGCAGGGATACATGCTTCCATTCGAAGGTGGAACATTGCTATTGAGAGGAAATATGACTATGTGAAGAAGGAGAGATGTGATCCACAGAGGACCAGCTTCATTTTGATGTGTGATACATGTTTCTGTGTTGATAATTATACTTGTCCTAAATAAATGGCATTACTTTTTGACTCACCCTCTTATATATATATATATATATAATATTATATATATTTGTGATTTGTGAATAAAAAGGTCTTAAATACCATGGGTATCGTGGTTATGGACCATTTCCACTTGTGGGTTTCTAGGGCCCACGAGCTTCTTCAGACAACGTATATCTTTTGTTAATGATAATAATAATAATAAAAGATATATGTGGTCTGAAGAAGCTCGTGGGCCCTAGATACCCACGAGTAGAAATGGTCCATAACCATGATACCCATGGTATTTAAGGCCTTTTTATTCACAAATAACTTTGCTCTGTTTACAATAATTAAACATTGAGCTCTCATACGGAACCTGAACTCTACAACAAACTACCGGTAGAGAATAGGACCAGCCTAGAATCACCTTGTACCAAGAAACTTGGTACCACACCAAAGTATATATATATATATATATATTATATATATATATATTTTACAAGTTAATTTTTTCTAAACATCTTTGACTACTACAAAAAGTGTTAACCTTTATTAATTTTGACTTGTATTTTTCTTTCATCTTATTTTTAGACAGTTAGATTTCTCGCCGACAAAGACATGTGAGTTGACGTCTTGCCAGGAATTTTTTTTATTTTATTTCCCATCTGCACTGTTTACTGATAGTCTGAATAGTTGAGATGAAAAGCCACTCACTAAAATTAATTTGAAAAAAAAAATACTTGCAAAAAATGAATAATGGTTGACAATGCTTTATAGATTTTTTTAAAAAAGAAGGAAATTAATGTCTTTAATTGTCGGATATGAATAAAGTTTATCTCTTTTCATAAAATATTATCTCTAAATCATATACATACATACATGACTGATGAAGTTCTTCGCATAAAGAAGAACAAAATAATTATCTCCTACTTCTACTTGTTTGAGTCATTATTTTTTGTCCACTTTTCCTTTTACCTTACCTCATACTGTCGGATTTTACTCCAACCCTCCTATCTTCATATATACATATATACATACATAAATATATATTTGTATAAATGTAAAATAATCCAATTGACTGGTAAGTAAGGGATGATTCTATTTGGGATCATCAAAATCTCACTGTACGTCCATATTGTATGCCCATGTAGGTGCAAACTTATAGATTCGTACAAAGATTTTTATAAATCCCTAAGAGAGCTCAATCTATAATAACTAATAGATTAATTATATACAGAGCAATATTTAACTTTCAAAGAAAGATAAAGTTGAAAAAACGTCATTTGACTATGATGAATTTATTTCGACCCAAGACTCAATATGAGTCTAGTCACATCAAATAGTGTTTACAAAGGATATTGTTGAGTCTCTGGTCAAAATAAATTTATCATAGTCAAATGATGGTTTGTTAAGTTTTTCTTTCTTTGAAAGTTATATATATATATATTATATATATATATATATATATATATATATATATATGATTTTATATGAAACTGGTGACTTACCGATAAAATTGGTTCACTGTTGTTCATTGAAGTCCAGTAGCAGTTGGCTATACAACAGACATACAGTATTGCCTTTAACTCTTTGCTGACTTTAACCCACTCACAGCTGCTCTCTTACCACTGTAATCCTAAAGTAACCTGCACACAGCATCTCTCACATGTGTCCCTTGTTTACACTGAAGGACACAGATTACAATAATAATATGACTTTATTTGAATAGAATGAGTTCAGAGGTGAATAGATAGTGACAATCAGGAATTTTCTCTGTGTATTTTATACCATCGGTTGCGTTTCCATCCTGAATTTCTTCCAATTTTTAGATAATTCCTTCACCTGTCAACACTACTTCATCTAGCCTCTCTGGCTTGTTTTCTATGTCTGAGAAAGCAAAAGAAACCTGTGACTTACAGTAGGATTGCAGTGGTGGTGGAGCAGCTGTGAGCGGTCCAAAGTGGACAAACAGTTAAAGGCAATACTGTATACATTTTTTTTTTTAAGTACATCTTCTCTAGGAAGTTCTGACTTAATTGTAAAGAATTGGTAATTTCACTCCTATTTTTCTTTCATATCATCTTTAGACAATCAGGAATTTTCTCTGTGTATTTTATACCATCGGTCGTGTTTCCGTCCTGAATTTCTTCCAATTTTTAGATAATTCCTTCACCTGTCAACACTACTTCATCTAGCTTCTCTGGCTTGTTTCCTATGTCTGAACAAACAGAAAAATAAAATGATCGCCCCACCACCACAAAAAAAAAAAAAAAAAACAAACAAACAAAAAAATGGTAATTCTGAGAAGAGATAGCATAGCAAATTGACAGATCATGAAGAAACCAGAAGAAATTCTCTGAGAGTCTGTTTCACTTTGGAACCATAATGCTGTCAGGGAACTGGAACCAATGTGTCAAGCAGAAAACCGGTTTCTTTTTTTTTGTTTTTGTTTTTATTTTCGTTTTTATTGTACAGAGGAAACCTCAGTTCAACGATTCCTTTTTTCTTTCCATTTTTCGGTTCCAGCTCCTTTCACCTCTTTATATTGATCAGCCAATGTATCAATCAGCATTTGCACGCTCATCTTCCTGAAAAGGAAGAAAAAGAACTGGCGGTCGTGGTGGAGGTGGTGGTGGTGGTGATTGAGTGCATGAAGTTAGTGTTGGTAGAGGCGGGGGGGGTAGGGATTGACAGTTAGTGGAGACACTGAAAAATTGGTATTTTCTCATCGCTATTAACACAGAATAAAAAATTACCTCAATAACCTTCAGTCGTTATTAGCCAATCGTTTGAGAGGCAGAACATTCTCTTATAATTTGTTGCAAGGGATACATTTGTCATCTAAAGATACAAAGCATTATTGTGTCATATATATATATATATACCAACTCTTCCGCATGAGCAGGATGTGACACAAGGTCAATTTCTTAACAGGTTTGAATCCAGTGCTTTCCTTCTCCTAGACTGGTTACCTAGCTATGGTTAAAGAGCCCAATCCACCCTACCATTTGCCCATAGCTGGAGGGAGAGTAGTTGGATTCATACTTTTCCCAAGGGTATTAGCGCCATGTGAAATGCAAACAGCTTTGTCCAGGATTTGAACTTGGGTTGACAAGTCCATTTCTGCCAACTCTAACCATTGCACCACCCCTCCATTATTGTGCCATATAACAGAAGATATACAAGGGGTGATTTGTATTCATTTCCCTTCCCAAAAATGCCCTTAGGTAAGGCATAAATCCCTCTTCCCCTCCCCCCAAAAAACAAATTATATATATAGATATATGAGAGAATGGGAAATGAATCCGACAATATGAGGAAAAAATGAGTAAAGAAAAGAAATGTAGATGGATAAAAAATGAATTTTATCGATATTACTTTTAATCGATATCACTTACATATGTGTTTCAGTCTGTTTATCAAAATGTATACGGATTTACGTTATTATTATTATTAAAATAATCAGATGGAGTTGAAATGATGATGATAATAACAATAGGAAAAATGCATAAAATGTTCCGTATACATTTTGATAAACAGACCGAAACACATGTGTAAGTGATATTGAATAAAAGTAATATCGATAAAATTCATTTTTTATCCATCTACATTTCTTTTCTTTACTCATTTTTTCCTCATATAGATATATATACCAAACCCTCTGTCATGAGTAGGGTGCAAAATAAGGTCAGTTAATTTAGCAGAGTTTAAGTGGTTTGAATTCAGAGTTTTCCTACACCTAGACAAGTTGCCTAACCAAGGTTAAGAGCCCAGGCTGTCCCACTATATATATATATATATATATATATATATATATATATATATATATATAGTCAACATTGCTTGGTGACTGTCAGTTTCTCACATATGCAACCATTGGACCAAGACAATGTATAATGATTGGGGAATTATATACAGAACAATATATTTAATAAAGAAAAGGTTTGAAATAAATTTATAAGTGTTAATATGAATTAGTATATATATATATATATATATATATATATATAGAGAGAGAGAGAGAGAGAGAGAGAGAGAGAGAGAGAGGGAGAGAGAGAGAGTCAACAGTAATTGGTGACTGTCAATTTTTCACTTATATGATCATCGGACCAAGACAATGTATAATAATTGGGGAATTATATACAGAACAAAATATTTAATAGAGAAAAGGTTTGACATAAATTTATAACTGTTAATGTGACTTATATTCAAGCCTTTTTTTTATTAAGTATATATATATATATATATATATATATATATATATATATATATAAGCCTTTTTATCAAATATATATATTTATACACATATATATATATATACATATATATATATATATATATATATATATATATATTTTTTTATAACGGTCTCTGCATTCCAAAAAATGATTCAAAAATATTCTTTTCGAACATTTTTAAAAATTTGTTTTGTCTCCAAAGAATTTTCTCTACTCAAAAAATAAAAATTCACTCTGATGAAGGTCATAAAAAATCTTTCTGTGTACGGAATATTTTTACATTTTTCCTATTATTATTATTATCATTATTTCAATTTCATCGGATTACGCTATTATTATTATTAAAATAATAATAATAATAACATAATCCGTATACATTTTGATAAACTGACCGAAACACATGTGTAAGTGATATCGATTAAAGTGATATCGATTAAATTCATTTTTTATCCATCTACATTTCTTTTCTTTACTCATTTTTCCTCATATTGTCAGATTCAATTCCTATTCCTTTTTTACACACATATATATATATATTTGATAAAAAGGCTTATATATATACATATATATATATATATACATATATATACACACACACAATTTCTATATGTGTTTGTACACATATGTTTTAGGAAATGAGATTGTGTCTAATTATATACTACATTTTTATGAGACTTGTTTCACTAGTGTGAGAGCTTGTAGATCCACTTTAAAATGATAATTTCATTTAATTCCTTTTAAAAATATAAGCAGGGTAGGTGGTGCGGATTTTCTAATAAGGACTAAAGAATCTTTAGTGACGCTGGTAGTCGGTCCCTGACCTTGGGTAGATGTTTGGTTATGTTGGGGTGTCTTCTCTCTCTCTCTCTCTCTCTCTCTCTCTCTCTTCTCTCTCTCTCTCTCTCAGTCTCTCTCTGTCTGTCTGTCTGTCTGTCTGTCTGTCTGTCTCTCTCTCTCAACAAAGAAATCAATTCTCTTATTGAACATTTTTCATTACACAACAGGCCTGTGTTCAAAACCGAGTGAATATCTAGGACAATCCCGGGGAATAGAGATGTTTCGTCTCTTGATTTAAAAAAAGAACAAGAAAACAGGGAAGTCCTACTTCTTCTATTATGTAGAAGATCTTAACTCAATTCTTAGCCTTTCAGCTCCAATTACATTGTTCTAATTGTAATTATTAATTAAACCATGTTTAATTGTTTAAAATTGATTGAATTATAACTGATTATTGATGGCTGGTGGCTCAGAAAGCTTGTGAATAAGATCATCTTCATCATCATCATCATCATCATTATGATCATCATCATCATGTTGTACTGACAGTATCTATTTCCTTGACTCTCTCTCACCATCCATCCCTATTAGGTCCCCAAATTATGCCTTAAAAAGCACCTATTTTCATACAAGTTTTAGGTGTTGATTTTTGTGAATAATATCATCATCATCATCATCATTATGTTGTACTGACAGTATCTATTTCCTTGACTCTCTCTCACCATCCATCCCTATTAGGTCCCCAAATTATGCCTTAAAATGCACCTATTTTCATGCAAATTTTAGGTGTCGATTTTATTGGCTTTTCTGATAGATTTTGATGTACAGATTACAATGATACCAAAGAAAGTGCTCAATTCGAAGAATTAGTGGAGGTATCAACCCGTAAAACCCCCTTGACAGTGCCTTAAAATCACCTATTTTCATGCAAATTCATTATAATACGTATGTTATTCATTATGATACGTATGTAAAATATTGTTTTTATCACTTCTTAGCAATTTGGGATTATCTTTTTTGTGATTTATATTAGAAAGTCATAGAAAGTCATTGAAAATCTTTTATTATTATGAAAGAATTATGTGATACAATGCAAATGGTATTGAATTACTAATGAATATTCATGAAGTAAGTATTTTAGGCAATTATTCTGTGGCAATTATTCAGCAAGGTTAATTAATCAATTAATTCATTCTCTTTTATTCTAATTATCTATGAATATTCATGAATGTACTCATATCACACCCACAAGCAATATATATATATATATATATATATATATATATATACAAAAATGCAATTAGAAAAATCTGATTAATGGTGATTTTTATGCTTTATTTTGATTTTACAAATTGCTCTTTTCTTCTTCATTCCAAAATTTACTTATGTAATGTCCATGGTGGACTCTTCTATGATAAACAATAAATGAGGGTGAGCAGTGAGTGATTCGTTTCCCTCTACGTTGTGCATGTTATCAAGAAGACATTTTGTGTTTCCTTGAGTGTGATAGCAGCCCAGCCTTGGTGCAAACTATGAAGTGAGAGTCAGATGTTTTTGCATTAAAGTTTGATGGAACTGATCACAATTATTTCAATCTATTTTCTTCAAAGTTTTTTAATTTAGTGAAACATGTCTTTATGCTATTTTCTTCAAAGTTTTTTAATTTAGTGAAACATGTCTTTATGCTATTCTTTCTGATTTGATGCTAGATTTCCCCAGGTACTCAGGTCAATATTGATGTGTTTCAAATTGTCCTTCAATTTGTCTTTATAGTGTAAGAGTTGACGTTCAATAGAACGCTTAGCATATGTGTGTGTGTGTGTGTTTGTGGTGTGTGTGTGTGTGTAAGTATTTTCCTGACCTGCCACCAGGCTGGGTTGACACAAGGCCTTTTTTTTAACGTGGGGAGACACACATAAACCAAAGGTCCTGCAGTGGTCAGTGCAAAGAGTGCATGATCTCTTCAGTATTCCCCTTTTGGGCTGCCTCAGGCACTGGACAATAAACATATATATATATATATATATATATATATATATATATGTTTAAGGAATGACTTACTGGTAAAAATATTAGGTTTGGTCTCAATATTTGGTTGGTACAAATATTACTCAGATAAGTCAGCGTTATAGCAAATATAAAGTGCTCAATACATAAGTAGAGCAGATTTATTATTGTAGTGCATACAGAAATAACCTACTCGAATTTCACCATAAGGGTCTTCAGGATTAAATCTACTGAATTAATCAAGATTTTGATTAATCACAGCTAACTGCAGGAAATCATTTTGTAAATAAATATATATATTCATTTTCGTTTTTTTTAATATATATATATATATATATATATGTGTGTGTGTGTGTGTGTGTGTGTGTGTGTGTGTGTGTGTGTGTTTAATGTTACCAAGTGCCATTTAATTCATGCCTTCAGTACATTAACTTAGATATATATGCTCTACTAGTAATATTGAGCACTCTTTATTTATAAGTATAGCAAACTATATTATCAATATTATATATATATATATATATATATAGGAATACTTGATATATAACTGTGTGCAAAAAAAAAGATTTCTTAAGTAACAACTACACAAAAGATTTCAACATAAAATGAACGCAATACCCTAACCTCTAGGCATAAACTAATCCTAGACGAGTTGACATGCCATTAAAATCAATCAATCAATCTTAGAAAGTTGTCATTTAGTCAATTACTAAGCTTGGCTTAGGGGACAGAAAGGTGTCAGCAACAACAAAGTATGTATGTATGCGTGTGTTATTCTTTTGATATTTAGTTTTAATACCCAGGTTATTTTTTACTGTTCTGTGAAGATTACTGATTAAAGTGGCAAGATAAGTTACAGGTAATGTTTTATGTTACCTGTAAAACATTATCAAAGCAAGACGGCCACTTTAAACCAAACATTAATCAGTGATATCCTGACAGTACAATTTGTCTTGTGGCCACAGGTAAAATCTACCAATTGCATCAGGTGTTATACAATACAATAAACAAACTAATCAGTATGCCAATGGCATGTCTACTGCCAACCAATTCAACAAACCATAGATTCTTTGTATTGTCAGTAGACAATTTAGATTGTTTCTAGGAAGTATAAGCAAAACATAAATAGATTGTTTCTATAATATATCACAGCTCAGGTAGGATTTTAAAACTTTCATTCAATTTAATCATAGAGTATATATATATATATATATATATATATATATATATATATATATATATATACATATTTCATTTTCTTAATATATTACATATATGTATATATATGTATTTATGTATATATACATATATATATATGTATATGTATATATGTATATATATATATATGTATATGTATATGTATATGTATGTATGTACATGTATATGTGTGTGTATATATATATATATATATATATATATATATATATATAGACCAAGGAGATTGTTTTTGTGTTAGAGGTAGAGCACCACACCTACCATCAGCTACTCATACGCTGAGTTGGCAAGGGCCGGTATCGAACTAGGAACCTTGTAGTTCCTAGCTGAATGCTCTACCAACTGTGTTAACCTGGCCCCTTATGTATATATATATATATATATATATATATATATATATACACACACATGGGCTGGGTTATATACATATATATATATATATGCACCACATATATTGTAGTTCCTAGCTGAATGCTCTACCAACTGTGTTAACCTGGCCCCTTATGTAATATATATATATATATATATATATATATATATATATATATATATATATATATATATATATATATATATATATATATACTCCGTTATATATATATTATATATATATATATATATATACCGGAGTTCAAATCCTGGACAAGGCTGTTTGCATTTCACATAGCGCTAATACCTCTGGAAAGTTATGCATCCAGCTATCGGTAAATATTAGGGCAGACTGGTCTCTTTAATATTAGTTAGGCAACCAGTCTAGGAGAAGGATGTTGAGTAGGGGCCAGTCAGGTTGTAGTAGCAGTCATTAGTAGTAGTATCATTAGCTCAAAGGAACAACACACGAAAGTCGTATAGTCAAAAAGGGTTTGTTTATTTCTTTCTAGCCTCGTTGGTTCTTTTTCAGGGAGAAGGAGAGAGAGAGAGAGTAAGGTCAAGCTGTTCTATCTTAAATCATGTTCATGTGTGCTGTTTGTTGCTACCCTAGTTATGTCATGATGGAGCCCCAACAAAAATGTTCAATCCTTCTTGTGTCCAGCAGAAAAGAGGCTGAATTTTCTTTACTTACATTTATCATCCCCAGGGTGCGGGAAGGTCACATCCGCTTCTGCTCAAAACCCGCAACTTCTGTTTTTATTTTTAAATCTAGTTCTGGGGTCATTGGTCGGTCAGTGGCTGGCCCCTGTTGAGTGTTTACACTTCCAAATTTTAACCTTTGTTCTTATTTCTTTTTCTTCTATTTCTCCAGAAATCCAATTAGCGTTTTCTTTTCAATCCCCAAATTCCCCGTAGACCATAATAATTACGCTACAAGAAAAACTCTGAATTCAAACCTTTTAAACTCCACTTAAGAAATTGACTTTGTGTCACATCCTGCCCATGAGGAGGGGTTGGTAAATATATATATATCCAAGTTAAGAACCAACAATAATGCATGACAACTGCTGGAACGAGAGTACAATGTATGAGTGGACTATTCTGGATTTCCATAAGTACCAGTTGTCTTGATGCTGGTTCTGTTGTGCTTAGCTTGTTGCTCAAACCAACAGTACACTAACTCACTTCAACAGAGATCATCATTCAATGGCCTCACTTTTGATACAGAACAACTAAAATGCATGGAGGATATGTAGTTTTTTATGGGTAGTTCTCATATACTAGTGGAAGTATCAGTGATTTACTGTTTATATTAACCAGAACAGGAATGGATATAAATGCAAATATAACTTATAATGTGCTTCAGGAGATTCAGTGGTATATTGGTTCACCGTTCTTCTTATAATTAATTTTTTACTTACAAAAATTAATTATAAACAAATTTCAACAACCTAAAAAAAATAACCCTCAACCAATAATTTAAAAATCATAACTGTATTTTCAATCTTCTCTTTTTTTAATTTGCAAACTTTTATAAATAAAAAAAAAAAAAAAGTTTCTATAAATTTTTTGATTAAAATTTATTCTTATCATGCCAATCAGAATCTACAGACTAATTACCTTTTCAAAAGGAAAATTTTCAAAGAATTTCATATCTTCACTTTCATTTAATTCTCTCTGCTTTCCATTAAGATGATTGCTACCAACTTTCATGAGAATGATGATTAATTATGTCTTCAGAATATGGGCAATTCCGGTTAACCTTGCTAGAATGAATATAATCTTAGAATTACTTTGTGTCAGTCCCATGAAATGGAATTGACATATGATGCATGCATGTTGGAATTATTCCACATTGTTACTGTCAGTGTTTCTATTATATACAAAGTGATTGAACTCAAAGATTTTATCCATTTCTCTATAGAATGTTTGTAGATTAAAACAAAATTCAGGTAGAATTTCATGGGTGGGCGAATTTGAACAAGCACAATGATTGCTGTTTGATGTAATAAAAAAAAAGGTGTGGGAAATTAGTTTAAAAATGAATTGTACTGTTTCTTGTTTTAGATTAAGAAAATTACAGTTTATACTAAATTAGTATTTTTTATGTGTGTGTGTGTGTGTATGGGGGAGTGTATGTGTGTATGTTTATGTGTGTGTGTGTTTATGTGTGTATGTGTGTATGTGTGTGTGTGTGTGTATGTTGTGTATGTGTGCGCGTTTGTGTGGGTGTGTTTTGTGTATGTGTGTGTGTTTATGTGTGAGTGTGTGTGTGTGTGTGTATATGAGGGGTGTATGTGTGTGTTTGTGTGTGTATGTGTGTATGTGTGTGTGTATGTTGTTTATGTGTGTGTGTTTATGTGTGTGTGTGTTTATGTGTGTGTTTGTGTGTGTGGGGTGTATGTTGTGTATGTGTGTGTGTTTGTGTGGGGGTGTTTATGTGTGGGTGTGTATGTGTGTGTGTTTATGTGTGGGTGTGTGTGTGTATGGGGGTGTATGTGTGTGTTTGTGTGTGTGTATGTGTTTTATCAAAATCCCACAATGCAACACCCTCACACACATAACAGGACATTTATTAGGACAATAGGAACTTTGGGAATAGAGCAATATCCAGTCCAATTTGAAAATGAATTATAATTTTGTGTGGTCTGTATTCATGGTGAACAATCCCTTTTTCCATTTATTTTCAATTAGCTGTTCATATCTGATACTAATTATGTGATGAAACCCACTAAAGAGGACAAGTAAGACTTTTCACCAGTTTGGTACACCTTTTAATATACTGCTAATACATGGAAGTGTACATAGAGGTTCACATTTCATCTGTTTGGGACATGTTTGTGTATTGTTGTTATATTTCTTATATGTTTTATGTATATGCATTAAATGTTCTATATATTCCGACAAGAAACCTTTTTTTTTTCTCTAAATGATTGTGATTCTTCTTGTGACACACGTCGAAATTATAGGCATGCAAAAACAATGATGTCATCATTTGAATAAGTTTTTTTATACCTGTTTGATCAACAGTCAAGCTATTAAAAATGATTTCCCAGGTTGAGTCATTACTATGCTTGGATACGCAGGGACACCTGAGGAAGGCTGGAGGATACAACGGCTGAAAAGTTGGATTTACACATACCACAATAAAGATGAGGACAACAGTCTGAAATATTGAAATTATTCACATCAAGCCTCATCTAAAAAATATAGACAAACTAGACAAAACGTGACATGTTGAGTCACCCATTAAGCTCTTGGTAGATAATTGGGATTAGGGAAAAGAGAGTTTGAAAAATTAAATTAAAAAAAAAATACACCCAGAGAGTTAAAAAAGACATTAAAATCATTTTGTAAGATTTCTAAGATAGGGAACGTTTAACATAATTTAAATTGAAATGGATCATGGAATTTTATTAAACTATGGGCTCATCACTGCTGAATCTTAAAATACAAATAAAGTGAGAAGTTAAATGTCTCTCTCACAATCACCCTCCCATCTCTCTCTTTACAGACACAGAGAGACTAACATATATAACGAGAAGGTAATCAAGATATACATAGAGAGGGGAAAGTGATAGGCAGAATGTGAAGTGAGAGACGGGCCAGTTTTTTACTTAATCGCAAATTATGACTAATTAGAACCAATTAAAATGAAATTTTTTAAAAACATAACTCAATCCTAAAAGCAAAAAATATTTTAGTATGAATTTTGTGTCATTAAACTAAACAGGAAAAAAGCCATTATAGTCTGGTAGATAAGAAGGTGGACCGGGAAAAAAATTATTACCAAGCTAAATTTGGTATATTTTGAAAGCTTAGAGCAGCCACTTTTGAAATTTGAAAATCCTCCATTTGACCCCTGGGAATTTTTTTTATTGGGGCGGGTATGCAAACCAGATCTATTAGGAAACAAACATTGATTCACTCAGCTTTAGTAATAGTCTCCAATAGTATTTCATTTTCTAATTAACTGAAATTCACATAGAACATTTTAAGAGTTCCTGTATATTTTCTGACTCTTACATAATGCTCTACATATAGAAAGTTTCAATGATCCTAGCTCTTCTGGAAGTTTTAGATATATCAATATTACTTTCTTTATTTCTCCTTTTTACCTGTTCTTCTTTCTCTCCTTCCTTATAGAACTTGAAGACAAAGGTTGTATTGTTGCTGGGGGCTTTAAATCAAGTTCTTAGTTTCTACGTGTGTTTGTGTGTGCGTACCTGAATATCTATTCCTTTGTATATAGATTTTTTCTTATGTTTATGTATCAGTGAGATAAGTGCCCATAAATTATAGTTGCAATGCATTCTGGGAATAGAAGTTGAAATTCATATTTGTATCTTATGTATCTTAGTAGGGTTTGTCATTATATAATTTATGGATTAACATCCAAGTTGTTTTCATATTGTTGTAAATACTTATTAATCTATTCTTTCTTTCTTTCTTTCTTTCTTTTTCTTTCTTTTTTCTTTCTTTCTTTCTTTTTTTCATTCTTGCTTTCTTTCCTGTTCATATTTCCTTTTGTCTGTCTTTCTTTTATTAGTTCATTTTTCTTTGTTTTCTTTTTTTCTTTCAATGTATTCACCTTTGTTTGTTTGTTTGTTTGTTTCTTTAATCTCGTCTTTCTTTCTTTCTTTCTTTCTTTCTTCTTCATAACTTATTTCGTCCATCTTTCTGTTATTAGTTCATTTTTCTTTGTTTTCTTTTTTTCTTTCAATGTATTCACCCTTGTTTGTTTGTTTGCTTGTTTGTTTCTTTCTTTCTTTCTTTTAATCTTTTCCCAACTCTTTCTTTCTTTCTTTCTTTTTCTCTTTCAATTTATTCACCCTTTTTTGTTTGTTTGTTTCTTTGTTTCTTTAATCTCATCTTTCTTTCCTTATTTCTTTCTTTCTTTCTTTTCTTTCTTTCTTTCTTCCTTCTTTTCCTTCTTTCTTTTTTCCTTTCTTTCTTTTTTCTTTCTCTTTTAATTTTTTCCTAATTCTTTCTTTCTTTCTTTTTCTCTTTCAGTTTATTCACCCTTCTTTGTTTGTTTCTTTAATTTCATCTTTCTTTCTTTCTTTCTTTTTCTTTCTTTTTTCTTTTCAATTTGTATTTCTTTCCTATATATAATCTTTTTTCTTTTATTTAACTGCGTTTTTGATCATTTCCTTCAAGCTTTCTTTTTTCTTTTCTTTTTCCTTTTTCTTTTTTTTTCTTTTCTTTGTTTCTTCTTTTTTTATCTGTTTTTAGTCTTTCTTTCCTTTCTTTTTTCTTTCTTTATACTTTTTTTGTTCTCAGTCTTTTTCTTCTTTTGTCTTTTTTCTATCATTTTCTTTCTTCTTTATTTCTTTCTTCCCTTTGTACCTTGTCTTTCTTCTTCTTTCTTTCTTTCTTCTCTTTCTTCTGTTCTCAGTCTTTTTTTTACTTCTTCTTTATTTATTTCTTCCCTTTGTACCTTGTCTTTCTTTTTTTCTTTCTTTCTTTCTTTCTGTTCTCAGTCTTTTTTTTTTTTACTTTCTTTTTTTTCTTACTTCTTTCTTTCTTTCTTTCTTTCTTTCTTTGTTTCCTTGTCTTTCTTTCTTTCTTTCTTTCCACTGAAGAAAGATTGAAATTTTTTGTAACAAACAGTATATTTGTGTAATATTATATCTATAGTGATGTTCAACAGTTTCCATTAAAATATGAATAGAGCTAATCCAGTCCAAGAGGTCTCAAATCCTTTTCTCCTTGAATACAATAAACGATTATTGAATAAATAGGGCTATAAATATTAATCAAGTAAACAATTCTATGAAGAGTTATTGAACAATGTCTGAGTGCACATTGAACAAATAGGAAATAAAACTATAAAAAATAGAGACATTGATTTTTTGTATGTAAAGTGTTTGTTTTATTTTGCTAATATCTTTTATTTGATGCTTTTATAGAATAATAGGTGATACAATCTTAAGGTTGTTGGTTAATACTCTGATAGGACAGGATCACTGTTATTAAAGACAATGGCCTGTGAGATATATTGTATAAGCTGTTCTACTTTGCAAGGTTCTGTTTCTTTGGTGAGAGGTTTTTCTAATGATATTTTGTAATAATATTGTTGATCAATCCTCTGATAAGACTGGATCACTCTTGTCACAAACAATGGCCTGTGAGATATGTTGTATCACCTGTTCTAATTAAGAGACATCATCAGAGTGTCTACAGTGATCTGATTCATTTGTAAATACTTAATTGTAATAACTATATTTCCAATATTCCATTGTATTTTTGTTGTTGTCAATAATCCCTTGTCTGCACACATTTGTATGGTTTCAAGTATTCCTATCAAACACTAATTCATAAACTATTATATATGGTATATATATTAGTAGGAGAACATTTTAAAGAATTTCTAATATATTACACTATAGATTTTTACTTTAAAAGTTTAAATTTTGGCACCAAAAGAAGAACTCAGTCTCTTTCAGTGCCTTGCCAGCCTTTAGGATACATGCATGTTTGCAGACCTCTTAAAATCAGCAATTCATATTATATAACTTTTATAATATTATTTCATGGTTTAAATTGAACAAAACAAAACAAAAAAAACATTATTCAAGAGATGCACATTATACAACCAAATTTAAAAAAGAATGAAAAATTCTGAATATTTAGTCACGGAAAGTTTTTTTTAAATTTCCAATGTATTACAAAATAGATTTTTATTTTCAGGAAGATTCCTCTTGGAAGGTTTCTTATTCTTTGGGGTTAATTGTTCACGCACGAAAGATCCTGAATGGTTGGTGAGAGGTAATTTGGTTTAATTAAGCAGAAATCTGAAAGACTTGTTGAGGAATCATTCTTCAACACTGGCACTCAAAAAATCTTTTCTTCAGTTCGTCCAAAGATGATAATTGCAACTCTGCAGAGCGCAAATCGAGAAAATGGAAGTTTTTTTGACGCCATCTTTTTTTTCCCTCTCTTTAAAAATAAAAGCAATTAAAAAAAAAAGAAAAGAAGTTTAGGATGATTGGGGCTGTTTTCAAAGACTTGGCTTGAAAAACATTCTAATTGATAATTAGGGTTTTTTTTAGTTTTTTTTTTTTCATTCAAGAGGAAACCTTAAAAGTGGTTTTCAAAATGGCATTTAAAAAATTAAAAAATCTGTTGGTATTTTTTTTGTTTTTTTTTTCAAAATAAAAACAAAGATTTAGATAAAAAAATTATATAGATTGAACTGTTTACATTGTAGAATAGAGAAAACAAAAACATTGGATTTAATCTTTTGTCTGTCAGAAGTGGTGGTGGTGGCATTATTATTATTATTATTATTATTATTATTATTTACTCCT
>CM042159.1:11210428-11233727 GCA_023376005.1 Doryteuthis pealeii
CAACTAAAACAAAAACTTAAAATTGTCACGTGCTTCCAATCATGTGTTTCTGGAAGGGGTTAAGTCGAGGTCATTACCCATCAATAATGGTTGAGGTAATTTTCCACTCAACCCCAGTTATTTTGAATCTAACGAACTCGGATTCAAAAATATATAACTGCAGTACCTACACAATTCATAAGCTACCTATGAATTATGTAACAAAATGTATCGCTTTTATTTTAATTCTTTATTGTTATCTTATTCATTTATTTTATTTATCTTATTCTCCCATTGTATACTCACATTAATGCATTAGTTAAAATCAATTAATCAATCAATCAATATCGTAGTTTATAACCTTTGCTTTTGGACATTTTTTGGATATTAACTCAACAAATCATCATTTGGCTACTATAAATTTACTAGAAGTGGCTACCCAGCGTCGAGGTAGAGGGGGGATTTTTAAAAAGTTAGTCTCGCAGATCTATTATTACTTATTGCAAGTGAGATCCTCGCTGGTTGCCCCATAAAAATCCCCACGTAAATATATAACTATATAGTCAGAAATTTCCATTCAATGATTTACAATTCTTTTTGAAAATAAGATATAAATGATGCAATTAATTCAATTAATCAATATTATATTTCAAAGAGAAAAAAAAAAAACATACAAAAAAAGATACAAAATAACATGCAAATGACTTTTCCTCTTGTTACTTTTCAAATTTGAATTTTTAATATCTTCCCAAATATAAATCAAATCTTCATTATTTTTGCTCAAAAACCTAGCCCTGCTGATATTTAATGTCTATATATATTTACTTTGTCATTAATTGTTTTATTTTCAAAGTTTCCCCTGGACATACATATACACACAACTGCCCTTTATATATGTATAGATTTCGGCCTGAAACTCAATAAATGAGCCCAGTTTCATCAGAAAGCCAGATTATATCTCTTAAGGTAGTGTGGACATGGAGTCAACGAAGCCTCGATACTTTGAGTTTCTCAGCTGGACGATCTTCAGACCAAGTGCATAGTTGACTGACAGTAACAAGGCACCGTTGACTCCCTGTCCACACTACCTTAACTTAATGAACGGATATCGAAAAGTGATTACATTTGAGTGGCTACCTGTATTTTGTGAGCAAATGACATTGTTAATTGATTGATTCTAACGGCATGTCATCTTGTCTAGGGTTATTTATTGCATTCATTGTACATTCATATTTATACGGTTGGTATTTTCCTCCTAACCCCACGTGTACGGGTTAGGCACAAGGCCCTATTAATGTGGGACCACCCACGAATAGAAGCTCATGGGTGGCAGGTGAAAAATTGCGTTGAATTCTGTTGGCATTCCCCCTCAAGGGGAGTGCCTCAGGCACTGGGCAATAAACCCAGCCCTGCCCCTTTAAATTCAGGTGGGCAGGTGTTGTCTGGGAGGATAGCCACCTGGGATCAACGCTGTTAATTAATTAACACAGGTCCAGTGGCCGAAGCCACCTGACCCCTGCCCCAGAGGACGGGTTGTTAATTCATATTTATATTGTCTCTGGAGTTGTTTTATAACAGTTCTTTTTTTTGCAAAAGATCTTATAGAATACAAATAATTTTTAAACAGATCTATTTGACTCATTAAGCAAAGCAAGGCATCTATTTTGGGTTGGCTGAGGTGTGTGCTCAAGATGCTATATTATACTGTCTTTTACTATAAAAGGTTAAAATGAAAATGAAAAATACAAAAATCTGGATTTGTCAGAAAAATTTCATCTTTAACTTAATGGATCTAAAGTATTTTCACTTTCTATATATATCTTTAAGGGCCAGCTTAGCTCAGTCGGTAGAGCGTTCGGCTAGAAACCACAAGGTTCCTAGTTTGATGCAGGTCCTCGCCAACTCAGCATATGAGTAGCACAGGGATCTGTGCGGTAAAGAAAGTAAGAGCTGATGGTAGGTGTGGCGCTCACTCAGATGCTAAAAAACAATCCCTTGGTCAGTGCTATTGAAAAGGGGATAGACTCCTCGCTGACTGGCTGATACCGACTTTAGGCCATCCCGACGATTTACTTATATATATCTTATTATAATGTAGATTGAGTGTTTGTCTTACTGTTACCAAAAACCATGATTTTATTTTTTATTTAAACCTAAATTATTAATAAAAATGTTTTCATTATGGCCTGATCTACAGGTATTTGCCTCTCATCCCACTTATGAGGGCGTGACACGAGGACATTTTTATGTGGGCCCACCCACAACCAAAGGCCTCATGGGTGGTAGGTGGAAAAAATTGCGTCGATCCCGGCATTACCCCCTCAAAGGGGGCGCTTCAAGCACTGGGCAATAATCCCAGCTGCCCCTTTAAATCGAGGGGGCAGGTGTTGCTGGAGGGATAGCCCCTGGATCGACGCTATTAATTTTGTAAAGATCCAGGGCCGAAGCCACTTAACCCCACCCCGTTGGGCGGTCTACATACTAATCATGCTATTGTATTTATATATTCAACAAAATAGCGTTTACAGTGTAACGGGAATATTAATTTGCATATTGATCTCAAAAATTTGAATTTTAATAAATATTCACTTAGTATTATTGATTTCTAAATGTTTGGTTTATCTTGGGGATAAATCTTAAAGAAATCCATTAACAGAAGAAATAACTGTAATTTTATTCTTTTCCTTCTATTTTAACTAAATAGTTAAATTAGAAAAAATTTAGCAATGAAAGATGGGAGTGATGGAAAAGTAAGTTTCAAAGATGTTCTATTTTTGATTATACCTCTCGTTTAAATCACTTTTCATCTGCCATCTCATTTAAGTTTCCATTAGTCTTTCTAATTTCATATAATATTTTATACATTAAAATTTAAAATATTGCACCTGGTGGGTGCATATATTTGCTAATATATATAAAAGAAAGAGTCTATCTGTCTGTTTGTCTGTATGTATTGTGGTGAACATTCTCCTTCCCCCACCTTTTGTTGTAAAATGAACTGCTCATTTCTTATAAGTAAGTCCTGTTTAATACTAACTACTTATATATTCTGAATAAAAGCTAAATAAGATTTCTCTGCTTTGTGTCTTTTATTCATAAATGTCTATAGATATGTTTGTACAACAACCAAACACATATCCTTTTTATAAAATGAAAATAGGTGGCCCAGCAAAGACAAAATTCAATAAATATACACCCTATAAATTTGTCCGATAGGGGTTAAAAATTTTCTTTTTTTTGTAGAAAGATAATAAAGATAAAGGTATAAATTAATGATATATTTGAAAAAATTAAAATGATTAAAAATAAACAAATTTAATAAATGATAAAAAGTTTTTTAATTTAAAAAAAAACAAATAAAAACAATAAAAGCAAATAAAAGACAAATAAAAGAAAAAATACAAACAAGAATAATAATAAAATAAAACAAGTTTTAAACAATAATATATAAAGAATAAATGTAATAAAACAAATATATAGAAAAAGAATTTTTTATTAATCTATATGGAAATATAGATAGAGATTTATTCTTAAGTTTTAAATCCAAGACAATATAGGTAAGAATAAAAAAAATCCAGTAATCTACAGCCAGCGAAAGTTTAACTTTTTGCTAAAGAACTCAGAACACCTTTCGATAACATGCATTTGCAATCCTCTGATACAATATATATTTTATATAAGTTTTTTTTATATCTATTTTGTTTTCTCTTTTGTTTTCTTTGGAAACTAATTTCCATATTATCATGTGTTGAAGTTGTAGGAACCACTTCTACCCCCAAAAAGAGTACAAGGCCCCATAGATAACATGGCGTGGATTTGAAAAACAGAGTACGGGCCCATATCATAGATAGCATGTCCATTTGCAAAAAAGAGTACAGCGCCCCTCATAGATAGCATGTGTATTTACAAAACAGATACAGCACCCCGATAGATAGCATGTGTATTTACAAAACAGAGTACAGCACCCCCGGATAGATAGCATGTGTATTTACAAAACAGAGTAAAGGCCCACAGATAACATGTGTTTACAAAACAGAGTAAAGCACTCCCATAGATAGCATGTGTATTTAACAAAACAGAGTACAGCACCCCCATAGATAGCATGTGCATTTACAAAACAGAGTACAGACCACCCTATAGATAATGTGCATTTACAAACAGAGTACAGCACCCTATGGATTAGCATGTGATTTGCAAAATAGAGTACAAGGCCCCCACGATAACATGTGCATTTACAAAAAGAGTACAGCATCCATAGATAGCATGTGTATTTACAAAACAGAGTACAGGCACCCATAGATAACATGGTGCATTTACAAAAAGAGTACAGCACCCCCTATAGATAACATGTGCATTTACAAAAACAGAGTACAGCACCCCCACAGATAACATGTGCATTTACAAAATAGAGTACAGACCCCATAGATAGCATATGATTTGCAAATAGAGTACAAGGCCCCACAGATAACATGTGCATTTACACAAACAGAGTAAGCACCCCATAATAACATGTGCATTTACAAAACAGAGAACAGCCCCCCATACGATAACATGTATTTACACAACAGAGTACAGCACCCCCACAGATAACATGTGCATTTACAAAATAAGAGTACAGCACCCCCCATAGATAGCATGTGCATTTGCAAAATAGAGTACAAGGCCCCCACAATAAGATGTGCATTTACAAAACAGAGTACAGCACCCCCCTAGATAGCATGTGCATTTGCAAATAGAGTACAAGGCCACAGATAAGATGTGCATTTACAAACAGAGTTACAGCACCCCCCATAGATAGCATGTGCATTGCAAAATAGAGTACAAGGCCCAACAGATAAGATGGCATTTACAAACAGAGTACAGCACCCCCATAGAATAGCATGTGCATTTGCAAAATATAGTACAAGGCCCCACCAGAGATAAGATGTGCATTTAAAAAACAGAGTACAAGCAACCCATAGATAACATGTACATTTACAAAACAGGGTACAAGGCCCCACGTGCATTTGATATCCTCTAAAAATGAGCAATCCATACATTTTATAATATTATAACTTTTAAATAATAATATTTCTTCAACTAAATAAAAGAAAAAATCCCGAGAAGCCCTTAGAATTAACTACTTTACCAGAAAGAAGAATGAGAGATGATCTAATTGAAAATTTAAAATAATTAATGGAATTTCTAATTATGTTAGACATTTTTTCAATATTTCTCATCAACTTGAAATTTACTGACAAGACAGATTAAAAAAAAAAACTAAATCTGTTAACCAATTGAATTTTATTTGTCATAGAGTAATAACATTTTTGGAAAAAAAAAATGCCTTAAAATAGAAATGTTGAAAAGAGTTTAAAAAATTGATCAAATGATTCAGAATAATTGTAAGAAAAAGAATTTTAAGACAGCATTTTTGGAACTATTGGATGAATTATTTACAGAAATTTTATTTGTGTATAGATAATGTATTAATATTGCATAAGTTCCGTATATGAAGTGTATGGTGTAATGGTTAGAAGTTGTAGGAAATGGACCCATCGACTCGAGTTCAAATCCTGTATGAGGCTGTTTTGCATGGAGGTGTGTGGTGTCAATGGTTAGAGTTGTAATAGAGTGGTAGTGATGATATGATCAGTGATGCTGATAGCTTTTTGATTTGGTGCATCCTGGGATGCACATTTTGCTTTGAATAAGTCCCTGGGAAAATTTATGGGTCCCAACTAAAGCCATCTAACTCTACCTTGTAACCTATCCTATGTAATTCATTTCTAAGAAACTATGAAATGTATTACATCAGCTTAGAATGGTAAGGTAAGAAAAAATAAACAATAAAGGAGGTGCGTGGTTAGAGTCGTAGGAAAAGGACTTGTCAACCCGAGTCAAATTCTAGATGAAGCTAAAGTTCACATAGCACTATCTTGGAAAAGGTATGAATCCAACTATTATCCCTCCAGCTATGGGTAAATAGTAGGGCAGACTGGGCTCTTTACCTTGGTTAAGGCAACCAGTCTAGGAGAAGGAATCTGAATTGAAACCCTCCGTAATTTTCGCTTGGCTGGTTTACTAGAATAGGTTTAGTCTACTATAGTGATCTATTTCATTTTTTTTAAAATTAAATTTTAATTTAATTAGATGCAATATAGAGTAGTAATGATGATATGATAGTTCAAGTGGTATTATGGTATGATGTTCAGAAGGTAGTGATGGTATGATACTTAAATATACACTCCTACATTTGGGGCACTGGTGGTTGTCGTCAGTGATGTAATCCGCAGGGTTCATTGGGAAGTTTCGGGTCTTCCAACATCAGACTTCCCTCGCCCTGCTGACCTATAAGTGACAAACTCTGATACACACCACTAATAGCGCTAAAAGACAATTGAAAAAAATTTTTTTTTTTTATAGAGTGATAGTGAGGTATTATATATATTTACACAACCCCTCCGCACGAGCAAAAGTAAAACACAAGATCGATTCTCTAAGCGGAGTTATAAAATGTTTGAATTCAAGAGTTTCCATCTCCCCTACGTCCAGTTGCCTAACCAAGGTTAAAGAGCCCAGTCTGCCTAATTTATAGCTAGGGAGTAGGTCTATTTCCAGGGTATCTAGCACTAAGTGAATGCATTACTATTCCAGGATTTGACTCAGGTTGAAAGTCCATTTCCCATGACTTTAACACTTACACCACGTGCTTCCATCTAGTGATGGTATTATAGTTTGAGTGGTAATTATGGTTGGTCCAAAAGCTCACCCAGTTTTTCCCTGCCAATTAGCAGTGACAAGACATCTCTTGTCACAATATCTGTGGGTGAGAAAAAGAAGATATTTGAAACCGTCCCCCAAGGGATTGTAAGCCGCCTCAGCTGACATTTGAACTCAGTTTGCTGATTCTAGTTTCTGTGCATGTTCCACTTTCTGTTACACTACTTCACTGATCCGAACAACCTGATACCTCTGCCCGAATTTCAGAGATGAGAAAATTATCATCATCATCCATTGATTTGTTTGAATTAACAGCCCTAAGATGAGAAATAAAAATCTGAGTTGATTAATGTACAAATATCGTCGATAAGTGAGTGCACCTCAAATAATTCTTGTAAAAAAAAAAGGTTTTTTCTTCTAAACCATAGATATAAGGTCAGGATTTTTTATTTCTAATGGAATGTACATTAAAAAAAAAACCAAACAAAAAAAAAAGTTTGCAGAGTGGCCTATTATCATTATCAGCAGTAGACCTGGGAGATTATTTTTGTTGAGGTGGAGTGCCACACTACCGTCGCCTCGAGATGCTGTACCAACAGATCTGATTACCACGAAAATTCTGATAAAAAGTTAATTTTCTTTTAAACATTTTATATATGATCAAGATTTTATTATTTCTAATGGAATGTACATTCAGAAAAAAAAAGTCATGGAGTGACAAGCCAAATAGTAAAAGAGACTATCTCCTTTCACTTGCACTAGACCAGGAGATTGTTTTGCAGAGGCAGAGCGCTACACCTATCATCAGCTCCCGAGGCTTTACTATACCAATCAAATTACCGAATCATTCACTCATCGCCTGAAGTTGCAAGGACAGTATCGAACCCCAATCTTGTGATTTCTAGGCAATGCTCTACCGACTGAGTTAAACTGTCCTTAGAGGAGTGCTACACCTACCATCAGCTCACAGAGGCTTTACCATACTGATCAGATAACCTAAACCATTGCACTTCATGTGCTGAGTTGGTGAGGACCAGTATCGAACCCAGACCTTGTGATTTTTAAACGGATGCTCTACCAACTGAGCTAAACTGGCCCTAAGTGAACATTTCATCAAAATGACATTTATTTATGCTAATTTATTTTACTTCTTGCAAGTTTTTCACAATTTTTTTAAATGGTGGTTTTTCACTGACATTTGAGTTGACAGCAAGTCTCCTCGAGTTTCAGGTCTCTCCAGGCTGTCTTAACAGAGCTGTGGTCTGGAATGGTCTCAATTCCTTCTACATTGGTATCACTATCACCTTCATGTTCCACAGATTTTTCAGGTATTTTCTGTTCACTTTTTTCACTCTATGATTCTGCTGGGTTGCAAAAATCCACTAGATAACATTTGTTTTTTTCTTGTTAATTAATACTATGTACTGTTACAATTTTTGTGGCCATTTTTAGGGCAGGTGAAAGTGCTTATAGTGGAGATCCCTTGTGTTCCTAGTGTTGGTAAGAATCCTTGTGTTTCCTTAACATTAGGTGAAACCTTGTGTTCCTTAGTGTTAGGCAGATCCTTGTTTCCTTACATTAGGTAGAATCCTTGTGTTCCTTACATTAGGTAGAATCCTTGTGTTCCTTAACATTAGGTAGAATCCTTGTGTTCCTTATGTGTTGGTGAATTCTGTGTTCTAGTGTTAGGTAGAATCCTTGTGTTCCTTAGTGTTAGGTCAGAATCCTTGTGTTCTTAGCATTAGTTAGAATCCTTGTGTTCCTTTGTGTTAGGCAGAATCCTTGGTTGTTCCCCAGTAAGAATCCTTGTTTAAGCAGACACTTGGTTGTTGATCTGTTTGTCCATGTTGAATACGAGCAACTGAACGGCTTTAGTTAACTAACCACAGTATTTGAGCATGTTGATTGGCTGGCTTTAATCCATGCGGCCTCGCAAAGTCTAAGTTTAAGTGGTGGACTCAGCACCCTTATATTACAAAATACACACACAGGTACAGTCTTCAGGCCGGGATTAGGTAATCCGTTGTTTATCTCAAGTCCAAGAGAAATTTTATGTATCATCATTTTCTGGGACGGATTCTGGTTTGTGCATATACAATTTGTAAGCATGAAAAATGTTAATCTCTTTGTTAATGTGGAGTGCCACCTCCGTCAGCTCGAGATGCTGTACCACATAGATCTGATACAAAAAAATTCTATAGAAGTTAATTTCTTTTTAAACCATTGTATATATGACAAGATTTTATTATTTCTAATGGAATGTACATTCAGCAAAAAAAATATGGAGTGACCTATTGTTTGTTATCAAGTGGATCACCTTTCCACCATCAATGCTTAAACTTGTATCCTTTTTGTGCCAGTTTGCTGCATTTTCCCTATTATGTGATTACTGTTTTCATCTCTGAAATACTATATAACCTATATACATGTTATTTACTGTTTATTATGATTTCCAAATTTATAGAGTAAAACTCTGTAAGCAAAAATATAAATGTTGGATACTCTCTTGCTAGTTTCTTCTCCTTATCTTCTTAATTTGTTTGTTTCTTCTAAGTCTTCTATGTGGGTGAGTCAAAAATTAATGCCATTTGTTTAGGACAGGTATAATTACAAACAAGAAAACATGTATCATACATCAAAATAAGCTGGTCCTCTGTGATCACATCCCTATTCTCCCACAATAGGTGAATCAAAAAGTATGCTATTTTGGTTTAGGACAGATATAATGTTACCATACAGGAACATATATCATACATCAAATGAAGCTGGGTCTTGTAGATTCACATCCTATGTTCTCCACAAGGTTTAGTCAAAAGTAATGCTATTTTTGTTTGGACAGATATAATTACAACAATAAAACATGTATCATACATCAAAAATGAAGCTGGGCCTCTGTGGATATGCACATCTCCTACTTTCCCAATAGTCACCGCTTTCTCCACCTTCGAATGCGAGCGACTTTATCCTTGCCCTGTAAAAATTTTGTTCTTTGAGCCACTACTTCACTTCAGATTTCCTTCCTCATTACTGGAAATAATATTTGCCTCTACAAACACCTTTCATGAACTGAAGAGATTATAGTCTGATGGCGCTCAATCTGGTGAGTATTGGGTAAGTGAAATCTGTATGAAGAAGTGCTCAAAGTACAGTCACTGTTTACATTTCCTTCACTGCACCATTACTTTTTCGTGTTTTCATTTGTTAGGTAATCTCTCTGTAAAAATTTATTTTAACCTATTTTAAACTGAAAACTAATGAAATATCAGAGGTGTCACTAATAGAATAGCTCAGTCCTAATTAGTGATCATCCTCTACACTTAATCATATTTGTTGTTGTTTTTTGTAGAAAAATGTGTGAAATAAATTTCTTTCTTTCTTTTCTTCTTTCATCCTGTATTTGTCTATGTGTTCTTTTTGTAAAAAAATGTGTGAAATAAACAATTCTTTCTTTTTTCTTTCTTTCTTTCTCGCACCCCAGTCTTTTTTCTTTCTTTTCTCTCTTCTTTCTTTCTTTCCTTTCATCCCTTATTTGTCTATGTCTTCTTCTTTTTTATTGTTCATTGATTCTTCTCAAAAAGAACAATCTCTCTTTTGAGAAAGAATCATGAATATCCATAAAGGCTCCTGATGATTTGTCTATATTTTTCTTTTTATGTTTCATTGTTTTTCTGCATCAATGAACATAAAAAAAGAAGAAGACATAGACAAATACAGGGAATGAAAAGACAAGAAAGAAAGAAAGGGACAAGAAAAGAAAGAAAGAGGAGAAGAAAGAAGAAAAAGGAAAGAAAGAAATTTGTTTATTCACACATTTTTTAACAAAAAAAAGAAGAATAGACAAATACAGGATGACAAAGAAAGAAAGAAAGAAAGAAATTTGTTTCATTGTTCACACATTTTTTCTTACAAACACACAAAAATAAATGATTAATGTGTAGAGGATGATCACTAATTAGGACTGAGGCTATTCTAGTAGTGACACCTTGCTATTTCATAGGTTTTCGATTTAAATAGGTTTAAAATATTTTAAACAGAGAGAAATTTACCTCAAATGAAAATCAGCGAAAAAAGTATTGTGCAGTGAAGGAGAATGTAAAATTCAAGTTGATGTTACTTTTTGAGCCCTTCTTCACTAGCAGATTTCACTTACTCCTACTCGACGCAGATTTAGCGCATCAGAGCTATAATCTCTTCAGTTCCATGAAGAGTGTTTGAGAGGCAAATATTTTCAGTAATGAGGAAGGAAAATCTGAAAGTGAAGTAGTGGCTCAAAGAACATTTTACAGGGGCAAGGATAAATGCTCGGCATTCGAAGGATGGACGAGAAGCGGTGACTATGTGGAGAAGTAGAGATGTGATCCCAGAGGACCAGCTTCATTTATTGATGTATGATACATGTTTAGTGTTTGTATTATATCTGTCCTAAACAAAAATAAGCATTACTTTTTTGACTACCTATGTGGAGACATAGGGATGTGATCCTAACCAGCAGGACCAGCTTCATTTTTGATGTAGATTATATGTTTCCTGTTTGGTATTATATCTGTCCTAACAAAATAGCATACTTTTTTGATTCACCCTATGTGGAGAAGTAGGGATGGATTCCCAGAGGCCAGCTTTCATTTGATGTTGATACATTTTCCTGTGTTTAGTAATTAATACCTGTCCTAACCAAAATGGCATTAATTTTGACTCACCCACCATAGAAGACTTAGAAGAACCAAACAAATAAAGAAGAAAATAAGGGAGAAGAACTAGCAAGAGAGTATCCAATCATTTTATATTTTTCGCTTACAAGAGTTTACTCTCTATACAAGTTTGGAAAATCGATAATAAACAGAAGAATACATGTATTAATAGGTTATATATGATTTCGGAGATGAAACAGTTAATCACATCATAGAAATGCAAGCAAACTGGCACAACGCAAGAAATCCAAGTTAAGCTGATGGGTGGGAAAGGTGATCCATGATAACAAATGGATGTCTCCATATTTTTTTTTTCTCTGATGTACATTCCATAGAATATATAAAATCTTGACATATATACAATGGTTTAAAAGAAAATTAACTTTCTTAGAATTTGTTTTGGTATCAGATCTGTGGTACAGCATCTCTCTCGGAGCTGACCGGGTAGGTGTGGCACTCCACATTAACAAAAGAGATTACATTTTTTCATGCCTTAAAATTGTTACTATGCACAAGAAATCCGTCCAGAAAATGAGATACATAAAATTCTCTTGGACTTGAGATCAACGGATTACCTAATCCCGCCTGAGACGTACATGTTGAGTATTGTAATATAGGTGTGCTGGAGTCACACTTAAACTTATAGACTTTGCGGAAGCCGCATGGTTAAAGCCAGCCAATCAACAATGCTATATACGTGGTTGTATAACTAAAGCGTTCAGTTGCTCGTATTCAACATGGACAAAACAGATCAAACCACCAAGTGTTCTGCTTAACAAGGATCTTTAACTTGGGGAACAACCAAGGATTCTGCCTAACACAAAGGAAACAAGGATTCTAACTATGCTAAGGAACAAGGATTCTGCCTTAACACTAAGGACACAAGGATCTACCTAACACTAAGCGAACACAAGAATTCTACTAAACTAAGGAACAGCAAGGATCCTATCCTAATGTTAAGGAACACAAGGAATTTCTACCTAATGTAAGGAACACAAGGGATTCTACCTAATGGTTAAGGGAAACAGGAATTCTGCCTAACACTAAGGAACACAAGGATCTACCATAATGTTAAGGAACACAAGGATTCTACCAAGCCTAAGGAACACAAGGGATCTCCATAATAAAGCACTTTCACGCTGCACGCCTAAAAATGGCCACAAAAATTGTAAACAGTAACATAAGTATTAATAACAAGAAAAAAACAAAAATGTTATCTAGTGGATTTTTGTCACCCAGCAGATGCCATAGAGTGAAAAAAGTGACAGAAAAATACTGAAAAATCTGTGAACATGAAGGTGATAGTGCATTCAATTGTAGAAGGAATTGAGACATCCAGACCGACGCTCTGTTAAGATAGCCTGGAGAGACTGAAAACTGAGGAGACTTGCTGTCATCAAATGTAGTGAAAAAAACCACGATTTTAACAAATTGTGATAAAATTTGCAAGCAGTAAAATAATATTAGCATAATTTCATTTTGATTGTATAGTTCCACTAGGCCAGTTTTAGCTCAGCTTGGTAGAGCATCCGTTTAAAATCACAGGTTCTGCGGTCGATACTGGTCCTCACCAACTCAGCACATGATGCAATGGTTTAGCGGTTTCTGATCAAGTATGGTAAGCGGTCTGTGAGCTGATGGTAGGTGTAGCACTCCTTAAGGGACAGTTTAACTCAGTCGGTAGAGCATCTGCTAGAAATCACAAGATTCTGGTTCGATACTGGTCCTTGCAACTCAGCGCATGGAGTGGAAATGATTTGGTAATTTGATTGGTAAGTAAAGCTCTGGGAGCTGATGATAGGTGTAGCGCTCTGCCTCTGCAAAACAATCTCCCTGGTCTAGTGCAAGTGGAAAGGAGATAGTCTTCTTTACTAATTTGGCTGTCACTCCCATAGATTTTTTTTTTTCTGAATGTACATTCCATTAGAAATAATAAAATCTTGATCATATATAAAGGTTTAAAAGAAAATTAATTTTTATCAGAATTTTCGGTAATCAGATCTGTGTGGTACAGCATCTCAGAGCTGACGGTAGGTGTGGCACTCCACCGTCACAAAAATAATCTCCCAGGTCTACTGCTGATAATGATAATAGGCCACTCTGCAAACTTTTTTTTTTGTTTGGGTTTTTTTTTTTTAATGTACATATCCATTAGAAATAATAAAATCCTTGACCTTATATCTATGGTTTAGAAAAATTACCTTTTTTTTTTTACAGAATTATTTGAGGTGCAACTCACTTATCGACGATATTGTACATTAATCAACTCAGATTTTTTTTCTCATCTTAGGGCTGTTAATTCAAACAAATCAATGGATGATGATTATAATTTTTCTCATCTCTGAAATTCGGGCAGAGGTATCAGGTTGTTCGGATCAGTGAAGTAGTGTAACAGAAAGTGGAACAGTGCAACAGAAACTAGAATCAGCAAACTGAGTTTCAAATGTCAGCTGAGGCGGCTTACAATCCCTTGGGGGGGTGACGGTTTCAAATATTTCTTTTCTCACCACAAGATATTGTGACAAGAAATGTCTTGTCACTGGCTAATTGCGGGAAGAAACTGGGTGAGCTTTGTACAACCATAATTACCACTCAAACTATAATACCATCACTAGATGGAAGCACGTGGTGTAATGGTTAAAGTCCATGGGAAATGGACTTGTCACCTGAGTTCAAATCCTGGACATAGTAATTGCATTTCACTTAGTGGCTAAATACCCTTGGGAAAGGTATGAATCCTACTTCTCCCTCCAGCTATGGGTAAATAGTAGGACAGACTGGTCTTTAACCTTGGTTAGGCACTGGACTAGGAGATGGAAAACTCTGAATTCAAACATTTTAAAACTTTCCGCTTAAAGAAATCGATCTTGTGTTTTACATTTTGCTCGTGCGGAGGGGTTGGTAAATATATATAATACCATCACTATCACTCTATCAAAAAAAAAATTTTTTTTTTCAATTGTCTTTTAGCGCATATAGTTGGTGGTTGTAATCAGAGTTTGATCACCTCGATTAGGGTCAGCAGGGCGAGAATCTGATGTTGGAAGACCCGAAACTTCCCAGATGACCCTGCGGATTACATCACTGGACAACACCAGTGCCCCAAATGTAGGAGTGGTATATTTAAAGTAATCATACCATCACTACCATTCTGAACATCATACCATAAATACCACTTAACTATCATATCATCATTATTTACTCTATATTGGCATCTATTTAAATTCAATTTAATTTTTAAAAAAAATTGAAATAGATCAATAAGTTAGGACTGAACCTAATTCTCCGTAGTAACCAGCCCAAGCGAAAATTACGAGGTTTCAATTCAGGATTTTTCCTTCTCCTAGACTGGTTGCCTAACCAAGGTTAAAGAGCCCAGTCTGCCCTACACTATTTACCCATAGCTGGAGGGATAATAGTTGGATTCATACCTTTTCCAAGGGTAATTAGTGCTCATGTGAACTGTAGCTTCATCTAGAATTTGAACTCGGGTTGACAAGTCCTTTTCCTACGACTCTAACCACGCACCTCTTTTATTTTTATTTTTCCTCTTACCTTACCATTTAAAGCTGATTGTAAATACATTTCAATAGTTTCTTAGCAATGAATTACATAGGATAGGTTACAAGGTAGGAGTTAGATGGCTTTAGTTGGGACCATAAATTTTCCCAGGAACTTATTCAAAGCAAAAATATGTGATCCCAGGATGCACCAAATCAAAAGCTATCAGCATCACTGATCATATCATCACTACCACTCTATACAACTCTAACCAATTACACCACACACCTCCATGCAACAGCCTCATACAGGATTTGAACTCGAGTCGATGGGTCCATTTCCTACACTCTAACCATTACACCATACATTCATATACGCGAACTTATGCAATATTAATACATATCTTATACACAAATATTTCTGTAAATAATTCATCCAATAGTTCCAAAAATGCTGTCTTAAATCTTTTTCTTACAATTATTTTCTGAATCATTTGATTCAATTTTTTAAACTCTTTTCAACATTTCTATTTTTAAGGCATTTTTTTTTTCCAAAAATTTATTACTCTATTGACAAAATAAATTCAATTGGTTAACAGATTTAGTTTTATTGTTTTTTAATCTGTTTGTCAGTAAATTTCAAGTTTGATGAGAAATATTGAAAAAATGTCTAACATAATAGAAATTCCATTAATTATTTTGAAATTTTCAATTAGATCATCTCTCATTCTTCTTTTGGTAAAGATAGTTAATTCTAGACTTCTCGGGATTTTTCGTTTATTTAGTTGAAGAAATAATTATTATAAAGTTATAATATATATAAAATGTTGGATTGCTCATTTTTAGAGGATATCAAATGCACGTGGGGGCTTAGTCCCTGTTTTGTAAATTACATGTTAATCTATGGGGGGTGCTGTACTCTGTTTTGTAATGCACATACTTATCTGTGGGGGCTTGTGCTATTTTGTCAAATGCACATGCTATCTATGGGGGGTGCTGTATCTGTTTTGTAAATGCACATCTTATTGTGGGGGCCTTGTACTCTATTTGCAAATGCCACATGCTATCTTGGGGGGTGCTGTACTCTGTTTTTGTAAATGCCCATCTATCTGTTGGGGATTTGACTCTATTTTTTGAACAAATGCACATGTATCTGAATGGGGGTGCTGTATCTGTTTTTGAAATGACATCTTATCTGTGGGGGCCTTGTACTCTATTTTGCAAATGCACATGCTATCTATGGGGGTGCTGTACTCTGATTTGATATAAATGCACACATGTTATCTGTGGGGGTGCTGTACTCTGTTTTGTAAATGCACATGTTATCTATGGGGGTGCTGTACTCTGTTTTGTAAATGCACATGTTATCTATGGGGGGTGCTGTACTGCTGTTTTGTAAATGCACAATGTTATATGCGTGTGGAGGCATTGTATTTTGCAAATGCTAGCTATCTATGGGGGGTGCTGTACTCTAATTTTGTAAATGCACATGTATCTGTGGGGGTGCTGTACTCTGTTTTGTAAATGCACATGTTATCTATAAGGGGTGCTGTACTCTGTTTTGTAAATGCACATGTTATCTATGGGGGTGCTGTACTCTGTTTTGTAAATACACATGCTATCTATGGGAGGGTGCTGTACTCTGTTTTGTAAATGCACATGTTATCTGTGGGGGCCTTGTACTCTATTTGCAAATGCACATGCTATCTATAGAGGGGTGCTGACTCTGTTTGTAAATGCCATGTTATCTATAGGGGTGCTGTACTCTGTTTTGTAAATGCAACATGCTATCTATGGGGTGCTGTACTCTGTTTTGTAAATACACATGCTATCTATGGGAGGTGCTGTATCTGTTTTGTAAATGCACATGTTATCTGTGGGGGCCTTTTACTCTGTTTGTAAATAGCACATGCTATCTATCGGGGTGCTTCTTGTTTTGTAAATACACATGCTATCTATCGGGGGCTGTACTCTGTTTGTAAATACACATGCTAATCTATGGAGGCGCTGTACTCTTTTTTGCAAAATGGACATGCTATCTATGACTATGGGGCCCTTGTACTCCTGTTTTCAAATGCACATGTATCTATGGGGCCCTTGTACCTTTTTTTGGGGTAGAAAGTGTTGGTTCCTACAACTTCAAACCACTGATATATGGAAATGTAGTTTCAAAGAAACAAAAAGAGAAAACAAAATAGATATAAAAAATAAACTTTATATAAAATATATATTGTATCAGGAGGATTGCAAATGCATGTTATCGAAAAGGTGTCTGAAGTTCTTTTAGCACCAAAAGTTAAACTTTCGGCTGGCTGTAGAATTACTGGATTTTTTTTATTCTACCTGATAATTGTCTTGGATTTAAAACTTAAGAATAAATCTCTTTATCTATATTTCCATATAGATTCTAAAAATTCTTTTCTTATATATTTGTTTTATTACATTTTATTCTTTATAATATTATTGTTTTTAACTTGTTTAATTTTATTATTATTCTTGTTTGTATTTTTTTCTTTATTGTCTTTTTTTGCTTTTTATTGTTTTTTTATTTGGTTTTTTTATTAATTAAAACTTTTTTATCATTTATTAATTTGTTTATTTTTTAATCATTTTTTAATTATTTTTTCAATATATCATTAATTTATAACCGTTTTATCTTTATTATCTTTTCTTACAAAAAAAAGAAAGTTTTTAACCCCCTATGGACAAATTTATAGGGTGTATATTTTATTGAATTTTGGTCTCTTGCTGGTGTCACACCTATTTTCATTTATAAAAGGATATGTGTTTGGTTGTTGTAACAAACATATCTATAGAATAGTTATGAATAAAGACACAAAGCAGAGAAATTTATTAGGCTTTTATTCAGAATATATAAGTAGTTAGTATAAAGCAGGACTTACTTATAAGAATGAGCAGTTCATTTTACAACAAAAGGTGGGAAGGAGGAAATGTTCACCACACTACATACAGACAAACAGACAGATAGACCTTTCTTATATATAATTAGCAAATATATGCACCAGCCAGGTGCAAGTATTTAAATTTAATGTAATAAAATTATATGAAATTAGAAAGACTAATGAAACTAAATGAGATTGCAGATGAAAAAGATTGAAACAGAGGAGGTATAAATAAAAAATAGAACATCTTTGAAACTTACTTTTCCATCACTCCCATCTTTCATTGCTAAATTTTTCTAATTTAACTATTTAGTTAAAATAGGAAGTAAAGAATAAAATTACAGTTTTTTTTTGTTAATGGATTCTTTAAGATTTATCCCCAAGATAAAAACCAAACATTAGAAATCAATATACTAAGTGAATATTTATTAAAATCAAATTTTTGAGATCAATATGCAAATTAATATTCCGTTAAACACTGTAAACCGCTATTTGTTGAATATATAAATAACCAATAGCATGTATTAGTATGTAGACCCGCCAACGGGGTGGGGGTTAAGTGGCTTCGGCCCTGGATCTTTACAATTAAAGCGTCGATCCCAGGGGGCTATCCCTCCAGGCAACACCTGCCCCTCGATTTAAAGGGGCAGGGCTGGGATTATTGCCCAGTGCTTGAAGCGCCCCCTTTGAGGGGAATGCCGACGGCGGAATCGACGCAATTTTTCCACCTAACCACCCATGAGCTTTGGTTGTGGGTGGGCCCACATAAAAAATGTCTCGTGTCACGCCCTCATAAGTGGGATGAGAGGCAAATACCTGTAGATCAGGCCATAATGAAAACATTTTTATTAATAATTTAGGTTAATAAAAATAAAATCATGGGTTTTGGTAACAGTAGACAAACACTCAATCTACATTAATAATAAGATATATATAAGTTAAATCGTCGGATGGCTAAAGTCGGTATCAGCCAGTCAGCGAGGGAGTCTATCCCTTTTCATAGCACTAGACCAAGGAGATTGGGTTTTTAGCATCTGAGGTGGAGGCGCCACACCTACCATCAGCTCCTTACTTTACCGCACAGATCCTGTGCTACTCATTATGCTGAGTTGGCGAGGACCTGCATCAAACTAGGAACCTTGTGGTTTCTAGCCGAACGCTCTACCGACTGAGCTAAGCTGGCCCTTAAGATATATATAGAAAGTGAAAATCTTTAGATCCTTAAGTTAAAGATGAAATTTTCTGACAAAATCCAGATTTTTTGTATTTTTCATTTTCTTTTTAACCTTTTATAGTAAAAGACAGTATAATATATAGCATCTTGAGGCACACACCTCAGCCAACCCAAAATAGATGCCTTGCTTTGCTTAATGAGTAAATAGATCTGTTTAAAAATTATTTGTATTCTATAAGATTTTTTGGCAAAAAAAAAAGAACTGTTATAACAACTCCAGAGACAATATATATGAATTAACACCGTCCTCTGGGGCAGGGGTCAGGTGGCTTCGGCCACTGGACCTGTGTTAATTAATTTACAGCGGTGATCCCAGTGCTATCCTCCCAGACAACACTGCCCACACTGAATTAAAGGGGCAGGGCTGGGTTTATTGCCCAGTGCCTGAGGCATCCCCTTGAGGGGGAATGCCAACAGAATTTCAACGCAATTTTTCACCTGCCACCCATGAGCTTCTATTCGTGGGTGGTCCCAATTAATAGGGCCTTGTGCCTAACCCGTAACACGTGGGTTAGGAGGAATACCAACCGTATAAATATGAATGTAAATGAAGCAATAAATAAACCTAGACAAGATGACATGCCGTTAGAATCAATCATTAACAATGGTCATTTGCTCACAAAATACAGGTAGCCACTAAATGTAATCACTTTTCGATAATCCGTTCATTAAGTTAAGGTAGTGTGGACAGGGAGTCAACGGTGCCTTTGTACTGTCAGTCAACTATGCACTTGTCTGAAGATCGTCCAGCTGAGAACTCAAAGTATCGAGGCTTCGTTGACTCCATGTCACACTACCTTAAGAGATATAATCTGGCTTTCTGATGAAACTGGGCTCATTTATTGAGTTTCAAGGCCGAAATCTATACATATCAAAGGGCAGTTGTGTGTATATGTATGTCCACGGGGAAACTTTGAAAAATAAACAATTTTTAATGACAAAGTATATATATAGACATTAAATATCAGCAGGGCTGTGTTTTTGAGCAAAAATAATGAGATTTGATTTATATTTGGGAAGATATTAAATATAAATTTGAAAAGTACAAGAGGAAAAGTATTTGCAGTTATTTTGTTTATTTTTTTTTTGTATGTTTTTTTTTTTCTCTTTGAAATTATAATATTGATTAATTGAATTAATTGATATTTTATATCTTATTTCAAAAGAATTGTAAATCATTGAATGGAAATTTCTGACTATATAGTTATATATTTTACGTGGGGATTTTTATGGGCAACCAGCGAGATCTCACTTGCAATAAGTAATAATATGATCTGCGAGACTAACTTTTTAAAATCCCTCTACCTCGACGGCTGGGTAGCCACTTCTAGTAATTTATAGTAGCAAATGCTGATTTGGTTGAGTTTAATATCAAAAATGTCAAAAGCAAAGGTTTATAAAACTACGCATATTGAATTGATTGATTAATTTGATTTAACTAATGCATTAAAGTGAGTATAATGGGAGAATAAGATAATAAAATAAATGATAAGATAACACAATAAAGATTAAAATAAAAGCGATACATTTTGTTCATAATCATAGGTGGCTTATTGAATTGTGTAGGTACTGCAGTTATATATTTTTGAATCCGAGTTCGTTGATTCAAATAGACTGGGGTTGAGTGGAAAGTTACCTCAACCATTATTGATGGTAAAGTGACCTCGATTAACCTTCAGAAACATATTGAAGAGTGACAATGTTTAAGTTTTTTGTTTTAGTTGCGGACCATTACTCAACAAGAAGAGGATGTCCCTCAAGAGTCGCTTTTCATCCACGCGGTTTTTGTGGGGCTGGGTGTTAATAAAGACTTAAAGAAAACAAAAAGTCTTGTTGATTGATTGAAATAAGAATGCACAGATTTTTAATTTTTTGATATTGTCAGTATGAAGTTTTTGTGTTATTAACTAAAATATTTTGATTAAATCGAACTTAACAACCTAAATCCACCATTGTATGTCACCCTACTGAAAGAAAAAAAACCCCAAAAATCAGGGAATTAACCAAATTTAATTGAAATTTTCAGTGTTATATTCTGAATAGAATATAATACACTAGTTATTTTATTACAAACTTACATTTTTAGTCAGTTAACTTTGAACCTGTATCTTTGAGGCATAACACAGATTCTAAAGATATGTGGTTCAAAGTTAATTTGACCTAGTGTTTCGAAGTAATTACAGAAACTTTTGATATTTGAATCTTTTACTCAGAATAGTTTGATATAGTTTGATAATGGCAGTGGTTAATGAAGAGAACCTTGTCGGCAAATGAGGATGAGTCCAAAAAGAAATGCCATTCTGTTTGGGCAGGTATAATTACCGAACACAGGAAACTATCATACATCTCTTCAGCTCATGAAAGAGTTGGGGGCAAACATTATTCCAGTGATGAAGAAGTGGCTCAAAGAACAGTCAACAGAATTTTCGGGGTGGGATACATTCTCTCATTCAAAAGTGGAACACGGATATTGAACGAAATGGTGACTATGAGAAGATGTAGGGAATAGAATTAACTTTGAAACTTAAAGTGATGGATAGAACAATTTTTATTCTAATTACGTTTGCCTAGCTTAGTAGAAATATTCAAATAAATTGCCACTGTTGGTTAGAATTTACTTGCTAATAAAAGAAAAACAAAGTTTTTAGTTAACATTAAACAGTTTGATAATGATAGACAGATATACACTTGAAAATGATTCAGATAAGAACGAAAGTACTTGGTCTGCTATGCTCTTTTGGAGAAATCATTATTACATTCAAGATTGTAAGATCAAAAGAATTATTAGAAAGCTTGAAAGAAAGAATTAAAAACTTGAAAATAATAAAGGATTCTGTTGTTTAATCAAATTTGTTTGAATATATATAAATAATATATTATTATATATATATATATATATATATGTGTGTGGTGTGTGTGTGTGTGTGTGTTGTGTGTATGTGTGTGTGTGTGTGAAAACAATGTATTCAGAGAATGATTCATTATAGTTGATGTGTTGCAACAATAGGTTTTGTTTCTTTCTGTATTAATTATCTTCAAAACTGTCAATATTTGATAATCTTCTGAAATATATTCAATTATGTGTCAAAATGCTCGTTTAATATATGAAAAAAAACCAACAGAAACTGAAACGTTTTACATTTGGCAATACTTCAACTAAAAATCATTTTTTAAAACCTTGTTTTTTCCATATTTTATATATTATACATACAGTCAAATTATCTTCATTTTCTCTTATACAACACACACACACACACACACATATTATATATATATATATATATATATATATTATATTAATATATATATTATATTAAATTTCAAAGAAAGAAAAAACTTTCAAACTGTCATTCGTATAACTTTTTATTTTGACCAAAAGCTCAAACGGCCTCTTCTAGTCATTTGGATACCTTACATATATATTATATTAATATATTATATATATATATATATATAATTATAATCTTCTAGTATTTATATATATTATCTTCTATATATATATGTATATCTTCTAGTCATTTGGAATACTTAACACAAACACACATAAATATATAATATATATATATATATTATATATATTATATGAAATTTTTGAAAAAACAAGTGTTCAAAATAAATGATTTTCTATCGACATTAAATGTTTCGGTTTCTTTAAACCTTCATCAGGATGTATTAAGGGGTGGAAGGTTTACAGATAAGGTTTTAAAGAAACGAAACATTTACGCGTGATTAAATAAATTCATCTTATTTTGGAACACTTTGTTTTTTTCAAAAATTTCTTAATAATTGTCGGATTTATTTCCATATTTACTCCATAATATATATATATATATATTAATATAATATATATATATAATTAAAAAAATGAAAAAGGAAAAAACGCCAGCACATCCGTACTTTTCTGAAAATAATTCGTCAGTATGTGATGTAGTGTCAGCAGTCTGAAAAAACATCAAAATTATTCACATGACCATTAAAAACTACAGACAAATTCAAGTATCTATTATGGACTCATGTTGTGTTATATACCACAATAAGAGAACACATCGAACTCAAGATTTTACATCACAGCCTCATCTTACAAATCGAAAATTTCAAGTATTCATTTGTAACTGTCAGCTTTGTATTCTGTCCTAATTCTCAATCCCATAATAGTATAAATGAACGCATCCAAAATTTTTAGATGTCATAGAAGTGCTGAAAATTATGTCAGCCAATCAAGGTTAATTAATGCCATTATGTTAATAGAGAACGCAGACATTATAGTCAAGGAGTTCATTTGTTGGATTGCCT
>CM042159.1:11233827-11261327 GCA_023376005.1 Doryteuthis pealeii
AAAAAGAGATATAACCTTACCCATAATACATCCTGATGAGGTTTAAAGGAAACCGAAACATTTAAGTGTCGAATAGTAAATTCATTTTATTTTTGGAACACTTGTTTTTTCAAATTTCTTAATTTTTAAATATTTTTAATTATATATATATATATATATATATATATTATATGTGTGTGTGTGTAAAGGTATCCAAATGACTTAGAAGAATAATATATATTTATATAGAAGTATATATATATATATATACCTAGAAAGATTATATATATATATATATATATATATATATATATATATATATATATATGTAAGGTATCCAAATGACTAGAAGAGGCCCGTTTGAGCTTTTGGTCAAAATAAAATTTATTACGGAATGACAGTTTGTAAAGTTTTTCTTTCTTTTGAAAATTTATATATTATATATCTATATATTATATATAATATATATATATATATATATATATATATATGTGTGTGTGTGTGTGTGTGTGTGTATAAGAAAATGAAGATAATTTGACTGTATGTAAATATATAAAATATGAAAAAACAAGGTATTTAAAAAATGATTTTATAATAGTTGAAGTATTTGCCAAATGTTAAACGTTTCAGTTTTGTTTTGTTTTTTTTTTCATATATTAAACGAGCATTTTGACACATAATTGAATATATTTCAGAGATATATCAAATATTGACAGTTTTCTGAAAGATGATTTAATACATAAAGAATAACAAAACCTTTATTGTTGGCAAACACATCAACTAATAATTGAAATCATTCTCTGAATACATTGTTTTTTTCACACACACACACACATACACACACCACACACACACACACACACACATATAATATATATATATATATATATATATATATATATATATATTCAAACAAATTTGATTAAACAAACAGAATCCTTATTATTTTCAAGTTTTTATTCTTTCTTTCAAAGCTTTCTAATAATTCTTTTGATCTTACAATCTTGAAATGTAATAATGATTTCTCCAAAAGAGGCCATTAGCAGACCAAGTACTTTCGGTTCTTATCTGAATCATTTTCAAGGTGTATATCTGTCTATCATTATCAAACTGTTTAATGTTAAACTAAAACTATTGTTTTTGTTTTTATTAGCAAGGTAATGCTAACCAACAGTGGCAATTTATTTTTTGAATATTTCTACTAAGCTAGGCAAATGTAATTTAGAATAAAAATTGTTCTATCCATCTATTTTAAGTTTCAAAGTTAATTCTATTCCCTACATCTCCACATAGTCACCATTTCTTTCAATATCCGTGTTCCACTTTTGAATGAGAGAATGTATCCCAGCCCCGTAAAATTCTGTTGACTGTTCTTTGAGCCACTTCTTCATCACTGGAATAATGTTTGCCTCCCAAACCCTCTTTCATGAGGCTGAAGAGATGTATGATACGTGTTCCTGTGTTGGTAATTATACCTGCCCTAAACAGAATGGCATTTCTTTTTGACTCATCCTCATATTTGCCAACAAGGTTTCCTTCATTAACCACTGCCATTATCAAACTGATATCAACTATTCTGAGTTGAGAAGAGATTCAAATATCAAAAGTTTCTGTAATTACTTCGATAACACAGGTCAGTTAACTTTGAACCACAATATCTTTGAGAATCTGTGGTTATGCCTCAAAGATACAAGGTTCAAAGTTAATTGACCTTGAAAAATGTAAGTTTTTAAATAAAATAACTGTGTATTACATCTTTTATTCATTAATATATCAACACTGAAAATTTCATTAAATTTGGTTAATTCCCTGATTTTTGGGGTTTTTTTTTCTTTCAGTAGGGTGACATACAATGGTGTATTTTAGGTTCGTTAAGTTCGATTTAATCGAAATATTTTAGTTAATAACACAAAATACTTCATACTGACAATATCAAAAAATTAAAAATCTGTGCATTCTTATTTCAATTGATTAACAAGACTTTGTTGTTTTTCTTTATTAAGTCTTTATTAAACGCCCCCAGCCCACAAAACCGCGTGGATTGAGAAGCGACTCTTGAGGGGACACCCTCTCTTGTTGAGTAATTGGTCGCAACTAAAACAAAAACTTAAAATTGTCATGTGTTTCTGGAAGGGGTTACATCGAGGTCATTACCCATACAATAATGGTTGAGGTAATTTTTCCACTCAACCCCGTTATTTTGAATCTAACGAACTCGGATTCAAAAATATAAACTGCAGTACCTACACAATTCATAAGCTACCTATGAATTATATAAAAAATGTATCGCTTTAATTTTAATTCTTTATTGTTATCTTATTCATTTATTTTATTTATCTTATTCTCCCATTGTATACTCACATTAATGCATTAGTTAAAATCAATTAATCAATCAATCAATATCGTAGTTTATAACCTTTGCTTTTGGACATTTTTTGGATATTAACTCAACAAATCATCATTTGGCTACTATAAATTTACTAGAAGTGGCTACCCAGCGTCGAGGTAGAGGGGGGATTTTTAAAAAGTTAGTCTCGCAGATCTATTATTACTTATTGCAAGTGAGATCCTCGCTGGTTGCCCCATAAAAATCCCCACGTAAATATATAACTATATAGTCAGAAATTTCCATTCAATGATTTACAATTCTTTTTGAAAATAAGATATAAATGATGCAATTAATTCAATTAATCAATATTATATTTCAAGAGAAAAAAAAAAACATACAAAAAAAAGATAAACAAAATAACATGCAAATGACTTTTCCTCTTGTTACTTTTCAAATTTGAATTTTTTAATATCTTCCCAAATATAAATCAAATCTTCATATTTTTGCTCAAAAACCTAGCCCTGCTGATATTTAATGTCTATATATATTTACTTTGTCGTTAATTGTTTTATTTTCAAGTTTCCCCCGGACATACATATACACACAACTGCCCTTTATATATGTATAGATTTCGGCCTGAAACTCAATAAATGAGCCCAGTTTCATCAGAAAGCCAGATTATATCTCTTAAGGTAGTGTGGACATGGAGTCAACGAAGCCTCGATACTTTGAGTTTCTCGGCTGGATGATCTTCAGACCAAGTGCATAGTTGACTGACAGTAACAAGGCACCGTTGACTCCATGCCCACACTACCTTAACTTAATGAACGGATATCGAAAAGTGATTACATTTGAGTGGCTACCTGTATTTTGTGAGCAAATGTCATTGTTAATTGATTGATTCTAATGGCATGTAATCTTGTCTAGGGTTATTTATTGCATTCATTGTACATTCATATTTATATGGTCAGTATTTTCCTCCTAACCCCATGTGTATGGGTTAGGCACAAGGCCCTATTAATGTGGGACCAACCACGAACAGAGGCTCATGGTTGGCAGGTGAAAAATTGCGTTGAATCCTGTTGGCATTCCCCCTCAAGGGGTGTGCCTCAGGCACCGGGCAATAAACCCAGCCCTGCCCCTTTAAATTCAGGTGGGCAGGTGTTGTCTGGGGGGATAGCCCCCTGGGATCAACGCTGTTAATTAATTAACACAGGTTCAGTGGCCGAAGCCACCGGACCCCCGCCCCAGAGGACGGGTTGTTAATTTCATATTTATATTGTCTCTGGAGTTGTTTTATAACAGTTCTTTTTTTTTTGCAAAAGATCTTATAGAATACAAATAATTTTTAAACAGATCTATTTGACTCATTAAGCAAAGCAAGGCATCTATTTTGGGTTGGCTGAGGTGTGTGCTCAAGATGCTATATTATGCTGTCTTTTACTATAAAAGGTTAAAATGAAAATGAAAAATACAAAAACCTGGATTTGTCAGAAAAATTTCATCTTTAACTTAATGGATCTAAAGTATTTTCACTTTCTATATATATCTTTAAGGGCCAGCTTAGCTCAGTCGGTAGAGCGTTCGGCTAGAAACCACAAGGTTCCTAGTTTGATGCAGGTCCTCGCCAACTCAGCATATGAGTAGCACAGGGATCTGTGCGGTAAAGTAAGGAGCTGATGGTAGGTGTGGCGCTCCACCTCAGATGCTAAAAAACAATCTCCTTGGTCTAGTGCTATTGAAAAGGGGATAGACTCCCTCGCTGACTGGCTGATACCGACTTTAGGCCATCCCGACGATTTACTTATATATATCTTATTATAATGTAGATTGAGTGTTTGTCTTACTGTTACCAAAACCCATGATTTTATTTTTATTTAAACCTAAATTATTAATAAAAATGTTTTCATTATGGCCTGATCTACAGGTATTTGCCTCTCATCCCACTTATGAGGGCGTGACACGAGGACATTTTTATGTGGGCCCACCCACAACCAAAGCTCATGGGTGGTAGGTGGAAAAAATTGCGTCGATCCCGTCGGCATTCCCCCTCAAAGGGGGCGCTTCAAGCACTGGGCAATAATCCCAGCCCTGCCCCTTTAAATCGAGGGGGCAGGTGTTGCCTGGAGGGGATAGCCCCCTGGGATCGACGCTATTAATTTGTAAAGATCCAGGGCCGAAGCCACTTAACCCCCACCCCGTTGGGCGGGTCTACATACTAATACATGCTATTGTATTTATATATTCAACAAAATAGCGGTTTACAGTGTTAACGGGAATATTAATTTGCATATTGATCTCAAAAATTTGATTTTAATAAATATTCACTTAGTATTATTGATTTCTAATTGTTTGGTTTTATCTTGGGGATAAATCTTAAAAGAAATCCATTAACAAGAAGAAATAACTGTAATTTTATTCTTTACTTCCTATTTTAACTAAATAGTTAAATTAGAAAATTTAGCAATGAAAGATGGGAGTGATGGAAAAGTAAGTTTCAAAGATGTTCTATTTTTTGATTATACCTCCTCTGTTTCAAATCTTTTCATCTGCAATCTCATTTAGTTTCATTAGTCTTTCTAATTTCATATAATATTTTATTACATTAAAATTTAAATACTTGCACCTGGTGGGTGCATATATTTGCTAATATATATAAAAGAAAGAGTCTATCTGTCTGTTTGTCTGTATGTATTGTGGTGAACATTCCTCCTTCCCCCACCTTTTGTTGTAAAATGAACTGCTCATTCTTATAAGTAAGTCCTGTTTATACTAACTACTTATATATTCTGAATAAAGCCTAAATAAGATTTCTCTGCTTTGTGTCTTTTATTCATAACATGTCTATAGATATGTTTGTACAACAACCAAACACATATCCTTTTATAAATGAAAATAGGTGGACACCAGCAAAGACCAAAATTCAATAAAATATACACCCTATAAATTTGTCCGATAGGGGGTTAAAAAACTTTCTTTTTTTTTGTAAGAAAAGATAATAAAGATAAAACGGTATAAATTAATGATATATTGAAAAAATAATTAAAAAATGATTAAAAAATAAAACAAATTAATAAATGATAAAAAAGTTTTTTAATTTAAAAAAAAACAAATAAAAACAATAAAAAGCAAATAAAAGACAAATAAAAGAAAAAATACAAACAAGAATAATAATAAAAATAAACAAGTTAAAAACAATAATATATAAAGAATAAAATGTAATAAAACAAATATATAGAAAAAGAATTTTTATTAATCTATATGGAAATATAGATAAGAGATTTATTCTTAAGTTTTAAATCCAAGACAATATCAGGTAGAATAAAAAAAATCCAGTAATTCTACAGCCAGCGAAAGTTTAACTTTTGGTGCTAAAAGAACTCAGACACCTTTCGATAACATGCATTTGCAATCCTCCTGATACAATATATATTTTATATAAAGTTTATTTTTATATCTATTTTGTTTTCTCTTTTGTTTTCTTTGGAAACTACATTTCCATATTATCATGTGTTGAAGTTGTAGGAACCAACACTTCTACCCCCCAAAAAAGAGTACAAGGGCCCCATAGATAACATGTGCATTTGAAAAACAGAGTACAAGGGCCCGTCATAGATAGCATGTCCATTTGCAAAAAAGAGTACAGCGCCCTCCATAGATAGCATGTGTATTTACAAACAGAGTACAGCACCCCCGATAGATAGCATGTGTATTTACAAAACAGAGTACAGGCCCCCCACAGATAACATGTGCATTTACAAAACAGAGTACAGCACCTCCATAGATAGCATGTGTATTTCAAAAACAGAGTACAGCACCCCCATAGATAGCATGTGCATTTACAAAACAGAGTACAGCACCCCCTATAGAACATGTGCATTTACAAAACAGAGTACAGCACCCCCTATAGATAGCATGTGCATTTGCAAAATAGAGTACAAGGCCCCCACAGATAACATGTGCATTTACAAAACAGAGTACAGCACCTCCCATAGATAGCATGTGTATTTACAAAACAGAGTACAGCACCCCCCATAGATAACATGTGCATTTACAAAACAGAGTACAGCACCCCTATAGATAACATGTGCATTTACAAAACAGAGTACAGCACCCCCCACAGATAACATGTGCATACACAGCACCCCCATGTGCATTTACAAACAGAGTACAGCACCCCCATAGATAACATGTGCATTTACAAAACAGAGTACAGCACCCCCCATAGATAACATGTGCATTTACAAATACACAGAGTACAGCACCCCCATAGATAGCATGTGCATTGCAAAATAGAGTACAAGGCCCCCACAGATAAGATGTGCATTTACAAAACAGAGTACAGCACCCCCCATAGATAGCATGTGCATTTGCAAAATAGAGTACAAGGCCCCCACAGATAAGATGTGCATTTACAAAACAGAGTACAGCACCCCCCATAGATAGCATGTGCATTTGCAAAATAGAGTACAAGGCCCCCACAGATAAGATGTGCATTTACAAAACAGAGTACAGCACCCCCCATAGATAGCATGTGCATTTGCAAAATAGAGTACAAGGCCCCCACAGATAAGATGTGCATTTACAAAACAGAGTACAGCACCCCCATAGATAACATGTACATTTACAAAACAGGGTACAAGGCCCCCACGTGCATTTGATATCCTCTAAAAATGAGCAATCCATACATTTTATAATATTATAACTTTTATAATAATTATTTCTTCAACTAAATAAAAGAAAAAATCCCGAGAAGCCCTTAGAATTAACTACTTTACCAGAAAGAAGAATGAGAGATGATCTAATTGAAAATTTCAAAATAATTAATGGAATTTCTAATTATGTTAGACATTTTTTCAATATTTCTCATCAAACTTGAAATTTACTGACAAGACAGATTAAAAAAAAAACTAAATCTGTTAACCAATTGAATTTATTTTGTCAATAGAGTAATAACATTTTTGGAAAAAAAAAAATGCCTTAAAAATAGAAATGTTGAAAAGAGTTTAAAAAATTGAATCAAATGATTTCAGAAATAATTGTAAGAAAAAGAATTTAAGACAGCATTTTTGGGAACTATTGGATGAATTATTTACAGAAATTTTATTTGTGTATAGATATTGTATTAATATTGCATAAGTTCCGTATATGAAAGTGTATGGTGTAATGGTTAGAGTTGTAGGAAATGGACCCATCGACTCGAGTTCAAATCCTGTATGAGGCTGTTTGCATGGAGGTGTGGGTGTAATGGTTAGAGTTGTATAGAGTGGTAGTGATGATATGATCAGTGATGCTGATAGCTTTTTGATTTGGTGCATCCTGGGATGCACATATTTGCTTTGAATAAGTCCCTGGGAAAATTTATGGGTCCCAACTAAAGCCATCTAACTCCTACCTTGTAACCTATCCTATGTAATTCATTTCTAAGAAACTATTGAAATGTATTTACAATCAGCTTGAAATGGTAAGGTAAGAAAAAATAAAAATAAAAGGGAGGTGCGTGGTTAGAGTCGTAGGAAAAGGACTTGTCAACCCGAGTTCAAATTCTAGATGAAGCTACAGTTCACATAGCACTAATACCCTTGGAAAAGGTATGAATCCAACTATTATCCCTCCAGCTATGGGTAAATAGTAGGGCAGACTGGGCTCTTTAACCTTGGTTAGGCAACCAGTCTAGGAGAAGGAAAAATCTGAATTGAAACCTCGTAAATTTTCGCTTGGGCTGGTTACTACTAGAATAGGTTCAGTCCTACTTAGTGATCTATTTCATTTTTTTTTAAAAATTAATTTAATTTAATTAGATGCCAATATAGAGTAGTAATGATGATATGATAGTTCAAGTGGTATTTATGGTATGATGTTCAGAATGGTAGTGATGGTATGATACTTTAAATATACACTCCTACATTTGGGGCACTGGTGGTTGTCGTCAGTGATGTAATCCGCAGGGTTCATTGGGAAGTTTCGGGTCTTCCAACATCAGACTTCCCTCGCCCTGCTGACCCTATCAGAGGTGATCAAACTCTGATACAACCACCAACTATAGCCGCTAAAAGACAATTGAAAAAAAAATTTTTTTTTTTTTTATAGAGTGATAGTGATGGTATTATATATATTTACCAACCCCTCCGCACGAGCAAAATGTAAAACACAAGATCGATTTCTTAAGCGGAGTTTAAAATGTTTGAATTCAGAGTTTTCCATCTCCTAGTCCAGTTGCCTAACCAAGGTTAAAGAGCCCAGTCTGTCCTACTATTTACCCATAGCTGGAGGGAGAGTAGGATTCATACCTTTCCCAAGGGTATTAGCATTAAGTGAAATGCAATTACTATGTCCAGGATTTGAACTCAGGTTGACAAGTCCATTTCCCATGACTTTAACCATTACACTACGTGCTTCCATCTAGTGATGGTATTATAGTTTGAGTGGTAATTATGGTTGGTACAAAAGCTCACCCAGTTTCTTCCCTGCCAATTAGCCAGTGACAAGACATTTCTTGTCACAATATCTGTGGGTGAGAAAAAGAAGATATTTGAAACCGTCACCCCCCCAAGGGATTGTAAGCCGCCTCAGCTGACATTTGAACTCAGTTTGCTGATTCTAGTTTCTGTGCACTGTTCCACTTTCTGTTACACTACTTCACTGATCCGAACAACCTGATACCTCTGCCCGAATTTCAGAGATGAGAAAATTATCATCATCATCCATTGATTTGTTTGAATTAACAGCCCTAAGATGAGAATAAAAATCTGAGTTGATTAATGTACAATATCGTCGATAAGTGAGTGCACCTCAAATAATTCTTGTAAAAAAAAAGGTAATTTTTCTTCTAAACCATAGATATAAGGTCAGGATTTTATTATTTCTAATGGAATGTACATTAAAAAAAAAAACCAAACAAAAAAAAAAAGTTTGCAGAGTGGCCTATTATCATTATCAGCAGTAGACCTGGGAGATTATTTTTGTTGAGGTGGAGTGCCACACCTACCGTCAGCTCTGAGATGCTGTACCACACAGATCTGATTACCGAAAAAATTCTGATAAAAAGTTAATTTTCTTTTAAACCATTTTATATATGATCAAGATTTTATTATTTCTAATGGAATGTACATTCAGAAAAAAAAAAAAGTCTATGGAGTGACAGCCAAATAGTAAAAGAGACTATCTCCTTTCCACTTGCACTAGACCAGGGAGATTGTTTTTGCAGAGGCAGAGCGCTACACCTATCATCAGCTCCCAGAGGCTTTACTATACCAATCAAATTACCGAAATCATTCCACTCATGCGCTGAGTTTGGCAAGGACCAGTATCGAACCCAGAATCTTGTGATTTCTAGGCAGATGCTCTACCGACTGAGTTAAACTGTCCCTTAGAGGAGTGCTACACCTACCATCAGCTCACAGAGGCTTTACCATACTGATCAGATAACCTAAACCATTGCACTCATGTGCTGAGTTGGTGAGGACCAGTATCGAACCCAGAACCTTGTGATTTTAAACGGATGCTCTACCAACTGAGCTAAACTGGCCCTAAGTGGAACATTATACAATCAAAATGGACATTATTATTGCTAATATTATTTTACTTCTTGCAAGTTTTTCACAATTTTTTTAAATGGTGGTTTTTCACTGACATTTGAGTGACAGCAAGTCTCCTCGAGTCTTCAGGTCTCTCCAGGCTGATCTTAACAGAGCTGTGGTCTGGATGGTCTCAATTCCTTCTACAATTGGTATCACTATCACCTTTATGTTCCACAGATTTTTTTTCAGGTATTTTTCTGTTCACTTTTTTCGCTCTATGATCTGCTGGGTTGACAAAAATCCACTAGATAACATTTTGTTTTTTTCTTGTTAATTAATACTATGTACTGTTACAATTTTTGTGGCCATTTTTAGGCTGCAGGTGAAAGTGCTTTATAGTGGAGATCCCTTGTGTTCCTTAGTGTTAGGTAGAATCCTTGTGTTCCTTAACATTAGGTAGAATCCTTGTGTTCCTTAGTGTTAGGCAGAATCCTTGTTTTCCTTAACATTAGGTAGAATCCTTGTGTTCCTTAACATTAGGTAGAATCCTTGTGTTCCTTAACATTAGGTAGAATCCTTGTGTTCCTTAGTGTTAGGTAGAATTCTTGTGTTCCTTAGTGTTCCTTGTGTTCCTTAGTGTTAGGCAGAATCCTTGTGTTCCTTAGCATTAGTTAGAATCCTTGTGTTCCTTTGTGTTAGGCAGAATCCTTGGTTGTTCCCCAGTGAAGAATCCTTGTGCTAAGCAGAACACTTAGTTGTTGATCTGTTTGTCCATGTTGAATACGAGCAACTGAACGGCTTTAGTTAACTAACCACGTATTTGAGCATGTTGATTGGCTGGCTTTAATCCATGCGGCCTCGCAAAGTCTATAAGTTTAAGTGGTGGACTCCAGCACACCTTATATTACAAAATACTCCAACAGGTACAGTCTTCTGGCCGGGATTAGGTAATCCGTTTGTATCTCAAGTCCAAGAGAATTTTATGTATCTCATTTTCTGGGACGGATTCTAGTTTGTGCATATACAATTTGTAAGCATGAAAAAATTTTAATCTCTTTTGTTGAGGTGGAGTGCCACACCTACCGTCAGCTCCGAGATGCTGTACCACACAGATCTGATTACCAAAAAAATTCTTATAAAAGTTAATTTTCTTTTAAACCATTGTATATATGATCAAGATTTTATTATTTCTAATGGAATGTACATTCAGAAAAAAAAAATATGGAGTGACCTATTGTTGTTATCAGTGGATCACCTTTCCCACCCAGTCATGCTTAAACTTGTATTCCTTTTGTGCCAGTTTGCTGCATTTTCTTATTATGTGATTAACTGTTTCATCTCTGAAATCACTATATAACCTATATACATGTTATTCTTCTGTTTATTATCGATTTCCAAATTTTATAGAAGTAAAACTCTGTAAGCAAAAATATAAATGTTGGATACTCTCTTGCTAGTTTCTTCTCCCTTATCTTCTTAATTTGTTTTGTTTCTTCTAAGTCTTCTATGTGGGTGAGTCAAAAAGTAATGCCATTTTGTTTAGGACAGGTATAATTACAAACACAGAAACATGTATCATACATCAAAATAAAGCTGGTCCTCTGTGGATCACATCCCTACTTCTCCACATAGGTGAATCAAAAAGTAATGCTATTTTGTTTAGGACAGATATAATTACCAATACAGGAACATATATCATACATCAAAATGAAGCTGGTCCTCTGTAGATCACATCCCTATGTCTCCACATAGGTTAGTCAAAAAGTAATGCTATTTTGTTTAGGACAGATATAATTACAAACACTAAAACATGTATCATACATCAAAATGAAGCTGGTCCTCTGTGGATCACATCTCTACTTCTCCACATAGTCACCGCTTCTCTCCACCTTCGAATGCGAGCATTTATCCTTGCCCTGTAAAATTTTGTTCTTTGAGCCACTACTTCACTTCAGATTTTCCTTCCTCATTACTGAAATAATATTTGCCTCTCAAAACACTCTTTCATGGAACTGAAGAGATTATAGTCTGATGGCGCTAAATCTGGTGAGTATGGAGTAAGTGAAATCTGTAGTGAAGAAGTGGCTCAAAGTAACAGTCAACTGAATTTTACATTCTCCTTCACTGCACAATTACTTTTTTCGCTGATTTCATTTGTAGGTAAATTCTCTCTGTTAAAATATTTTAAACCTATTTAAATCTGAAAACCTATGAAATAGCAGAGGTGGTCACTACTAGAATAGGCTCAGTCCTAATTAGTGATCATCCTCTACACATTAATCATTTGTTGTGTTTTTTGTAAGAAAAATGTGTGAAAATAAACAAATTTCTTTCTTTCTTTCTTTCTTTTCATCCCTGTATTTGTCTATGTCTTCTTTTTTTGTAAAAAAATGTGTGAAAATAAACAAATTTCTTTCTTTCTTTCTTTCTTTCTTTCTTCTCTTTCTCTCTCTTCTTTCTTTCTCTCTTTCTTTCTTTCTCTCTTTCTTTTCATCCCTGTATTTGTCTATATCTTCTTTTTTTTTTATTGTTCATTGATTCTTCTTCAAAAAGAAACAATCTCTCTTTTGAGAAAGAATCATGAGTATCCATAATGGCACCTGATGATTTGTCTATATTTTTCTTTTTATTGTTTCATTGTTTCTTCTGCATCAATAATGATAAGCCGGATTAAATAATTTGTTTACTCTTCCTATAAAATTGGTGCAAATCTCAGATGTTATAAACTGAGTTTAGTAAATTGTAATGGTTCTCTTTCACTACACAATTATTATTATTATTATTATTTTGCTGGTTTCATTTGTAAATAAATTCTCTATAACTATTTGATAATTATTTTTCATTTGATTAATAAAAAACTTCTGTTCTTTTTTTCCAGGTAAGTCCAAATTCTTTGACAAAATTTCCATGGATGTTGATTTCTGCTGTCTCTACGAAATGAGGTAGGAACTATTACCAAATTCTTTTGATATATATATATGTATACACACATATATATATATATATAGGAGGGGGATTCAAAAAGTAATGCCATTTTGTTTAGGACAGGTATAATTACCAACAAAGGAACATATATCATACATCAAAATGAAGATGATCTTCTGTGGATCACATCCCCACTTCTCCACATAAGTGAATCAAAAAGTAAAAACTATTTCTCTCAATAGCAATGCTTAACCTTTAAATGAGAGCATGTATCCCTGTCCTGGAAAATTCTGTTGACTGTTCTTTGAGCCACTTCTTCACTACAGATTTCACTTCCTCATCACTAGAATAATGTTTGCCTCTCTTTGGCCCCGTGAAAGAGGGTTTAAGAGGTGGAACATTGCTATTGAGAGAAACAGTGATTATGTGGAGAAGTAGTGATGTGAGCCACAGAGGAACAGCTCAATAAACAAGCTTAACCTAGATTGGCACAAGGCCAAAGATTCAGGGCACTCAGTGAAAACTAAACTCAGTAGCAATGATCTACTAGCTTAATTAACTACTAGGCATGAAATAACCCCAGACAGGTTGATATGCCATTAAAATCATTTAATAAACAAGCTTAGCCTAGATTGACACAAGGACAAAAATTCAGGGCACTCAGTGAAAACTAAACTCAGTAGTAATAATCTACTAACCTAATTAACTACCAGGCATGAAATAACCCCAGACAGGTTGATATGCCATTAAAATCATTCAATAAACAAGCTTAGCCTAGATTGACACAAGGACAAAAATTCAGGGCACTCAGTAAAAACTAAACTCAGTAGTAATAATCTACTAGCCTAATTAACTACTAGGCATAAAATAACCCTAGACAGGTTGATATGCATTAAAATCATTCAATAAACAAGCTTAGCCTAGATTGACACAAGGACAAAAATTCAGGGCACTCAGTGAAAACTAACTCAGTAGTAATAATCTACTAACCTAATTAACTACTAGGCATGAAATAACCCCAGACAGGTTGATATGCCATTAAAATCATTCAATAAACAAGCTTAGCCTAGATTGACACAAGGACAAAAATTCAGGGCACTCAGTAAAACTAAACTCAGTAGTAATAATCTACTAACCTAATTAACTACCAGGCATGAAATAACCCTAGACAGGTTGATATGCCATTAAAATCATTCAATAAACAAGCTTAGCCTAGATTGACACAAGGACAAAAATTCAGGGCACTCAGTGAAAACTAACTCAGTAGTAATGAACTACTAGCCTAATTAACTACTGCACAACATGGGGAATCCAGTGTTTACTAAGTTGTTGTTGAGAAGAAAACCGTTTCCTGTATTGAACTGATATTTTAACATCTTAGCTTAAAGAATAAGAATTTTTTTTTCTTTATATTTTGTTATTTTACTCCCTCGCCCCACACCCCCACTTCCGTTAATTCTTTGAAAATGAGATTTTTGGAAATCTGAGAAGCATTGTGTTGATCATTTTGTGTTTGCATTCAAGAAATAAAAGATTTTAAGATATTTTGCCTCTGGAATCATTAAAGATTGGATTTCCCCCCTAACAAAACGAGGTTTCCTATTTTCCCTACACGGAAATTACTCTTTTTCTTTTCTTCCACTTTATGCAAGGAGGCAGCATGATATTGGGTTTAGAACACTCATCTCAATTACCTCCTGTCCCCCACCCCCCAAACAACTGTTCAGTATTGCATTTTGTGGGGAAACTTAATAAAGAGAATTGTATCTTCAACAATCTAGTTCAAGCTGAGAAGCATATAATCAAGATTTTAGCATCGTTTTACAAACAATATCTTTGTGAATATAATGAATATTTCAACTTACATACAATTAACCACACACTTGATAACTTATATACAATTAACCACACACTTGATAACTTATATACAATTAACCACATTATAACTTATATACAATTAACCACACACTTGATAACTTATATACAATTAACCACATTATAATTTATATACAATTAACCACACTTGATAACTTATATACAATTAACCACATTATAACTTATATACAATTAAACACACTTGATAACTTATATCAATTAACCACATTATAACTTATATACAATTAACCACACACTTATAAACTTATATACAATTAACCACATTATAACTTATATACAATTAACACACACTTAACTATATACAATTAACCACTTATAACTTATATACAATTAACACACACTTATATAGAATTACCACATTGATAACTTATATACAATTAACCACACACAATTATAACTTATATACAATTAACCACATTATAACTTATATACAATTAACCACACACTTGATTATATACAACCACACACATGATAACTTATAACAATTAACCACATTAACCAATAACCACACACTTGATAACTTATATACAATTAACCACATGATAACTTATATACAATTAACCATAAACTGTATTAACTCAGTTGGTAGGCATCCACTAAAAAACAGTTCTGAGTTCGATACTGGCCCTCACCAACTCAGCATATGAGTAACACAGTGTCATGATATTCTGAGAAATCTAAGAATATCCTGAATAATATAGAACAAGGTTAACTATTTATTGGGAAAAGAAAAGGATAAAGTATAAAAGTTTTTTTTAAATAAATGGAAAGGTAAAAGTTGCTGCCCTTGGCCAGAGAAAAAAATGGTTGGTTCCCTTAGGTTTTGTTTTGATTTGAAAAATGCCCGCGAAAAATTGACTGAGAAGCAGACGGTAATTCAGACAGACGAGACAGAGACGACGAGAAATGGTTTTGGAAGTTGACGGTTGAATCAGGAGATTAGAAGGGAAAAGATGAATAATCAAAAGTGGGAAATTTGAATTGAAAAACAACAAGAATTATTGCCAGTAAGTGATTTATTATTTATTTATCAACGAAAAAGTAAAAGTTAAAGAAATTGGAAAAGAGTAGGGATACACAAAATGAAGTTAAACTGCGTTTTTGACCAAATGACTTTAGCCCCCCCCCCCTACAGAAAATAATTTACCAAAAATCAGGGAATTATTGGATTTTAATGAAATTTTCAGTGTTTATTTATCAATGAATGATCTTTATAATACATTATTTATTTTATTTCAAAACTTTCTCATTCTTTTCAGGTCACTTAATTTGACCCCCTTATGTTGGGGGCGTAACATTTTGTTCGAGTTGGTCTTATAGTTTTCTAATTACACTAAAATAAAGAGATAAAAGACCGAACTTATGAATAGAAACAAACAAAAAAAAATTACGGTGGCTTTTCTATGAGAAAATAAGTACCGAAAATCGAAAAATAAAATGTAAAAAAGTAATAAATAATTAATTTTTTGGAGATTTCTTTTTTACTCATTTCGATAATTATTTAATTGGCTATTATCTTATAAAAGAGAAATATACACGATATTTTTTCTGCTTAAAAAGGGTGGGGGTACATTTTCAATCGAGATTTTATTCAAAAGTATACTTTGATGTAATAAAATAAGGTTTGAATTAAATAGATATTTATTTTTAGAATCTGAAAATATAACATTTTAAACTTAACATCAGGCATTTCATATTTTAAATGAATTTTACATATTAATTTTTCATAGTAAAAATACTAAATTAAAGTTTTGAAACGAAATAACTGATGCATTATAAATTCATTAAGTGATAAATTAATACTGAAAATTTCATTAAAATCGGATAATTACCTGATTTTTGGTCATTTTCTTTCAATCGCTTTAAAACGCTTGAAAAAAAAGCGTTAATTGTGGATCGCGTCGAAATTGACTAAAACAAATCGTTTTAAATCTATTAAAAATAAACTGCATATGTAATGATATTTTTTCTTTTTTAATGGTGGTCATCATGTTACTACTTATCATTTTAGGCAAAAGTTTGACCTTAAATAATAGATATTAATTAATTTTAATTTGTTTTTAAAAACCTAGCAGACGACAAAATCTCTAGAAAAGAGATTATTATTTGAAGAAAACCAAATTGATTTGAAAGGGAAATAAACGAAAGAAGTGATTGTTTTTTTGATTTAAAGTAAAAAGAAAAAGGAGGAACTTATATCTAATAAAAAATAAGGAAAGAAAAAGAAATAATAACAAAAAAAAAAGGAACTTATGTTTTAAAGAACAAAAAGAAAAAGAAAGGTATTTATTGGACGTAAACAATTTTGTTTCATGGGCTTTTATGTATTTTGCATCTGTCTTTTTCAGAAAAAAAAAAGTAAATAATAATTATCTTTTATAAAATAAAATAATTATTTATCACTTATAAATTGTCTTATTGACTGAATTTTTTTTATTTTGTTTGAAAGAAAAACATTCCATATTTTTCCCCTGAAATATTTTTTCTTTGGAGAGTCAATTGCCTAACACTTAGGACCCACACGACTCAGCGATGGCGTTTGAATAAATAGACAGAATACTTTGTGACGCACAGCTTGGATCTGTGCTATAAAGTGGGGAGCTAATGGTATGTGTGGTGCTCCACCTCAGAAACAAATATAATCTCCCAGGTCTACTGCTAGTGAAATGAAGATAGACTCCCTCACTGGACAGCTGATACTGACAATAGGCCACTCCGCCTACTTTACTTTTTCATACATGGGGCCGGGTTAGCTCAGTCAGTAGAGCGTTCGGCTAGAAACCACAAGGTTCCTAGTTCAATACCGGCCCTCGCCAACTCAGCCTTGAGTAGCACAGGGATCTGTGCAGTAAAGTAAGGAGCTGATGGTAGGTGTGGGGCTCCACCTCAGATGCTAAAACAATTTCCTTGGTCTAGCGTTATTGAAAAGGGGATAATAGAACACTCTGTTATAAAAAATAAAACAATTAACAACAAAGTAAATGTATGTACACATTAAATATCACCGGTTCTTGCATTTTGTGCAAAAATTATGAAGATTTGATTTAAATTCAAAGACATTTGAAAATTAAAATTTATATAGAAATAGCATGGACTAATGGTTAGAGTCTTAGGAAATTGACTCATCAACGTGAGTTCAATTTCTGGACGAAGCTGTTGGCATTTCACATAGCGCTAATACCCTTGGGAAAGGCATAAATCCAATTCTCCCTCCAGCTATGGGTAAATAGCAGGGCAGACTGGACTCTTTAACCATGGCTAGGTAATCAGTCTAGAAGGAAAACTCTGAATTCAAACCTCTTAAACTCCGCTTAAGAAATTGACCTTGTGTCACATCCTGCTCGTGCAGAGGGGTTGGTAAATATATATATAGAAATAGCATTGAAATTCTACTTAAAAACGTTCAGCATTTGTAAATCGGGAAAGTAAACAAATCATACCAGGGTTTTTTGCACACACACACACACCACACACACTTTACCCAGGTGACGCTGGGTAGCCACTTCTAGTCTATATATAAATATAGATAATAGATTTCTTTTTAAGTTTTTAAATCCAGGTAATTCTACTAGAATGTGATAACTTGATAACTTATATACAATTAACCACACACTTGATAACTTATATACAATTAACCACATTATAACTTATATACAATTAACAACCAATTAACCACATGGTAACTTATATACAATAAGTTGTATTAACTCAGTTGGTAGAGCATCCACCAAAAACCCATAAGGTTCTTAGTTCGATACTGGCCCTCACCAACTCAGCATATGAGTAACACAGTGTCATGATATTCTGAGAAATCTAAGAATATCCTGAATAATATAGAACAAGGGTTAACTATTTATTGGGAAAAGAAAAGGATAAAGTATAAAAGTTTTTTTTTTAAATAAATGGAAAGGTAAAAGTTGCTGCCCTTGGCCAGAGAAAAAAATGGTTGGTTCCCTTAGGTTTTGTTTTGATTTGAAAAATGCCCGCGAAAAATTGACTGAGAAGCAGACGGTAATTCAGACAGACGAGACAGAGACGACGAGAAATGGTTTTGGAAGTTGACGGTTGAATCAGGAGATTAGAAGGGAAAAGATGAATAATCAAAAGTGGGAAATTTGAATTGAAAAACAACAAGAATTATTGCCAGTAAGTGATTTATTATTTATTTATCAACGAAAAAGTAAAAGTTAAAGAAATTGGAAAAGAGTAGGGATATACAAAATGAAGTTAAACTGCGTTTTTGACCAAATGACTTTAGCCACCCCCCGCCTACAGAAAATAATTTACCAAAAATCAGGGAATTATCGGATTTTAATGAAATTTTCAGTGTTTATTTATCAATGAATGATCTTTATAATACATTATTTATTTTATTTCAAAACTTTCTCATTCTTTTCAGGTCACTTAATTTTGACCCCCCTTATGTTGGGGGCGTAACATTTTGTTCGAGTTGGTTTTATAGTTTTCTAATTACAGTAAATAAAGAGATAAAAGACAGAACTTATGAATAGAAACAAACAAACAAAAAAAATTTACGGTGGATTTTCTATGAGAAAATAAGTACCGAAAATCGAAACATAAAATGTAAAAAAATAATAAATAATTAATTTTTTGGAGATTTCTTTTTTACTCATTTCGATAATTATTTAATTGGCTATTATCTTATAAAAGAGAAAATATACACGATATTTTTTCTGCTTAAAAAGGGTGGAGGTACATTTTCAATCGAGATTTTATTCAAAAGTATACTTTGATGTAATATAGGTACCACCAATTTTACCCTGTGAAATCACCCCACACACACACACACCTATATTTAACACTATGAAACTTGCAGAAAAATTAATATTTTCTTGAAAAAAAATTTTCAATTCGAAAGAAAAAACATTAAACAAACTCCTGATGATTTTTAAAAAAAAATTTTCAGCTTAAGGAAATAATGAAAATTATGATTGAAAAACAATGTTTTCATTTTTGCACTGTTAAATCAACTGAAATTTAACGTAGCTAAAAACAAGTTACGATAAGAGTTTTTTTTTTTAATTCTATGAAAAATCAATTAATTATCTGATTTTAACGAAAATTTCCATAAATGTTTACCATTGGATGTAATACATCTGAAATAGTTTTTTTTTCTAAAATATATTAGGGGAAATATTTTTTACGAGGTCTATCAACCCCCCCCCCTATTTTATTTTATGAGATTTAAAAAAATGACGCGTCAGAAAAATTTTGTACTTTTTTTTCTATAAAGATAAGAGTCTGAATAACTATATCAATGAAATTGTATGAATGTACGAGGTGTGGTTTTTTTTAGGAAAAATTAATGAAATCGGATATAAAAAGTGCAAGAAAATGTCATAATATTAAATTTGAAAACTTTTTTTTGCTTTTGTAATTGGTATGTACTATATTCTATTAAATTGTCAAAAAAAATGTTTTTTTAAAGAATTAATTAGAGATTTTTCAAAAGTAGTTTCTCTGGAGAGTAGAGAGAGAAGAGAAGAGCCGTAAGAGAGAATTTGAATATTTCTATGATAATATTCACAACCAGGCATCCGTAAGCTTAATTGAAGATCAAACATTCCTTTTTTTTAGAAACCTACAAAATGATTTTAAGGCTTTCTCCGCCGTTATTTATATTTTAAAAAAGATTATTTCCACTTGCCTATCTCCCATTCCCCTAATTTCAATAATTCTACCAGAGCTGAATGGGGTTGACAACCAACAGGGTCACGTTGTTTTAGAAATATATATATATATATATATATAGTATACTATATATATATTATATGTAAGATAATCCAAATGACTGGTAAGTAAGGGATATTCTATTTTCGGAGGATCTATCAAAAATCACTGGTACAACCATACTGTATGTTCTTGTAAGGGTGCAAACTATATATATCATACAAGGATATAAATCCCCTAAGAGGAGCTCAATGTATATCAACAACTAATAAATTAATTATATTCATTATTAAATGAATTAATTATATGTATTCTATGAGGGATATATTATATATATTATACATAATATAATATATAACAATATATATATATATATATATATATATATATAGATAGATAATCTACTGAGTCAGACGAACCTACTCATTAGTTTGCAATAAAGTCTTCAGGGCTAAAATCTGACAGATTTTAGCCCTGAGAGCTTTATTGCGAACTAATAGTAGGTTCGTCTGACTCAGTAGATATCTATATTACTTGGCTCTACTTAGGTATCGAGCCACTTTTTACATTAGCTTTCTCCTAGCGGTTTATATGAATATATATATATTCTATATACATATATATACATATAAATTGTTTTTTCTTTTGGCCAAATACACGTATACAATAGATTATTTTTTGTTGGTACGTATATCTTGGTCTTTTTTTTTTCAAAAATTTTTTTTCTTCCTGGTTGATGTTTGGTAGTATATTTTTACAATCAAACTTCTGCTGCGGGTTTTTTTCTCTCCCAAGGATCTTACCAACACGCTTGGTATATATATATATATATATATATTCGTTTCGGGACAAGTTTTGATTACGACCTTTCTAATTCCCACTACCAATTCTTATTACTTCCCACTACCAATCCTATGTACTGCTCGGTCTTTAAAAATGGAAAACACCCCTGAAACATTTCCCTCAGTTTCACCAACCTAGAATCGATGGCAGATAGACATGCCTGAAAGCCTCGTTGAAGAAACCTTTGGTGGATGCCTACACCAGTTCCACCCTGACATTAAAAAGATGACCAGACAGTTAGAAAGGATCAAACAAAAACTCGTCCTACAAGAATCGTTCAGTAGAGGCTNAAGAGATTTTTCAATCTTTTGTGTGCTTAAATATTTTTTATTTCTGCGTGAAATAAATTAAATATTTCTTTTTTTCTGCGTCAAAATCGAATTTTTCATGGATATTTAAAAATATGAATTTTAGAATTCAGGTGAACTAAAGTTGGCCCGATCCGAGCTCGATTAATATTTTTAAAAGAATTTGTAATTTTTATGTTGAATAGTAATGTGTGATTCTTAGAATATACGAAAGAGCAAAAACTGACATATTTGTTTGTTTTTATACAAAGAGACGAGAAGCTTATCGGTACCAAAGCTTGTTTTTCTGAGCGTAAAAAATATTTTATTTAACTTTTACGACCAATTAGAATAAAAATAATATATTGATTATTTTATCAGTTTTTTCTTCAGAAAAATATTCAAATTTTCATTTTATTTTCGATTTTAAGAATTAATACTAAAACCGAATACATTTTTTAAACGTCAATTTCAACTGCGAAATTTTCAGATTAAATTTTTTCAAGTTTTTATTCATTTTAATAGTAAATTGTAATATTAAAGTTTTTTAAAGATTTTATTCATTTTAATAGAAAAAATTTGGTTAAAAAAATTTGGCCGTTACACCCATCCGTACTTAGATGCAAAACCGTAAGAGGGTAATAATATGTATTTTTTTTCTGTCTAAATTGTGGTCTGAAAATTACCCTTTTCGCATGTAATACGGATAGGTTTGTTTATTTTTTAAGATAACGATGTAATTTTTCCCAATCGGATAATTTGATTTTTGAATTAACTATTTTTCTTTTGTGACAACCCTGTACGATCTTTTTTTTTACGAGATTTTTGATAAACAAAGTTCGGAAATATTTATTTTTATTTTATTCAAGATGGCCTAAACTGATTGGTTGCCTTTAATGTAATAAAATAAGGTTTTGCATTAAATAGATATTTATTTCTAGAATCTGAAAATATAACATTTTAAACTTAACATCAGGCTTTTCATATTTTGAATGAATTTATATATTAATTTTTCATAGTAAAAATACTAAATTAAAGTTTTGAATGAAATAACTGATGCATTATAAAATTCATTAATTGATAAATAATATGGAAAATTTCATTAAAATCGGATTATACCTGATTTTTGGTCATTTTCATTCAATTGCTTTAAAACGCTTGAAAAAAAGCGTTCATGGCGGATCGCGTCGAAATTGACCAAAACAAATCGTTTTAAATCTATTAAAAATAAACTGCATATGTAATGATATTTTTTATTTTTTAATGGTGGTCATTATGTTACTACTTATCATTTTAGGCAAAAGTTTGACCTTAAATAATAGATTTAATTAATTTTAATTTGTTTTTAAAAACCTAGCAGACGACAAAATCTCTAGAAAAGTGATTATTATTTGAAGAAAACCGAATTGATTTGAAAGGGAAAGAAACGAAAGAAGTGATTGTTTGGAAACGGATTTAAAGTAAAAAGAAAAAGGAGGAACTTATATTTAATAAAAAAAAATAAGGAAAGAAAAAGAAATAATAACAAAAAAAAAGGAACTTATGTTTTAACGGACAAAAAAGAAAAGAAAGGTATTTATTGGACGTAAACAATTTTGTTTCATGGACTTTATGTATTTTTACGTTTTTTGCACACCCTCCCTTTACCCAGGTGACGCTGGGTAGCCACTTCTAGTCTATATATAAATATAAGATAATAGATTTCTTTTTAAGTTTTTAAATCCAGATAGTTCTGCTAGAATGTGATAAGTGGGAAATCTCGCCCCCATTACAAACTGCTCTTTCACCCCGCCCTCTTTTATGACCTGGTGGATATTTTTTTTCAACCCTTTCATCTTAAGACATCAAAGATATTAAAGTGCAGGTTTATTGGTTTCTAAATATGTCTAATGAAAGAGAAGCTCTAAGAAAACAAAACCATTTAAATGGTAAAAGCCGACGTCTTATGTTTTAGAGAATTTGCTATGATACTTGTTTCCCAAATATCAGGTTTGGTTTGCTTTGGTTTATTTGTATAATTCCTTTATTTATTATATATATATATGTATATCTATCTATCTATCTATCTATCTATCTATCTTTATATATATGCATATCTATCTATCTTTATATATATGCATAATATATTGCATATCTATCTATCTATCTATCTATATGCATATCTATATATATATATATGCATATCTCTATATATATGCATATGAGAAGTAAATACACAAAACGATGTGTTTTGATTAACTTTTCAAAATTAGGTATTGACTTCAATTAAGCACATATATGCATATCTATATATATATTATATGCACATATTGATGTATGTATCTAATATTAAAGGAAAGTTTGGTATGTATAATGGCACATCAACTTCCTTTATTTATTATATATATGCATATCTATCTCTCTCTCTCTCTCTCTCTCTCTATATAATATATATATATATATATATATATATATATTATATATGCATATCTATATATATATGTGCATATATATATATAATATATATATTATATAAGTATTACATTTACAACTTAGAAAACTCCCCAGGTGTTTTTTTCTTTTGGCCACTACATACGATACGGATGGTTATTTTCAGAAACTACAGATCTGCTCGGTCTTTCTTTTTAAAAAAAGATTTTTCCCCAGATGTCAGTTTGAAAAATGTTTTTATTTAAAAAACTGAATCACCTGGGTTTTTTCCACACCAGTAGAGGTTTAGAAGTTAAATATATATATTACATATATATATATATATATATATATATATATATATTATATATATATATGCATATGTATATATATGTATATATATATATATGCACACACACATATATATATATATATATATATATATATATGAATATTTAAATGCACATATGTATGTATATATATATATATATATATATATAATTTAATATACCAAGCGTGTTGGTAGATCCTTGCGAGAGAAAAAACCCAGCAGAAAGTTTGATTGTAAAAATATACTACCAAACATCAACCAGGAAGAAAAAAATTTTTGAAAAAAAGAAAGACCAAGATATTCGTACCAACAAAAAATAATCTATTGGTACAGTATTTGGCCAAAAGAAAAAACAATTATATGTATATATATGTATATAAGATATATATATATTCATATAACCGCTAGGAGAAGCTAATAAGTAAAAAGTGCTCGATACCTAAGTAGAGCCAATAATAAAGTTTTTCTGGCGAAAACTAATAGTAGGGTTCGTCTGACTCATTAGATTATCTTTATATATATATTATATAATATATATATATAATATATATATATTATATGAATATTTTAAATTTAAGTTTAAGGTATAACTAAAGAAAAACATTAGTATAAATTGTGTTAACAAGCGCCTGTTTAACTGTATGATGTTTATAAAATGTAATCCAAATGAAATCATTTTTAAAATAAAATAAAAAAATATCAGAAGGCATTATATAAAAATTAGTCTCTTCAGAGCACATTTCTTTTGTTGAATGATGAAAGTGAGTTTGACAGCTGACACGAGAAGTTCAACTAACGGCCACATTATTATATATATACTATATATATATATATTATATATATAATATATATAAAGGAAATGGTCATATATATACATATATAATATATATATATAATAATTATATATATATATATATATATATATATGTTGTTGGCTGTCAACTTGTGTTCGAGAAAGACCATTTCCGTTTTTTTTTCTCTCTTTCATAGTTGAGTGCCAGTAGCATTTGACACTGTATCCTTGTGTTTTCTCAGATGACTCACCAGGCCAGCCCTGGTGATTCATACTCTTCCACGTAAACTACATGTTGGAACTTCTCACTTTGAATGTTGTAGGGCTGAAAATTACCTTTTCTAATAGTCCACTTCAATTTTTGGTGTTTAATTCAGTTGGAATCAAATTCTTCCACAGACAGGTAGATGGTGGCTCTTCAGCCAGGTCTATTACAAGCTAGCTTTCCCAGTCCTCCACAGCAATAGCAGTGTTCTTCAGAGTGTCCTTGAGGCAGTCCTTAAATCTCAATTTGGGTTTGCACTGGTGATGTTTTGCCAGTTGAGATTTCCCCATAAAATAGTTGTTTTGGGATTCGGCAATCATTCATATGAACTAGATGACCAGACCAGCGAAGACGTGATCTAAGGATAAAATTCTCAATAATAGGCAGGTGACATTTTTCAATATATTTTGAGAAGTAAATTTTTCAGTTATGCAATTCAAATTATCTTGATCTACCATCTGATGAAACAAAATTTTGGGGAGCTATATTAAATCAACTTAGATTTATAAAAGGCCCCCAATGTGTTGAGTTTTTCCTTCCTTTCAAAGATATATATGAGTATATATTATATAATTATATTCAATAAACCTTTATTCAAGTGATCACTTCTAACATCATCAAAATTCACCCAACTCCTCACTCACCAAGATAACCAAGATGGAATAAATTCCAATGCTAGGTTTGTAAAGATATCATCATTTTTTCCCCGTAGGTACCATCTCTAAAATGCAGCCTCTCATTCTTAATTGTAACAGTTTCAACATATTTCCCCTTATTTTTTTGCACTAAATTTGATAAAGTTGATTAAATTCAAGAAACTGGTTCAGAATTTTGTCTCCATTTTAATCACCATAAAAGGATTATAAGGGATTAATTCCAATAATTTCAATGCAGCTAAACATTTTAATCTACCAAATCATATTATCCATTATGTTAAGTGCATCCTCCAGGCTTATTCATTTAGTTCACAATAACTAATTGAAAATAAGAAAGGAGGCTTCTTCACACAGAATGTTAAGCCTCTAAAATTGGTGAACCACTTCCTGTACCTAGGTAGTAATATCTCATCCAAAGAAAGCAATATGTTCTGAGTATAACATTAAACTTCAAATGGTGAAGTTCCAATTCTTGAGATCTGGGCAGTCTGGAGTACCCCTTCATCAACATTACTCCCAGGTCCACTCTGATCTGAGTAGCAGTACCAGTCAAATCTATGGGTTAGATAGAAAAAATTGAAAAGAAAGAAATGAAAACAAGAAAGGAGGCATCTCAACACAGAATGGTAGGACTCTAAAATTGGTGAACCAGTTCCCATACCGAGGTAGTAATATCTCATCCACAGAAAGCAATATGTCCTGGGTATGATGTTAAACTGCATCTAATCAATGAAGTTCCAATTCTGAAGCTCTAGGGTGACTGGTGTACATGTTTTTCTGTTGAATGCCAGCACGTGGGCACACCAGAGTGAGCTGGCCAGCAAAGATTATTTTAACTTAAATTTTTACAGTGGTCTGAACATTGTGCTTATACACAATAAATATAAGGACAACAGTCCAAAATATCATAATTATTTATATCAATCCTAATTTTATAAATACAAATAAAAATATATTTATTTCTAACTTCATATTATTTCAAATCATATACTCACAATTTACAATATGGAGGCGGGTGGTCTAATGGTTAGAGTCTTAGGAAATTGACTTGTCGACCCGAGTTCAATTCCTGGACGAAGCTGTTTGCCTTTCACATGGCGCTAATACCATTGGGAAAGGTATGAATCCTACTCCTCCTCCAGCTATGGGTAAATAGCAGCGCAGACTGGGAACTTTAACTTTAACTATGGCTAGGTAACCAGTCTTTTTTTTCTGTCCTCTTAAAACGTTTTTTTTATTCTCATCTTTTTATTTTTTATTTCATTTTGTTTTTTTGCTTTTTTGTTATTTTTTTTGGGGGGGAGCTTTTCATCTTTACGTACATCTCTTTTTTTTTCTCTAAAAGCCCCTCTTTCCCTTCTCCCTAAAGATTCTTTTCTGTCACATTATTTTTTACATTCCAAAGGCTAATGTACTTGGTCTCTCGTTTTATTTTTCTGCTCCGTATTTGCGAGAAAGGAACAAAAAAGAATTGTGTGTAGTTAATTGAAAAAGAAAGCACAAATCATTGATAGAACTGATCGGGAAAAAACTGTTAAACTCCGCTTAAGAAATTGACCTTGTGTCACATCCTGCT